>CM021701.1:1731750-2201005 GCA_011074415.1 Stictonetta naevosa | reverse complement strand
CCGGCCCGGCGCTGAGCCGCGGCCTTCCCCTCCGCGCCCCCTCGGCGGACGGCCCCGGGGCGGGGGCAGGCGGGCGGGCAGCCCCGCGGAGCATGCGGGAGCCGGCGGGGCGGGCTGCACCGGCGGCGGGGCGTCTGCGGCGGGGAGCGGGAGGAGGAGGTGGAGGAGGTAGTGAAGGGGGCTGAGGCGGCTCGAGGGAGCGATGCTGCTCGCTTCGGCCGTGGTGGTGTGGGAATGGCTCAACGAGCACGGGCGGTGGCGGCCCTACAGCCCGGCCGTCAGCCACCACATCGAGGCGGTGGCCCGCGCCGGGCCGCGGGCGGGAGGCAGCGTGGTGCTGGGCCAGGCCGACAGCCGCCTGGCGCCCTACATCATCGACCTGCAGTCCATGCACCAGTTCCGCCAGGACACCGGTGAGTGAGCCCGGGATGCACCGGCCCCGCTCCTTGCACCCTGGTGAGGGGCCGCACCGCCCGGCCGCACCGTGCCGCTGGGCTCCCCGGGCTGGCGTTGCCCTGCTCGGGCATGGCTTGGCACTGCGAGCACCTGCCTGGTCCTCCCCGGGCTGGCATCACCTTGCTTTGCATTGCTTGGCACTGCCCAGTCCCCGCTGCACTGGGCTACCTGGGCTGGCGCTGCCTCTTCTTGCCCTGCTTGGCACCCCCAACACCACCCTCTCCGCCCTGCTCTCCCTTTGCACCGCACGATGTCACCGAGGCCCTTCCAGCCCTGCCCGGTCTCGCCCTGCTTTGTGCTCACGCCTGCAGCCGCACCGCATCGCGCTGCGCCGTGCTGCCGGCTCCCGAACGGCGCTGCCCGGTCCTGCCCAGGCCCTCCCGCACCGAGCTGCCTGCCGCTGTGCTGCCAGCTGTCGGCTGCCCCGCTCAGCCAGGTGCTTTCCTGCCCGGCCCGACCGATCTGGAATCGCCCTGCATTTTCCTGTCGCTGTTTTACGTCCCGCTGCTTAGCGTTGGCTTGCATCGGGTGGTGCTTTGCTGCCAGGTCCTGCGTTCCCTGACCTGGAATTGCTTTGCGCTGTGTTGTCAGGCCCCAGTCTGGAGCTCTGCTGTACCGTGCTGCCTTTCTAAGTCCCATACTGCTTTGTGCTGCCTTCTTCTGCGTTACATCCCCTTGCCCACCCTGCCATTGCCCTGCTGCGCTCCTGGGTGCTGTGCTGCGTCGCGATGCCCGGTCGGGGGGTTGCATTGCCGGGCCCCCTATTGCATCATGCTGAGCTCTGGATTTGCATTGCACCACCCTGCCCTGCCTGACCTAGAATTGCACAGCTCTGCTTCGCGCTGCCCGGCGCCGTGCTGCTGGCCCTGCTGGCCTGGTGATGCCCGGGCTTGTCTGCTGCTGACCTGCGTTACGCCATCCCACCCGGTCCCTGGGTGCCGCCGGGTCCGACCTGCACGCCTGTAGCCATTTGCTGGGTCGTGCTTCCCGTCCTCCTCTGCTCCCCCTCCCTGTTGCAACCTGCTGCCTTTTCCCCCAGCGCTGAGCCAGCCACCCTTGTGCTGCCAGGATCTTGCCCACCCCCTGCAGACCCTTCCTCTGGCCCTGCCCCGTGTGCCTGACTGCTTCCCCTGAACCTGGTCCTGCATGGTGCTGGGGGGACAAATCCTGCCCTGGGGCATGGCGTGCCATGGGGGTGCCTGGGGTGGGGGCACGGGCAGGTGGGGCAGTGCCCGGGTGAGGCAGAGGTGGGTCTCGGGGGGACACGAGCAGGCATGGCTGTCCCCAGGGTGGGGAGCACGGACAGGTGTTAGGAAATAATCAGGGATGAGCGCAAGGTGCATGAAGTTACGGGCACTTGTTTTTTGGGGGTGGCTGTCACAGGGGTTTGGGCCCCTTCCCTCCCCAGGCACCCACATAATAATAGTAGGAGGGGGGGCTGGCAATGTCCCCTGTCCCTGGGCGGTGGACAGCCTGCTCTGGGGGCTGGTGGGGACCGTGGTCGTGGGGACAAGGGACCTTTGCTGCCCGGGGACAGCTTTCAGCGCCATCCGTCTGAGGGCTATTGTCGCCTGGGGGGAGGAGGCCTGAAAGGGGGATTGTTCTGCTTCCCTCCGGGTTGCCGGGAATGTTGGTATTTTGGGTCATTAAACAGCTCTGATTTGGGGGGGGGTCGTGACCCTGGCAGGCCCTGAATAGCTATTGTCCCCTTTCTTCCCCCGCTGAATGGGAGGCTGGCGGCCCTGCGCCGGGCTGGGGGGGGCCGCGCGGTTTTCCCACACGGTGGCCGGGGAGGGACCGCCAGATGCCGCATGCCATCGCTCGCACCGGATTAGGATAAATCACCGCTGTGCAGCGAGGCCCTGCTCCCCTCCGGCCCTCCTTTGTGCCAGCGGGGCCCGCAGCTTTTCTCCCCCGGGTGCCCCTTGGCAGGATGGGACAGGTGGCCCCTTTTGCTTATTTTCAGCCCATTTTTTATTTTCAGGGGACCTGGGCATGCGTGGGGACTGGCGGTAGTGGGCATTTCCAGTGGAGGGCTGGGGGTTAAAAGGGACTGAAATTCCTGCGGGATTTAGGGGGAAGAGCAGTGCAGGAATGCTCGCGGTTCACCCCGGTGCCAGGGTGCTGCGGGCTCACCGCCTCGTGGTGTAAAGCTGGAGAACCGGGCTCGTGATTTGTGCTCCTTGAGCTTTCTCGTTCCTATGGGGGCAAGCGATGGGATTTCGCAGAAGGGTGTCATGACTCCGCTGGCATGGGGGCAGTGATGTTCATGAGCTCACCTGATTTATTAATCAAACAACCTTGGGCCAGGGGCGAGCTAGAGGTGTGCTCGGGACAGGACGCCACGGCTGGGCACAGCCACGTCCAGCCTGCCCCTGTGCTGCTGTGAAACGACCCAGAGAGGAAGGCTTTTCCCTTGTAGGAGCTCCCGATACTGGCATCCTTGCTTTGAACGTGTCCTCGCTGACTTAGTGCAGTGGGAAAGGAAACACCTAGCGAGAGTAAGTGGAGGCTGCCAAGTGCTTCGCTCTCCTGCCCCACTCCTGCACTTGCTGACGGAAGAGCAGGGGCTGAGGCGCAGAGCCCTGCTCCAGCTCCTTTACTCACCCTTGCGGGGCTGGGTTCTCGTTGCAGGACATTTCTATGCCTGCAGACGATGGGGCTGCCCCGAGCCCCTCTCCCCTGCTGGTGCACATCACCACTCGGCGCAGGTGCCATGCCGTGGGGCTCAGCGCTGCCTCTTGGCTCCGAACTCTCTTATTTTCCTCTCCTGGCCCAAAGCTGAGAGGCAGACGGGGCCATGTCGTGCCCCCCAGGAGTCTGGGGCGTGCCTAATTTCATCCAGCTTCTGAGGGAGGCTCCTGGACCAGGTTTTGCTGTTAAGCTTGTGGATGTGTGTCCCCATCGAGGCTGTGCCTCTGCGAACCTGAGCCTGGGGAAACTGAGGCACGCCGGTCCCGTGGCAGGGTGGGGACAGCAGCCACGCCAGAAAGCCATCCCGTCCCCACACGAAGCAGCACCAGCAGGGCAGGTTGGGGTGGTTTCGTGGCACTCCCTGCCTGCGGGTCGGAGCCTGATAGCATCTGTGTCACCCCCCCGGCAGGCACCATCCGCCCGGTGCGGCGCAGCTACTACGACCCGTCGTCGGCACCGGGCAAGGGCGTCGTATGGGAGTGGGAGAACGACAGCGGCTCCTGGACGCCCTACGACATGGACGTGGGCATCACCATCCAGCGCGCCTATGAGAAGCAGCACCCCTGGGTGGACCTGAGCACCATCGGCTTCTGCTACGTCATTGACTTCGCCACCATGGGCCAGATCAACCGGCAGACCCAGCGCAAGCGCCGTGTCCGCCGCCGCCTCGACATGGTTTACCCGCTGGTCTCGGGCACCCTGCCCAAGTCACAGTCGTGGCCGGCCAGCCCGGGGGCGGCCGCAGCCCCTCCGGCACCCACCTGCGCCTGCCCCCAGTGCCTCCTGGTCATGAGCGTCAAAGCCGCCGTGTCCGCGGGCGGCCTCGGGGCTGCCACCCTGCAGCCTCGCAAAGCGCCCCCCGCGCCCCCCGCTGCCCCCAAAGCCCCCGCGCCAGCCCCAGGGGCCAAGGCAGCCGACGGCACGGCCGCGGCACGCGGCTCGCTGAAGGTGCTGGCCTCCCAGGGGGGCCGGCAGCAGGCGGCCAGCACGCCGGCGCTGAGCTCCGCCGGCAGCCCCCCCGGTGCTGGCAGCGGCAAGGCATCGCGCCCCGGCCTCGGCACCCTGAACCGCAGCCACCTGCAGCGCCTGGCCATCGCCCAGTCCCGGGTGCTCATCGCCTCCGGGTGAGTCCCGCCGGGTGCGAGCCAGGGGGCAGCTGCGGGGAGAACAGGGGGTGTGTTTTCCTGTGACGTTTTCCTGCATCCCTGAGCCTGAATGGGAGGTGTCCCGTGGGCAGAGGGGTCTGCTGGCCCCTCCCGGGGGCACCCAAGCACCCTGCGCGGGGCGGGTAGAATAATTGAGGCTGGAAAAGGCCTCTGAGATCATGGAGCCCAACTGTTGGCCTGGCGCTGCCAAGCCCACCGCTCACCCCCAGCACCGCCGCGCCTGGTGGAGCACAGTGCTGCATCCTAATGAGGGGCCGGGGGTGGGTGGGGGGCAGCAGAAATACCAAAGAAAAGGCATTCAGGGCTCCTTGAGAAGGGGTCCTGCCAGGCCCCCGGCCTACAGAAGACACTATTTTTTTTTTTTTTTCAGTCCTGGGGGGGTTGGGATCATTTAATGAGCCTGTTTTTTTCCCCTTTGTCTGGCCCTGCCGTCAGCCTTCTGTCACAGCCTGGCCCCTTTCCTCTCCCTCCCTGTCCCCCCTTCCCTCCCTACTCCTGACCCACCAGGAAACTTTCCCATGGAAGAGAAGCCTTGGGGAAGGAGGGGGGGGGAAGCAGCCACGGCTACATGGCTGTAGGAGAAAGGAGGGGAAAAAAAAAAAACACAACAGCCTGGCAAGCAGCGACAAAAAGGGGCCGTGAATAGTTCGGAGACGCCGGCCGGGTTTCTAAAGAGCCGGAGAAAAGGCAGCGGCGGGGCCGGGGGGGCACGTTGCCCCCCATGGGGGATTCTCTGTTTCCAGCCAGGGCCTGCTCAGTTGCTTAGGCAACTATTGTCTGGTGCCAGGCCCGGCTCGGGGGGCTTGGGGGACTCGGGACGAGGGATGGGGACGCCGCCTGTGGTGGGCCCTGACGTGTGCTCCGTGGACTCTCCGCAGGGTCCCCACCGTCCCCGTGAAGAACCTCAACGGCTCCAGCCCCGTGAACCCCGCGCTGGCAGGTGAGGACGGGGCCGTGGGGGCTGTTGGGTGCTTGCTGGGGAGTTTTCTAGGGGGATTCTGGAGGTTTGGGGTCTTGTTGCTTAGTGCTGTTCCCCCCCTTTCCCCTGCGCAGGCATCACAGGCATCCTGATGAGCGCGGCGGGGCTGCCCGTCTGCCTGACGCGGCCGCCCAAGCTGGTGCTGCACCCGCCGCCTGTCAGCAAAAGCGAGATCCAGTCCATCCCCGGCATCTCCCACACCTGCCGCAAGACCACCAAGAAGCAGGCCAAGAAGGGTGAGACACGCTTGGCCCCTTTCCCCCTTGGTCCCCTGTGGGGGGTTTCTCTGGCACCTCACTCCAGGCCCTCTGACTCTTCTCCCGCAGGTAAAACCCCCGAGGAGGTGCTGAAGAAATACCTGCAGAAGGTGCGGCATCCGCCCGACGAGGTGCGAGCAGCAGGGGCTGTCCCGGGGTCTGTATGGGATGTCCAGGGGGCATTTTTATGAGGGACGAGTCTCTGGGGACATGTGGCACTGGTTCCCTGCCCTCCCCGGGGGGGGGGAGGTTGATCCAGAGGTGCCCACCGAGGGCATTGGCCTCATGCCGGCTCAGCGAGGTCTGTCCGTCTGTCTGACCCTTCTCCCCGTCCCCGCAGGACTGCACCATCTGCATGGAGCGCCTCTCGGCACCCTCCGGCTACAAGGGGCCCCAGCCCGCCATCAAGCCCGACCTGGTGGGGAAGCTGGCGAAATGTGGCCACATCTTCCACCTCCACTGCCTGGTGGCCATGTACAACAACGGCAACAAGGTACGAGGCTGCAGCCGGGGGGGGGGCAGATCCCCTAATTCCAAGACCCCTGCGATGTGGTGGGCGCTTCAGGGCTGTGGTGCACACCATAGCCACGTCCCGAAATAAACAGTTCTTGTTGGGAAGGTGCTGAGGGCTCTTACCCCCCTGCCTTGGCGCAGAGCTGATTTTTCATCAGCACTTTGCTGGAAGCGCTGATTCAGAAGCGAGGTTTGCGTGGGTATTTTGTTTCTCACCGTGGTCGATGTCCTTGCCTTCTCTCCCAGGGTTGGTGGCAGTGAACTTTGGTTCGTGTGGGTTTGAGCAGAGATGCACAGCACCCTGCTTCTCCAGCTGCAGGTGGGCTCTTCTGAGCCCTCTGCAAATGGCTGTTTTGTTTGGCGTTCCCTGGAAAACATTTCAGGTTGCTTAGAGTTGTTTGTTTTTTATTATGCCTTCTCTCTCCGTCAAACTAAAACAAAAACTAGAGGTAGGGAAAGCAGCGAGGACTGCAAAACTGATGAGGAAGAGAAATTCAGACCTCAGGTCTGTTGTTAAAGCTGGTCTGTAAATTCTCCCAGCCCTCCCCCACCGCTGCCGGAGTGTTTTTGAAATGTCTGAATGTTTGTGATGAAAATGAGCGCTCAGTGTTGTTCTGGGTGGTGCTGGAGAGTGCCGGTTTCATTGTTTTCCACTCCTTTCGTCCCCTCAGGATGGCAGCCTGCAGTGTCCGACCTGCAAAACCATCTACGGGGTGAAGACGGGGACGCAGCCCCCGGGGAAGATGGAGTATCACATCATCCCTCACGCGCTGCCCGGCCACTCGGACTGCAAAACCATCCGCATCATCTACAACATCCCCCCGGGGGTGCAGGTGCGGCCCCTGGGGAAGCGTGGTGGTGGAGCTGCTTGTCTGCGAGCGTGCTGTGGGAAATCAGGAGTAAAGCCCTGCAAAAGCGTTGACCCCGTCTGCTTGGTGGCAGGGGGACACGATGGTTTTTAGCGCCGCTGTCGGAGTATTGCCTTGCACCCAGGGCATGCTTCTGAGCTCTAAATTTATTTATCAATTTTTAAATTTCTCTCCCCCCTCACGCTGCAGGGTCCAGAGCATCCAAACCCAGGGAAGAGCTTCACTGCCCGCGGCTTCCCCCGGCACTGTTACCTGCCTGACAGTGAGAAGGGCAGGAAGGTGAGAGGGGCTCACCGGGGTGGCTTGACCTGGCGAAAGTGTCCTCGAGGGTGTATCGAGGGGGAGAGGGAAGGAAGCAGCCCTTTGGGGCATGGGGAGAAGCAGACTTGACTTACACAGCCAAATCCAGATGGAGGTTGGCTTGGGCTTACCTGGTTGATAAGGACACCCTGAGCGAACGTGGGTGTTGCCTGCAGCCCCCTGAGTTCTCCTTGCTGCCTGCCTTATCTCCCCCTCCCCAGGTACTGAAGCTGCTGCTGGTGGCCTGGGACCGGCGCTTGATTTTTGCCATCGGGACCTCGAGCACCACGGGCGAGTCGGACACGGTGATATGGAATGAGATCCACCACAAGACGGAGTTTGGCTCCAACCTCACTGGCCACGGCTACCCTGACATCAACTACCTGGACAATGTCTTGGCTGAGCTGGCGGCCCAGGGCATCACGGAGGAGAGCCTGGCCCAGGAGAAGGACTGAGACCTCCGTGGGGAGGGCTGCCCACCGCCCCCCCTGCGGATAAGGCAGCACCCCATCAAGCAGGGGCATCTCCAGGCTGTCTAGGGGTGTGGGAGAACGCCTTCCCTGCTGGCAGAGCCAGTTGGTGCTCTGAGCCACGGGGGTTCAGCGGGCCTGGCCGTCCGTGCCAGCTAGCCGCTGTTGTGTGCTGTCCTGGGGAGCTGGGGGTCGCCGTGGGCAGGCCAGACCTCTCCCCTCTCGCCTGGGTCCCTGATTTCCCCCCGGCACCCACCTCGGGTTGGGACCCCATCCTGGTGCTGGGTGGAAGGGGTGGGAGCAGGGGCTGTGGGATGGGAGCAGGGGCTGTGGGGGTCCCTCTCGCTCTGGCCCTGCCTCGTCCCTTACCCGTTTGTTTGTTTGTTTGTCCCGTCTGGTACCTCCTGGGCGGTCTCTGTCCACAGAGGTTGGAGTGGGGGGCCCTGGTCCAACTAAACCTGACCCCCCCCACCCCATATCCCCTCTCCTCTTGGCTGTGTCTGAGCTGTGTCCTGTGGGGTCCCCTTGTCTGGGCTGCCCCTGTGCAGGGAAGGGGCTGAAGGGTGGTAGAAGGCCGAGTGTGGGGGGCAGTATCTCTCCCCCCCCCACGGTAGTGGGTTCCTTGAACTGTTTGTATGGGGGCGTCCCCGTGTCGAATTTTATATACCTCGTGTTTTGGGGGTTTGTCGTATATATGTACATATAGGGCTGGTGGTTTCTGGGGTGGCAGCCTGGCGGCTGGAAGGACGCGGTGTGGGCCTGGGGCTGAGCCTGGTGGTGCTCGTGAAGGGGTGGGGGTGGCCCTAAAACAAGTCTCCGTGGGATCCTATCCCTTCCTTGCTGTATCCCAGCAGGGTTCTAAGACTCAAGGGTCCCTGGTGAAGTTTTGTGGGAGGCTGGGGGGACAGGGCTGGTGGGGGGAGGACAGGGTGGCTGGCAGTGGGTTGGCACAGTGATTTTGGGGCTGAAGGGGTTGATGTGTGGGGGGAGGTAGGGCGGTGGCGGGGAGGGGGTTTGCATGGCATCTTGTGGTTCCCACCAGCCCCGGGGACTTCACAGGGCCTCTTAGAGCCACGTATGGGGCGGGGGTCCAAGTGTCTGGGGGGCTTCACTGGGGAAATCCTCCCCATTGCTCCGTGCCCACTTCTCCTGGCCCCCACCCTGTGAGAGAGACCCCATTTCAGCGAGCCAGGCAGGGGCAGCGCTGCGGCTGCCCAAACTGCCCCCTGTGGGGTTAGGTCCTCGTAGTCCCTTGTTGTTTAGCCCCTTTTCTTGACCCCCTCCTGCTTTTCCTTGGGGTCGGTTTGCCCTCTGTCCCGGAGGCTGGCGGTGCGGGGTCTGTCCTGATGTGCATCATTCTGTTGTCATCACTGTTTCTCCTCTTTCCCCCCATCTGCGGGCCCGTCGCCGCCAGCCGGCCACCCCGCAGGGGATCAATAAAAGCGGACGGCGGAGGACGCTCGCTGTCCCTGCGCGGCCTGGACTCTGTTGTCTTCTGTCCGTCGTCTGTGTGGCCAGGCGAGTGAGGGGACACCCACGGGGAGGGCCAGGCACCTCTCGTCCTGCAGCCACCCTCCCCGTAGGGTGGCCAGACGTCTACCTCGAGGGAGAAAAATCTCTTCCCCTAGGAAACCCCCTTCTGGGCAGCTCTGCAGCAGGGTGATTTCTCCTGGCCTGTGCCCCGGGATTCCCCTGCTGCAGAAAACCCCAGCTGGAGCTATGCAAAACCTTCATGTGATCTCAGAGAGGAAGGGACCCCCCCGTCCTCCCACGGTGCCCGGGTTGCTGGCTCTACCATGACGCAGCCTTTTAACAACATCACTTTTTCCTTTTATTTTTTAATGCCGTGTTGCCTATGCAATTAGTTGCTGGCTGAAATAAAACTGATCCGTGCCTCTCTACGTGTGTGTATATCTACCACGCTAGATATACATGGAGACGGGGGGGTCCTCCTGTCCCTTTGCTCCCTCCTTTCCCGGGAGTCCGAGCGTTGCTAATGCTATCGGTGGTGGCCCTGGGTGTCAAAAACAGCTGGGGGGGGCTCTATGGGGGAATGGGGGGTGGTCCAAGGGGTCGGGCACTACATGCACCCTGAGCCGATGCTTTTACGCGCAGGAACTCTCTGCAATGGAGCTGAGACTTGCTGGTGTCCCGGTGGGCCAGGCAGGGGGTGTTGCATGGCTTCCCCCGGCTCTGTGGGGGCAGCCTGGGATTTTGTTGTCCTTTGGCACCCCACAGGCTTCAGGGGCTGGTTGGAGGGCCCTGGTTCCCCTTTTCTGTCTCTGGGGGGAGAGAGGAGGCAGGGCCTGTGATGAGGTATAGGGTTGTTTAGTTCTCAAGCGACAGCTGCCTGGGAGAGGGAAGGTGCAGGGGCGTATCGTGGTGGGTCAGGGTGGTGGGACAGCCCCAGGAGATGGCGTCAGAAGTCAGTTAGGGAGTCTGGAGTGGGGAGAGAGGTTGTGCAGCACCGGGGGTGCTCGAGGCTGGAGCTGGGGGAAGCCTTGGGGCCTCTGTGGGGATAGGGGCTGAGGGGCAGGGGGGGCTTTGCCTAGACCGGGGGCTCAAAGCATTGCCCAGCACCGGGACCCGAGGGATGCTCATGCCGTGAGCCCCTCCGTCTCTTGCTGGTACCCCTCACCCAAGCTCACCACAGCGCTGTCCTCCGGGCTCCCCACGGGCAGGCTGTCCCCTTCCCCCATCGCCCGGTACCCCCTCATCCTGTACCTCCAGCGGCCGTAGCTGACCATGGCCAGGAGGGTGGCCAGCCCCACGACCACCGCCGCAGTCACGCCAGCCACCTCGCCCCCCGTCAGCCGCCGGCCCCTCACCATCTCGGCTGCGCGCTGGATCTCGGCGGGCTGGGCCGGCCGCCACACGCGGCTCTGCTCGTCCCTCACCCAGGCGCTCTCCCCGTCCCCGCTGCTCACCAGCACGGTGTCGGTGGCCGGCAGGTTGGCGGGGGGGCGGGTGAAGGGTGGCAGGCGAGCGGGGGGCAGCGAGCCCCCCGTGAAGACGCCGGCCTGGACGCAGTAATCCACCTGGCAGCTGTCGCTGATCAGCGCCAAGTGCTGGCTGAAGCCTGCGGGGCAGCGCTTGGTGTAGGGGTCTTCGGCAGTGCCGTGGTGCTGCCCCCCCAGGGGGTTCCCCGCCTGGCAGCTGAAGAAGCCCCCAAAGGGCACGGCGTACTGGATGCTGCTCTCGTAATCCTGGCTCACGCACACCCTGAGGTCGTCGAAGAGCTTCAGCTGGAAGTACCCTGAAGGGCAGGACTGGGCGCCGGTGAGGGGGTTGGCGCTGTGGCTGCTGAACAGCCCCCCGAAGAGGTAGCCTGAGTCCTGGGGCACCGTGCCCGTCGCAGCACACCAGTAGGCTCTGAATTGAACCCGGGAGAGCCAGAAGACGTCCTGGCACACGCGGTGGCAGAAGATGACCAGGGTGCACTTGTTGTGGCACTCCAGGTGGCTGTGGCCTTCCTCCCGCTCCTGCATGCCCAGCAGCACCGGTCTGTAGGCAGAGGGGCAGGAAAAATCCCCCGTGAGAGGGTTCTTCTGCTCCAGCGCATGGCACAGAGCGCTGGTGTCAGGGCCGGAAAGCCCAGTACACTCTTGGAAGACTCCCCCAAAGGTGAAGTTGGTCATGGTCCCCTCGCAGGAGCCGTCATCAGCATTGGCGTGGAAGTTGAAGTTGGGCGAGGTGGCATCGGTGCAGCCGGGGTAGGTGTTGAAGGTGTAGTAGCGGCGGATGGCCGCCTCCACTCGCTTGGCCAGCTTCTTCACTGTGGGGGTGGGCAGCTCTGGCAGGGTGCTGGGGCTGATGAAGAAGTACAGGGGCAGCCCCGAGCGGTCGATGGCCACCAGCTGGTTGCTAATCCCCTCCTGCCACGTCTTGAGGGTGATGCCTGGGTAAAAGGGGATCCCACCAATACTCTCCACCCTGGAGTTGGTACGGTTCTCCAGGTACTGCTTGGTGAAGGAGGAGCTGGTGTCCAGGGAGCCTTCGGCTTTCGTATTGATGATGCTGTGGAAGGCTATGCCGGCCGAGGCCGTGATGGCATTCCGCGTGGCCCAGCTGTCCTTCAGGAAGGTTGTTTTGATCTGATCTTCCTGGACCAAGCTGGCTCCAGCGTCCACAGAGGTGATGGTGTGGGTGCCATAGTTGAGCACCAGCACTTCAGACAGAAAATCAGCCATGCGTGTCTGGTTGTTCTCCAGGTGGCTGGCAATCACCATCAGCTGCTTCTTGAAGCTCTTGTCCAGACCTGCTCCTGGGTCAATCTTGACGGTGTAAACCAGGTTCCTGACTTGTACTCGGGTGGTGAAAGCCTGGTCCTGTACTTGGTGGGTCTTGGTCTGGTGGAAGTTGTGAGAGAACTTGCCGTTGATGGCGGAGAAGAGGGACAGCTCCAGGTTGATGGAGGAGGAGGTGATGCTTTGGTAATTCCTCCAGGACTCGATGATCTCAGAGTTGATGTCCAGGTTGCTGTGCTTGCGAGGGATGGTGAAGATCTCATCTGGGATGATGTAGGACCCGTCTTCAGTGGTCTTGCACAGCGAGTAGCCCAGGTTGATGACTCTGCCCATATCCAAATTCCTCAGGTTATCCCAGCCCCCACCAGGGAGGACTTCCAGACTCGGGACCTTCAAGTTCTTCTTGCAGTCCTGAAGCCCTGAAGAGGGCAACAGCTCCTGGGACAGCTCGGCCCCTCTACTCACAGCTGCCAGCGCCCAGGTGAGGACGAACACCCTCAGCACCCAGACCATGGCTGAGCTGGTGGGGGCCCACGGCGGACGTCTCGCTGCTGAGGAGGGAGCTGGGGAAATGAGGCAGTTGGGGGTGCAGCTGCCGGGTGGTTCCTCCTCTTGGGGGGAGGTTGAATTAACAAGGGGAAAGGAGAAGTGAGAGCTGGTGAACGTGGTAAAGGGCTGAGCGGAGCTGAGAAAACAGGGTGAGGGGCAGAAAAGAGGTGCCTGGAGATCATTGCCTCCCTAAAACAAAAGCTCCCTCTCCCCGTGAAAGCTGTTCTGCTGGAGATGGAGCAAGGAAAAAAATCTCTTTTTTAGCACTGCACCTGCACCTACGTGAAGCCACTGTGTGAATCCCCCTTGACCGATGCTTCAGTGACGCTCCAGATCAGCCCCTGCCCACCCCAAACGACCCTGGCTCTTCATGCCACACATGAGACCTGGCCCCAGCACCACAGCAGTGCTTGTGCAGTGGGGTGAGATCCAGCCCCGCTCGCATGCGCTGAGCTGCAGGGCTTTTCCCCATGTCAGAGGAGAGGTGAGGCTGCTGGCCATGCAGGGAAGGAAGTGGGAGGAACTGGGGGAACAGCACGCTGCTTGTGTCTCCTGGTGACCCTGCTGCCTGAGCCCCTGGGACAGGCCTCAGTGGTTTTTTTGGGGGCCCTCCATGGTGGCCAATGTTTTCCTCTCCACCGTCCCCATTTACGTCAGGGTCTCTTGCAGCCACCGGCACCTGATCCCCCTGAGGGAAGGATCCTTCCCTTGGTGTTTCTGGTTGAGAAGGGCACCTCCTGCATGGGGCTGCAGAACCTCTGGTGGCCTCTGGCTGCAGCAGTCTGGTCACCCAAGGTGCTGCTCCGATCCTGCGCAGGGGTGCCTGAGGCTGGCTGGGCACCAGTTTCAGTGGTACAGAGGAGCAGATGCGTGTTTTGGGTAATAAGCAGTTAAATCCATTTCTACTGTGAAAGCTGCTTACATAGCCATGGTTCTTTCCATATGGACTGGTTCATTTCCCCTGTTTTTGCTGGTTAGTTCCTCTTTCCAGGACAGATCTGGCAGAGAACGAGGCTGAAGTGAGAGCTGCGGTGGGGAGAGGTGGACGTGTGTGCGTGCCTTCTGTAGGACAACACCACTGACAAGCTGTGGGATGATGCAGGGGCATGGGAAGGCTGGTGGGGACACCCAGCCCCATCGTGGGGCCGTGGAGGAGCCAGCAATCCCAGGAGGCTCCCACAATAACCTGGATCCCGTCTGCATTTTGGACTGTTTTAAGTCCAACTTTGAAGCCTGAATTGTGGCCCCGACAGCCATAGCTGTGGCTGGCAATGCTTGCGGCCTGTGGGATGGGAGGAGGAGAACAGCCTCGTGGGGTGGATGAGCCACCTCGTCCCTCTGCCATGTGGGAGCAGAGCCAAAACGGAGACCGGGGGCTTTTCCGTGCCACCTCTGCTTCTGGGGGACTTCTCGTCCTGTAGTGGCTGAGACACAGCAGAGCAAGGCAAAATCTGGCTAGTGCACACAGCTTGGGTATAAAAACCAAAAATACACCTCCTGCCTGATCCCTGCAGGGAATGAGCAAATGGTGAAGCAGGTCAGTGGGCAAGGGGAGGGGATGCAGAACCCTAGACAGGGTGCTTCCCTGTCGGAGAGAAGGGAGGGGAAGCAAGGGAAGGCGTCAACCAGCTGAGCTGCAGACGATGCAGCAGGAGGGGAAAAAGCGGTCTGTCTCCCATTCCCTCCTCCCCCTACCCTGTAAATAACAGAACAATTTAAATGCTCAGGGCTGGGAATGAGGAATGGGATGGAATCGCACAGTTCCAGAATGGCTGCGGTGGGCAGGGACCTCTGGACATCATCTAGTCCAACCCTCAGTTAGGGCCAGCTAGAGTTGGTTGCCCAGGCCCACGTCCAGATGGCTTTTGAATATCTCCAGAGGGGGGGAACATTCCCGTTCTCTTCCCAGCCCCAGCTCTGCCCAGGGTGCCCAAGTCCTGCACAGCACTGGTGAGGGCACTGCCTGAGGTGGGGACCATTCCTGGCCCTGCCTTCCCTTGGGGAGCAACTGGTCCTTGCTGCTCCTTGATAGAGGCTGCCAAAATAGTCTGTGTTTTCTTTTTAATACAGATGTCCTTTTACTGTTAACAACGCCGTGTCACAGCAGGGGACAGTGTACTTAAACTGCAACACGATTGTTTCTAGTCTTGGACACTGTGGGAATCTTGCTTTAGGACAGAGATCAGGTGGTGACTTGGGTCATCAAGCCTACCCTCGGGACTGCAGGCACCATGCAACACAGCCCTTTGTGCAAATGTGTGGGCAGCGCCTGATGGATGGGCTGCATTCTTGTGAAGCTAGTGGCAGATTCCAAATCAGAGTAGTGGGTTTGTTTGTCTGTTTTGTTTGCTTATTTGTTTTTCTTTAGTTGGCAGATAAATTGTCTTGGGAGAAAGGAGGTGTTCCCTAAGCCAGCTGTATCTGCTGGAAACCCACTTAAAATCCAATTGCAGAAACAATGACCAGCTTGAATCATTGTTCCTCTTTTGCTGTATGTTCAGGTTTTACCCCGGGATGACGAGGTGAATTAAGGGCCTAATTCTGCACTGGCCACCCTCTGCATGGCTTTTCAAGTCTGTGTCTGTGGGTTGAGTTGGGTGACCTCAAGCAAATCTTGGTGGGCATCACCTCTATTGGCTGCTCGTAGCTCTGCTAGCTTCTGTTAGCTGTGACTTCTGGGATTTTTTTTTTTTTTTTAATTATTACTTTTTTTTTTCCCTGAGAGAAACTTGTAAACATTATGATACTTAACTAGTTAAGGACCAACAATTGTCAGCTGCTATCACAACTGATGCAGTTAATTGGCTATCTAATTAATCATGGCAATCTTATTAATTATGCTAATGATTTCACTCCTCTTTTACCAATGCTAAAGGACACAGGGAATATTTAGGGCACAGTAATCCATTAGTACCTCTTCCCTTCCCACTCTTTCCCTAGACACTGCCAAAAGGGGTGGTGGGGTGGTTCCTCCTGGCAGTGCCATATGGCAACGGGGTGAGCACTGACTTGGAAAGGAGCTGGAAGCCCTCAGCACAGCAGAGACTTCTGCGAGGTGTGGATTTACATTTACAGGGTACCATTTTCTGGGGATTTGGAGCAGACTGGGGATTTATAATCAACAAGGCAGCTGAATTACTGGGCTATCAAACTTGGATAGGAAGACCTACCTGCACAGACAGAGCAGTGGAGGGCTCCCCCCTTTGCTCCTCTTTTATTTTTTTTCTTTTGATCACTGAGAGGATTATTTTTTCCCCTTTTGGAAGATAATTGTTATAATGTTCTGATGCCTGTATTTTTTATTTTATTTTTTTTTAAAGATTTTTGTAGGGGATGCTCGTGCTCATTTGAAACAAAAGGTCTGTATGGATCCATATCAAAGATTGCGCTGACCTGGGACTCTAAAACCAAGCAGATTTGGAGATTACAGCCAACCTGGCCTCACCACAGCCAAAGTAAGCCTGACTGAACTATTGGCCTTCTATGCTGGAGTGACACATCAGTGGACAAGGGAAGAGCAACCGACGTCCTCTACCTGTACAAGCCTTTTACGCTGTCCTGGTTTCAGCTAGGATAGAATTAATTGTCCTCCTAGTAGCTGGAATGGTGCTGTGTTTGGGATTTAGGATGAGAATAATGTTGATAACACGCTGATGTTTTAGTTGTTGCAGAGCAGTGCTTACACTAAGCCAAGGACGTTTTGGCTTCTCATGCTCCACTGCCAGCGGGCAGCCTGGGGGTGCAGCAGGAGCTGGGAGGGGACAGAACCAGCACAGCTGACCCCAAGTGGCCACAGGGATATTCCATACCATATTAAGCAATTAATTAAACAATTCCACTGAGCAAGTAATATGGGGTGGTTGGGGGACTGCTGCTTAGGGACAGGCATCAGTCAGCGGGTAGTGGGCAATTGCATTGTGCATCACTTGCTTTGTACGTCTTACTATTATTATTACTACTATTATTATTATGACTTCTCTTTCTTTTCTGCCCTGTTAAACTGTCTTTATCTCAATCCACAAGCATTTACAATTTTTTTTTCCAATCCCAAAGCTTTGTGCAGCCTGCAGACTAGACCTTTTGTAGCTACAAGTTGCCAAGATCTTTTACTATGAGCAGATGCTCACAGAAGACCTGGCTAATGGGCCGATATATTGCAACACCAAACACAGTAACAGATGCTGTTTTTAATGGAAAATGAAGACCGGCTTGCCATTTTATTTATTTATTTTTTTAGTGATTTCTAAAAAAATTTCTTCTTTATTTGGACTGAAATGTGCCAAATATGGTGACTACCAGGGCATGGCACAAAAGACTCATGGAGGCTTAGCATATGATTGACAGAATGAAGAGTGAGCAAGAAAGATGGTTTGACTTTGCCCCCATGAGGCCAAAACAAGCCTGAAATGCCTGGCAAAAGGATGGTGCTGCAAGTACTGGGCTCAGTGGACAGAAGCAGAGAAATCTGGGTTGCTCTGGACCACAGTCTGCTTTTCTTCTGTTGAATCAGGAAATGTTCTTCTCAACATGATGAAATCCCGAAATCCCTTAAACTGAGTGTTTTTTTTTTTTTTTTTTTTTTTTTAAGTTGTGTTTTCCAAATGAATCTGCTACTCATTTTTTTTCTATCTCTCTTGGCTCTACATCTGACTCTTTCATCTGCCCCTCTGCCTTTTGGTGTTTGGCTTGTAACAGTGTGTGTTGTAAGAGAGTGAGTATTGTGAAAAACAGCACGGCGAGGGAGCCTGGAATAAAGCCTGGGACATGGCCAGGAGAAGCCTTCTGCCAGAAATGCAGAAGGGGAAGCCGAAGACGTGAAGATAGCCCTCAGGTGGTGCTTTCCTTAGCCCTCAGATGCCAGCAGAGAGAGGAGATGCTGTTTGATGGATAAGCTGCTCCGTCCCCATATCAGGGAGAAGCTGTCGTAGTACCCATGGCAATAATAAGGCCTGCAGTTCCTGGAACTTGTTTCCCATGGCATCGCTTCAGGGAGCCCTGTCACTGTAAGTGAAAATAAATTCTCAATTTTAATTTATTGTGAAAAGTTATATTCAAGTTTTGCACAGAAAGCCTGGAGGCTTACAAAGAAAGCAAGTGAAGATAATCCTTTAAAGCAAATGAAGCAATTCCTAATTAATCTCAGTTTTAAAATTTCATTTTGCTTATTTATTTTACTTTAATCAGTTCTTGTCATTCTGGGTCATTCTCCTGCGATTTTTACTATTTCACAATCAAGGGACTACTTAAAATTGTCTCGAGTGTTTCTTTAAAGCAGCTGGTTACAAATGGCTGTAGAGATCTTTTCTCATCCATGCGGAGGGCTTTTAGGTGACCCCACAACCAAAGAAGGATTAAACTGGCTACAGATCTTAGTCGAAATATTTTAAGGAAAAATGAAACCATGAGATATATGTATTCCAAAGTGATTCATCCATTATGTTCTCACATACCTGTTGCTATTTGACTTTGCTGACTGAGCTAAGGGTTAGGATTGATAGAAATGACTATTTGTCAAGACAGGTGAGATCTGGACTAGATTGCAGGATTCACATAAATATGAATTCACGATTCTTGGCCAAAAAAGATGTCACATGAAGTGTACCTCATGTATGAGATGTCTTTTGTGGTTATCCTGTTGGGCCACTAAACACCACAGAGCCATTGACTCACTGCCTGCACGCCTGAGTGGGATGAGGGAAGAGAACTGAAATAAGAAAAAGTGTGAGAAATTGTGGCTTGAGATAAGTATAGCTTAATAAGAAAGAGAAAAGGAAAACAAACAAAAACAAATGATGCAGAACAAAGAGGAAAAAAGGAACAGAAAAGAAACCCTGGATGAATTTTAACTTGTAATACTGGCAGTGCGCTCTGGCCACCTTTGCGCTGGCAGTGAGATAGTGCCTATGAAAAGTCTGCCCGTGCTATTTATGTCTTCCACGCAAAGAAAACTGTTATCTCTAGAAGACAAGGTGGTGGAGGGAGTGGAAGGATTCAGAGCTGGGCCCAGCCTTGTTCCCTGCTGGTGTGGTCTTGTGGTTTAACCCAGCAGGCAGCTGAACGCGACACAGCTGGTCTCTCACTCTCCATGAGAGTGGGGGAGAGAAATGAAAAAATTGTGAGAATTCATGGTTGAGATAAAAGGACAGTTTAATAAGTGTTTTTTTATTTTTTTTTTTTTTTTTTAAAAAAAAAAAAAACTAACAAAATAAGAAACCAAACAAGCAATGTACAGTGCAACTGATCACCACCAGCTAACTGATACCCAGCCTGTCCCTGAGCAACAGCAGCCCCTGGGCCAACTTGCCCCCGTTTTATTGCTCTGAATGGCAGCATGTGATGCGGGATATTCCTTTGGCCAGTTTGGGGTCAGCTGTCCTGGTTGTGCCCCTCTCCCAGCTGCTTGTGCACCCCCAGCCTCCTCGCTGGCAGGGCAGGGTGAGAACCTGGAAAGTCCTTGGCTTTGTGTAAGGAGTTCTCAGAAGCAGCTGAAACATCGGTGTGTCATCAGCACTGTTCTCATCCTAAATTGAAAACAGCACCACACCAGCTACTAGGAAGAAAATTAACTTGATCCCAGACAAAACTAGGAAAATGCTGCAGAAATAACAAGTTCATCCTGGTGTTAAAGGGAGCATGTTTCTGCAAAACAATCAGGATCACTGAGGTTACAAAATTAGAGCCAATGGGGATCTCAATTGCTGATGATTTTATTTTTTTTCAGGCTCAATCACAAGTGAAGCAGAAAAACTAGTAACACAAGTAGCTTTGGAAAAACAACATGTTTCAGACAGGTTACCGGGTACCTGTTACAGAGTAAGGACCACTTCAGGTGCTCAGGAAGAGCAGGTGCAAACAGAAGTGCTTCTTGCAGGAGCTGCATGGGGCTCTGCAAGTGAAGAGTTGGAAAAAATTGGTCTCAGTGGAAGAAACTGCTTGGCCCCAGAGTGGTTCCAAATAACTTTGCTGAGCAGAGACTTGCACCAAGATCTTTTTCTAGAGCATTTATGTGAATCCAAACCAAGCTTCTTTCACTTGGAGCTTAAAATTAATTATTTTAGATCAAAGTTTAAATAAAAAATGTCTTTTCTAGTGCAGACAAAATGGTCCAGGTGTTTTGTGTCAAAATCAAATAGCTCCACATTTTTCTACATTGAAAATGAAAAAGCTCTTTCTGAACTGGCCAAGAGATCTCTGCTTCGTGCCCTGTTTGTCCATCCTTAGTGCCACGTTCTGCTGCTGATTTTAATTCTTTGAAACACTGTTTTTTATTTTGTTTGTTTTTGTTTTTTAGCTCCCTCCAAAGTATCCCCACCCAAATCTTTCACAGTTTTGTGAGAAATAGTGGATAACTATTATCAAGGTTAACAACTTTTTTTCCATACAAAGGTTTTCAATTCTATAGATGTCCATGCATCTCTTGCAAAAGCTGAGAAACTAGTTACAGATAGCTGCTTTTTCCTTCTGCCTTTCCAACTTGCTTGTTTCTGTATTTCTTCTGATTTTACTATACATATGAAGAGAGAGATGGGGTGCTAGAGTAGGTTTTCTCTGTTCTTTATGTGCATTTATCTGGATGTGTAAAAACAGTGTTCAGGTTTGCCCATCAGCTCACCACTGCCATTTGGGATACGGCTTCCATAAGTTGAACGCTGATGGGCATTGAGTTGATGTTGCCAGATAGAGAAGGGATCAGTTTTCTTTCCCGTGAAGCCACCAACGGGACCATAGGATGAGAATAAGCATCTAACAAACATGGGGTGAGTAAAAAGGAGTTTGCTTGTTCCTGGTCTGTGTCATGATCTATGGCATTTCAGTGACAATTGTGGTGTAAGGGTGAAATTCAAGTTGGATATACTTAAAATTAAGGTATTGCTGTGCATAGAGGCTGTGTCTGTGTGCATACTGAGGACACTCTGTCTTCAGTTTCCAGAGTGGTCGAGGGACTGAGATGTAGAGATGAGACTGTGGACCGAGGGAAGATGGATCAGAGAAACTGCAGAGCTTCAACCTCTACCTGGATTTGCACAAAGCCACTACCTGTCATAGCAGGTCTCCAGGTTGGGATTTTGGACCATCACAGACGTTCCTCTGGCCATCTCCTGCGCTGAGATCAGCACATAGGCAGTATTTGTATGCTTTGACGTGTTAATTAATATCCTGGGTGGGAGGGTGCTGGTCCTGCTGCAGGATTGACCCAACTGGATGCAGGTAAGATACTTTCAAGCAGTCAGCAGAAAGTGTTCCTGCAGATGCTGAAATGGGACACAAAAGATAATCTGCATTTATGGAAAAAAAAAGTGCAGAGTTTAAAATAAAAGCAATGATAACCCATGCCCTGGAGATGGCAAGTAGGACCATAGGCCAGCTATTTAGTAAGAACTGAAAACCCTGGTTCAGGGGTCACCCAATTTAGGTGAAGATGCTGCTGCAAGCACCTTTGCAGTGGAGGCTATCATCACCAGCTGGGAAGCCTGGCAGAGCTTGATTAACCACTTGAGCCTTGCTTTTCTCATTCAGGCCTTAATTTCAGACCTTACCCTGAAATAATTCAGTGCCACTAGAAAATACTGTCACCGCAGTAGGTGACTAGGTCACTAGGCTTAAATGAGAGTGGTTAATTATTTCTAATTAGCTTAGAGCCTGCTTGCAAATGGGTTTTGTCGGGAGCTTGGCTGTGTCACAGACCTGAGGGCAGCAATAAGCTGTAATAGCTGTAATCAGCCTTGCACGCCCTCACCAAGAGCAAGCCCAGCAGTTACCACCAAGAAGGTTTGGTGCAGAGGCACTCAGCTGGTGAGAAGAATCTCGGTGACACAACAGCAGCAAATGTACACGCAGATCATCAAGAAGCCAAGGACAGGTGCCTTACTGAGGTAAGCAGCAGTGCAGTGAGGTGAGGGATGTGGTCATAAACTGAAATGGCTGGGTTTGTCATGATGTGGGAAAAGTGTTCTTTTTTCCCCCAGAGGACAGTAAGATACTGGAAGAGGTGCCTGGAAGCAAAGCTGTGCAGCCTCTGTCCCTGGAGGTGTCCAAGAAAACGGAGAAATCCCTGTCCCTAACCAGGATATTGATCCTGTATTAACCAGAGGGTTGGATACAGGCATCCTGAGGTGCCTTCCCAACAGATTTGCGAGCAGGCTGATTTTATGATCATGCCTGAATATGCTGAAGAGCCAAAAACCTTGCTTAAGCCTCCACGTGTGACTTGGAGACATTAATGTTAAATCAGCCAGGATACTGAATACGATGCACGGGTACATCTCCAGAAGCAGGTGGGATGCTTTGCTGTACTGCCACTGCTCTCTGCTGGCACGAATACAGCACGGCAGTTTCAGGACATAGCTACTTCATGGCCCATGGCGTGTTCTATGCTTACCATACCTCGTGCCTTAACATCTCAGGTGAGACCTGTCCATTCTTTCACCTGCTGTTTGCTTTCTGTAGGATAGTGCCTTGCAGCCTCCAGCGACCTGGAGAAAGCCCCAGGAGCTTGTTCTGGTGAAGCTGAGAGACAAATAACTGCTCCCCTTTACAAACCATGGCACAAGGCAGACAAAAAAAGAAATGCCACAGAGAAGAAGCCCTGGATGAATTTTAACTTGTAATACTGGCAGTGCGCTCTGGCCACCTTTGTGCCAGTATGAGAAAGCGCCCACGAAAAGTCTGCCCATGCTATTTATGTCTTCCACGCAAAGAAAACTGTTGTCCCTAGAAGACGAGGTCGTGGAGGGAGTGGAAGGATTCAGAGCTGGGCCCAGCCTTGTTCCCTGCTGGTGTGGTCTTGTGGTTTAACCCAGCAGGCAGCTGAACGCGACACAGCTGGTGTCTCACTCTCCATGAGAGTGGGGGAGAGAAACGAAAAAATTGTGAGAATTCATGGTTGAGATAAAAGGACAGTTTAATAAGAAAGTAGAGGAAAAAAAAAAAAAAAAGGACAAGTCTTTGGTCTGTGATCGCATCTTCTGTCCTTAGCAGCTTCCCACCTGCCTTGCTTTCAGCCCAGGTGAGATTTATGCACCTGGGACACCCCTATCCCCCAGCCACTCTACTTCTGGACTCTCAGGATCCAGACCAGCTTTGCCAATGTAGTTTTTCTGTGTGGAGGCCAGGACCTGCATCCTTGGATGTGGTGGCAATGCCCGCCCAACCCACTGCAGCCAGCAGCATCGCAACCTCCCTGTGCTGAGGGCTCCCCATCCAGGATGTGGCCCCGCTCCGTGGCTCGGTGACACAAGATTTTATGCTTATTTTTACACAGGAAGATGTTATGGTGTGGCAGTGAAGTCATTTGGACATTGGGTACACTTTTGTACCCCAAATACTGTTTATTTTTCTGTCTTTTGTAAGTACAAGAAATCAAGGTATGATGTTGCTGTCAGCATAGTGCTTGTCTGCAGCTACGAAGCTCTGCAAACAGACTTTCTATTATGGGAACTCTTCCTAGAAAACTTGGGCTAGAGTCCAGACAGACCCAGCTGCAGTTCACTATCCTGCTTTCTCTCTTCTTTTGCAGCTTTCTTTTTGCTACTGAATGAAGCCGTTGGCATTTGGCTGTGCAAAATCAACGCCTCCCTGAGGGAGCTGGCTGCAGGGCTGCTCAGGAACTGGCTGGGCATCAGCTGGCGTGTGGTGAGCATTGTAGCTGAACTGTGGCAGGCAGCTAAGCGCCACAGAGTGGCTCTCTTACTCTCCCCAAGTGTACACTCTCATCATGTGTAAGGGTTTCTTGGGAACACAACCACGATCACTCTTTGCCCTTCCTCCTCCTTTACTCCGTCAGTTACTGCTGAGAAGGGCGTCACATGGTGTGGAATATCCCTTTGCTCATCTGTCCTGGTTCTGTTCCCTCCCAGCCTCTTGTGCAATCCCCAGCTTCCTCTCTGGCAGCAGTTCTTTTCTGTGTAAGGACGCTTACCACCAACCATAAATCTAACCCTAACAATCTCCCCATACCCTAACACTGAACCTGACCAGGAAACAGAAGCCCCAAGCCTTAAACACTAACTCTAACCTTATGGTTAAAACCTAATCCTAAGAATAACCTTAATGCAAAACCTTATGCTAGCCCTTAACCCTCCCTAGCCTAACCCTAATCCTATCCATCCACTGAAACCTAACTGTAGAGCTACCCTGAATCCCTAACCTACATATACCAAGCCTGACCCTGTCCACTCTCCCTGTTTTTAATTATAACACAAACCTAAACCCTAATCAATAATCTGAGACTGTTCCAGAAGCCAAACACCAAACATGAGCACTAATCTGGATCTGAAACTGAACCCTGACTGTAAACTTAAAGCACTCCCCTAACACAAACACTGACCTTAGAGAGTACCAAGGTCCAGCACCCACCCAGTTTAGGGCACCCATGAAATACTTCTCACAATGGAAAAATTTTGGTAGCCCTCAACATCCTTTGACAGTCCTTCCACAACCCTGCTCAGAAAAAGACTGCATTCTCTCTCAGACTTCACCATAAACCAACCCTTCCCAGTAACCCTTACCTGAATCCCTAACCATAACCCCCCCAACCATACCTAACCATAACCCTAAACCGAACCTTATCTTGAACAATCCATAAATCCAGCCCTAACCCATATCTTTATCTGTAAACCTAATGCCAAACCCTAAACGTAGTCCTAAAACTTAACCCTAACAAAAACTTAACCCTAACACTAACAACCATAAACCCTGAGCTCTAATCTTAGCCTGTTTCCGTGAACACTAATGCTAAACCCTATAACCATAACTTGAACCCTAATTCTAACCTGAGACAGAACCAGAACTTGGAACCCAAACACTAAACTGAAACATGAAATATAAACCTAAGGCAATCACAACCTAAACCATAAATGGAAGCCTTACCTTTACTTAATCTATAACCTTGACCTCGCCCCTAATCTAAATGTATTCTGTAGCAGTAAATTTAGCAGTAACATTAACACTAAACCTAACCCAAATCATAAATTCTAAGAATAACCCTTATGCACAAACAGTGCCTCAACTCTAGCAACACCCTAACCTTAACCCTCTCCCTAAACCTAAAGATAAACTTTATTGCTAACTGAAACAAACCTTAACTAATACTAACCTTAAACCTAACCCAAACCCAAAAGGTAACCCTAACTTGAGCCTGAACACTAACCTACTCCTAAATCTTGTGCTATTTCTTTTTTTCTGCTGTTGTTGGTTTACCCTCATCTCTGGAAATCCTCCTCTCCAACACTTATATTGTTTTTATTTCAAAACAGAATATCGTGGTTAGTATGATTGTTGTAATTTATCTAAAACTAGACAAAACAACAACAACAAACAAAAAAAACATGCAACGTGATTCTTCTTGACAGAAAGGAGGTGTTGTGAGATGAGCTCTCTGGGAAACTTATGAGATGTTATAGACGTGTTTCCACATGTATATGTGCACGTATATGTAGCAAATAAAACCAGCTGAATAATACGAATAACGTATTTCTGAAATACATGAATGCAGAATAATGCATTCTACGTTAAGCTTCAGTTACTTGTCTACTCCCATTATGATCTTCTGGCTGAATTGCTTGGTATGATGTTCTCTTGCAATCATGCAATATTTTTCTAGTTTCAAGCACAGCCATCGTTTAGACTTTGGCCATCTCAGGGGCCAAAAAGGATTTTTGTAAAGCAAAGTACAGGCAGGGATTGGGACAGTTGCACAGCTATGGTGTTTTCATTTTTTATTATGTGGGATTTTGTGCTCTGTAATTGAAACTTAACGTCTAAGCTCCTGGTTGTAGCTTTTGATGGTAGATAGGCTATGTCCTTATCAGGGATAAAGATGACATCAGGTTGCACTGGTTTCAAATGCTTCAAGAACAGGTTTAGAGATGAGAACGATCTCAGAGAAATGATCTCTTCCCTATGCTGTCGCAATGTATCAGAGGGCCCTCCATGGTAACCAGGTCTTATCTCAGCGGGGGTCTGACCTCACTAGTACACATTTTTCTCATCCAGCCTGTCATTTTGTGGCTCCAACGCTATTAACCATTTCTTATGTGACATTTCCCACCCCTGGAGCTCCCCTGCTACAACATGTGCCAGCAAAGTCCTCCTCTCTGCCTTCTGTGGCTTTGTATAAACCAGCATCTTTCTGATCATCGTTTCTGATCAGTACCTGCCTCCTTGGCACCGTCCTCCAGATCCATGCGGCAGACAATAGGCACAAGGTCTACTCCACCTGCACCTGCCCTCTGGCTGCTGTTGGGTTATTCTGCAGCTCCCTCCTCTTCCCATATTTACTGCCCAACTCTGGGTAGTCTCTGGACACAGACAAAGTAAGTGGTCTCTGCATTTTATACCACTGGCATTCCTGTGCTGAACACCCTTGGTTTAGGCCCTGAGGAAAAAGAGGTGAAGGGAGCCCTAAGGAGAAAAACAGAAGTTGTTGAGTGTTTTCTCACATATTTTCTTAATATCAAAAAAGATACAGTGTGTTTCTGGTACAATATATAGTAAACACACAAGTTATAGGATCCACTTGACTTTTTTTTTGGACTTCAGCAAGGCTTTTGACACGGTTTCCCATAGGATCCTACTGGACAAAATGTCCACCATACAGCTAAATAAAAACATCATCTGATGGGTGAGCAATTGGCTAACGGGCAGGGCCCAAAGGGTTATGGTAAATGGGGCTGCGTCAGGCTGGCGGGCGGTCACCAGTGGGGTCCCTCAAGGCTCCATTTTAGGGCCGGTACTTTTCAATATTTTTATAAACGATCTGGATGTAGGAATAGAAGGTATTTTGAGCAAGTTTGCTGATGACACCAAACTTGGAGGAGTTGTGGACTCGAATGAGGGTGGAAAGGCCTTGCAGAGGGATCTGGATAGGTTGGAGAGCTGGGCGATCACCAACCGCATGAAGTTCAATAAGAGCAAGTGCCGGGTCCTGCACCTGGGACGGGGAAACCCTGGCTGCACGTACAGACTGGGCGATGAGACGCTGGAGAGCAGCCTAGAAGAGAGGGATCTGGGGGTCGTGGTAGACAGCAAGTTGAATATGAGCCAGCAGTGTGCCCTGGCAGCCAGGAGGGCCAACCGTGTCCTGGGGTACATCAAGCACGGCATCGCTAGTAGGTCAAGGGAGGTGATTGTCCCGCTCTACTCTGCGCTGGTGCGGCCTCACCTCGAGTACTGTGTGCAGTTCTGGGCACCACAGTATAAAAAGGACATGAAACTGTTGGAGAGTGTCCAGAGGAGGGCTACGAAGACGGTGAAAGGCCTGGAGGGGAAGACGTACGAAGAACGGCTGAGGTCACTGGGCCTGTTCAGCCTGGAGAAGAGGAGGCTGAGAGGAGACCTCATCACAGTCTACAACTTCCTTGTAAGGGGGTGTCGAGAGGCAGGAGACCTTTTCTCCATTAACACCAGTGACAGGACCCGCGGAAACGGAGTTAAGCTGAGGCAGGGGAAATTTAGGCTTGACATCAGGAGGGGGTTCTTCACAGAGAGGGTGGTTGCACACTGGAACAGGCTCCCCAGGGAAGTGGTCACTGCACCGAGCCTGACTGAATTTAAGAAGAGATTGGACTGTGCACTTAGTCACATGGTCTGAACTTTTGGGTAGACCTGTGCGGTGTCAAGAGTTGGACTTGATGATCCTTAAGGGTCCCTTCCAACTCAGGATATTCTATGTTTCTATGAAACAGATGACTTGTTAGGAACATCTACATCTAAACTAGCTTCCCAGGTCAATTTTGTAGTCACAGGGAAAAAAAAGTCAAATTTAGAGGTGATTCACTATTATATAATATATATTCACCTTATCATATAATATACACCCAGGTCAGATGAATCATCCCTGAAAGATCTCTTTCTCCTCTATGTCCGGAAAGGTACTCTATCTCAAAATGCACCAGAAAGTCATGTTTTTTCAGCTCTTGTTTTTGAGTGTGTGTGTGTGTGTGTGTGCGTGAGTTGGCACAGGCAGTGGGAACAACCCAAGCCCCACAGCTAAAATGCTAAGAGTAGATTTCTGCTAGTTACCTCGCCAGCTGGGGGATCCCCAAAGCAGCACCTGGGCAGAGGCACACCAGCGGGGACGCAGGCACTGCTAAGCTCAGTTCCTGCCAGCAGCTCACCGCCTGCTGTTTACACCCATTTACCAAGGGCTCTGTTTTTACTAGCATACTGTGATCCTCGCTGTGCTGATTTGATCTTCTCTGTACCAAGGCCAGGAGCTCACATGTCTGACGGGGCACCTCCACATCTACCAAACACCTGTTACCTCGACACAGATGTGATACTTGTCAAACACAGAGAGCACAAAAAGCAGCAGGTACAATTTATGTACTTTTATACATTACTACTTGCCAGACTTTACTCATTCCCACCTGCACGGTCCCTTGAGTGTATTTACAATCCTCCTGGACTGTCTTCTTTTCTGTTACCATCCTCCTCGCCAATCTTTTAACCCATTCCTCCCAATGGTTATGCAGTCAGCAGTGATATGATCTTACAAAACAAATACTCCAATGTCAAGGTACAGATTTGTAGCATACTAGTGTCTGTTTTCAGGACAAGGCAGTAGTAATTCTATCCTGCTGAATATAATAGTATATAGTGGGTGAAGTGGGCTCTGCTTTGGCTGCACAGCATTTCATTTAATTTCAGCACTGAAGAATTTTTTTGTTGTTTTTCTGCTTGCTGGTATCTTCAGAAGCCCTCCCATTTCCCCTTGTCCATCCCTTGTCACTCCAATCTGCAGCCAAATGATGGATTTCTTAATCCCATCCCTTGCAAGCCCAAGAAATACTCCTGTATTTGCCTTGGCCCTTGGCAGCTTGTTCCTGCAGAGTGTTAGCAGAGAGGATATGGCTGATTAAGAATCGGATGCTGACGCCAGCAGCCCTTCAGGCTTGGCAGATGCAGTGGTGGTGCCTCTGTGGCAGCACTGATTCATTCAGACCAAGTTAGAGAATGGCACAAGAAGAGGAGGGGAATGGCAGCTGCCCCCCTGCCAGGTAGGCAAGGTGAAGGTAAAAGTGCAGTAGTCAACACTGTGGAGTCCAAGGGGAGAGAATTAGGGGTGGCATCACTCAAGGAACAACACTGGGGCTGTTCAGCACCACCATCGTCACCGACCAACACAAATGGACAGAAGGCTCCTCAGCAAACCTGCTGATAATGGTAATCTGGGAAGGGAGGGAGCAGCTCATAGCCACAAAGGCTGGGTGTAAGTATGTGTAGAAGGAGAGTGTCTGCTTCATAAAGGGTATCTGGTGAAGGTCCTTTTCCAATCCTACAATGAATAAGAAGGGGATGAAGTGATGGGAACCAAGTCTGATCACTCACTAATCAAAGAGGGCATGTGACGATGTGGGAATGTTTATTCCAGCTGGGTTATCTGATGGAGGACTTCTGAACTGGGATGACAAGAAGAAAAGATGGGGGAACCATAAGCAAAATGCTGGGACACAGACCTGATGAAGCAAAAATGGAAACAATGATAAACAAACCTGCTAGTCACGCAAGTTGTTGGGCTATCAAACTACAGGTACCATGTCCAAGAAAATCAACCTGAACTTTGCAACTGGTAAGACTGTGAACTGGGACAGGGGCTGGACTGGGAGGGGTGCAGGAAACTGCAGAGCTCTACAAATCCATGGGGAGTGTGCAGGTGGAAGGGTGAACAGGAGGAACAAGACGGGGCATAGGTAAAAAAAAAAAAGGTATAAAAGTGCCAGTCACATGTCAAATGAGGCTGGCCAGTGCTCTTGCCCTTGTTGAACCCTGTGCTTGATTATCATAGATGGTTCTATCTTTTTATATTACATTTTCTGATTGTTCTTTCTTAACTGTGTTTTCACATTCTCTCCTCTGTGTATGCATGCTAAAGGAGTACGTGCCAGCTTCTGTGAGTGAACTGGGTGCCAGCTACTGGAGTAAGACTAGGGGTGTAAGAGCCCCCAGCCTGTGGTGCCAGCTACTGGAGTGAGTGGGGTCCCAGCATCAGCTAGTGGAGCAAGTGGGGGTCTTCTGCTCCCAGACATGGGGTGGGAGCTGTGTGTGTCCAAACCAGCTCCTGGGAGGGACTGGTGTGAGTGAGGCAAGTGTGGAACAACTCTCTGTGTGTGTCTGTATGTCTTTGGGGAATGTGCTGAGCTTTTTTACTGGTTGAACCTGCAAAGGGGAAAACAACAGCCACGTACCCCAGCCTGCACAGAGACCCCGGGTGCCCAGGCACTGGGATGGGCCCCAGCAGCCTGACAGGTCTGGCCATGATCTTTACCTTATCTTTCTTAAGATCTTTACTTAGGTAAAGTACCTTTCTTAGGCTTGCAACTTCAGAGAAATAGAATATTCTGTCTGTTATGTTTCCATGAAGAAGATAAGTCAAGTGCACTCCTCTTTACCTTCCTCCTAGAGATTGTAAATGACTGTAACCCTCCTCCTTTCATCCTTTCCCCACTTTTCAGCTTCCCTCTGTGTCAGGAGTCCAAGGTCTAACTACAACACAGCCAAGCTGCGTATGCCTAGCCCAAACAGCAAAGAAAGCTAATTTACAGCAAGAGCTGTGAGATGGTCTATAGGAAGCTACGGTACAACTACAGGCAGAGCTAGACTTCTCAGTCTGGGGTTGCTAGTAGTTCATAGCTCACAATCAGTTAGTGGATCAGAGGAAAAAATACCAGCACAGAGATGATTATACTCAGAAAGAAAGCAGGGAATTAGTCTGCCAGTCATCAGTGAACTGTTGTAAACATCATTTTGGTGTTTGGTTTGGTGAATGATGGCAGCTTGGCAGTAGCGCCCATCTGTTCCAGGGAGGAGGCAGAGGACAAGGCCTGCCTGGCCAGCAGAGACTCAAACACTCCATCTGGACCTTATTAAATCCTGCTTGTCGCTTGCACACGTACACTAGTGAAATGCATGCACAGTAGCTGCGATGTGTGGGCCACAACCCCCTCGCTCAGCACAGGGCAGCCCTTGGTGAGGCTCTGAGGCTGCTGCTGAGGCCCTCACCTCAAGAACTTGGAGAACTCAGCCCAGGAGCTGGCTGTGCCTGTGGTCCCCTCAGCCCTCTGTCTCCGACTTCAGGAACAGATGTGTTTGGCACCAGCACAGCACAAAAATGCATATTTCCTCCTTCCCCAGCCTGGCTCTCACCCATGTTTCCTTCTTTCCCTGTGGTGCTGAGACGAAGACACGAGCATTTACACAGCCTGGTTCTGACTGCAAAGTGGTTGCACAGTGACATGATTGGCCTGAAGTTGTGCCAGGGGAGGTTCAGGGTGGGAATGAGGAGACATTTCTTCTCAGAAAGAGCGGTCACGCGTTGGGACGGGGTGCCCCGGGAGGTGGGGGAGTCACCGTCCCTGGGGGTGTTCAAGAAAAGGCTGGACGGGGTGCTTAGGGACAAGGTTTAGTGGGCGATATAGGTGATATTGGTGGTATGGGGATTGTTGGACCAGATGATCTTAGAGGGGTTTCCAAACTTAATGATTTTATGATTCTGTGACCCTGCTGGCAGGTGGAAAGTGCTTGCTTGCCAGCACTTGGCAATTTGAGGCCATGCTGAGCTGGGAAAGCCGTAGGTCACAGACAGGCTGGATAGGCTTGGGAGCGGGGAAATGCCCTGACGTTACAGGTAGCCGTGGGCAGTTAGGTGAATTGGAAGTGTCACTGAGATTGGTTCTGCTATGGGAAAGACTCAGATAAGTTATGACACAGCAGCACAGCCTGAGGAAGCAGAGCTAATGTATATGAAGTCCAACAAAGTGGAAAGCACTTATAGGAAAATTCTTGCTTTACGATGACAGGATTAGGCAGGTGTGTTAGCAATGCAAACGGTAATGATACTGGAGGGCACCGCTGGCAGCCAGCAGCTTTTTGTTGTCTTCCCTCCCTCTCCCAAATTCTCTTAAATCTCTGTTTTGAGGAAAAGGGGTGGAAATGAGAGGATGAGGGGCACTGGGAGTCCTGACAAACTTCTCAGTGTGCTAGCTGTTGATTGTAAACCTGGTGGTGTAAGCAAGATGGGAATGATAGAAAGTTTCTGAAATCATCCTAGGAACTAGAAAGGATTCTTTGCAAGACAACTGAACTCTGAAATTAAAGATAAGTGCTGTAAGCTTTCATATGTCCTCTGACCTGTGGTATAAAGTAAGGAAACCCCACTAGTTTTCAAAGGTAAAAGGAGATGCTTTTTAAAATTTGCTCTTAGTAAATGAATAGTGACTTTCTTAGTTTGGTTATTGCAGACGTTAGGCAAAACATTTTGCCTAAAAATGAAATGTTAATTCTTTCTCAAGTAGGAAAATGAATAAAGGTCACATGCTGGTGAAGAAGAGCCTCTGTCTGCTTCCCACTTCCTAGCCCTTAGGGTCTGTTTGCTTTCGTAGGTGCTGTTGCTCAATTCTGATATTCCCACCTAAAAGGAAAAGAGAAACTGACTGAGATAAAAAGAGATCTGTCTGCTATGAAAAGTCCTGTGTTGGAGGTGACATGGGGGGAGCAGTAGAACTATTCCTACCAGTTCTTTCCAGAAGAAGGCACTTCTCATGGACTTGGTGCAAAAAGGGAAATTTTCCAGTTGATCTAAAGTAAAAGCTGTGTCACTTTTTCTTCCAGTTCCTCAGCCTTTCTGTGCAGTGGTGTTTCTTAAGCTGAACGTGGCTGTAGAAACAGATCAGTCCTCAGTCCCCTTTCTTCTTCCTTTTCACTCCCCTGAATTTACAGCTTTGGTCCTGGTTTTTCAGGTTTGTTTTTGTAGGTCTCTGTGTGGTGTGTTACTGTGATGTGACTGAAGGCCAGTTTAGGTTGAAGTAGTTTAGGAACTATTCCTTTCTCCTCTATTAATATGAAAAGATGAAGAAAGCAGAGAGGACCTGCACTGTAAACACTTTTTTTTTTTTTTTTTTTTTTTTTTTTTTTTTTTTACGAGTTAATTTCTGGGCAAATGAAGAAGGCTGAGAAATGGAGATATTTTGCCGGGACTCGTGCTCTGCCTTAATGCCGCTCTATGGCTCAAAAGTAGGATCAGCAAATGTTACTTGTTTACTTTTTAGACCAGCCACAATTGCTAGCAAAGTATATACAGATGGTTCTGGCTCATTAGGTTTCTTAAATACAAAATTGTTTTTAACAGGGCAACGAGACAGCCGGTTCCTTGTCTGTGGGCCTGAATTGACTGATCAGTGAGGCATGTGATACTGGAGTGGGAGTTAAATTAGAACAAGGTTTGATGGCAAATCTGTGTGACCCTTCCTTTTGAAAATAAGGCGCTCGGTATAATGAGTGAGCAAAGGGCTGGTGTGCTGGGCAAAGACCTGGACGCAGTACAGCAGTCTTCCCAAGGGAGCCTCTGCTATAGCAACGGTATCAGGGGCAGGGAAAGCAGTAGGAATTGCCTATGTCAGATAGTATTCACTCCTAGTTAAGCTTCACTCTGGCCAAGGATGCAGGCACCTATGAATTCCAGTAAAAGACTGGTGGATTTTTTTGTGTGGTCATGCTGAGCTAGTTCCTACAGCTGAGTTTACTGCCAGAGTTTCCTGGATTAAGTAACAATGCTGCAATTCTGGCTTATTTTTCTTCTCGATCGGAGAACTGCTCGATGACCTAAGGAACATCCGCATGGCTTAGCATCTGAGCCGCTCCCGCCACCACCCTGGTTTTTTAGCTGATGTCAGCCTGTTGCTCAATCTGCACCTCCTGACTGGAGAAATGCTTTGTAACAGAACTCATTGCAGTCACTTCTGTTTTGTGCCTGATTTAACATCTTCGCAGCTTAATCTCCTGGAATCTTGGCTAAATCTTAAGTGTTCAATGGGCAAGAAGGAGCTGCCCAGGAAATCCACTCAGACCCACAGAAAGATATGTATTCTGTCATTATACGAGGGAAACAGCATTGGGAAGGGCTGTGTTGTGGCATGAATGGGGAAGCCAGCTCCGGTCACGGTGGAAGAACGTGCACAGCACGTGAATGTCTGCAATGGTCACCTCTAAAAAAGGTCCCTGTAGGGCAAAAAGGAGGTGCCACGTGAAAATATCTTCAGTCCCCTTGTTTTGTTCCTGAAGTGTTCAGCCTTTGCTGCTCCAGCATGAGTCCCTGACGAATGCCTGTCCGTGAGCTGTCTCCTCGATGTCTTATCTCCATTCCATGCCACACTGAAGATCCTAACCCTGCTGCCACAAAGTGCTCAGTGCCTTCCTGCCATCAGAGAGTATCATACCTGCACAGACTGACTTGTAGAACAATGTTGGGATTGCCTCCCATTTTGTTGTTGCTCCCCCCCACACCTTTTTGCCTGCACACACATGGACAGAGTGAAACTTTGTTCATTTGCAGGGGTGTTATGGTGGAATCACGACGTGATCTAAGCTTTTAGGGAGGAATCGCTCTCCACTGTCCTGGGGGGTTTATTCTAGCTCTCAAGATATGGCAGTGGCATTTGAAGCAATTCACTTCCATATTCCATGGGCATATGGCTTCCCACTGCTGTTGAGCTTGGCCAGCTCCCCTTATCCCCCTCGGCATGGAGACATAAACTGAATGCTTGAGCTGCTGTCATGTCATGCTTCTTCTGACTGTGGAGCTTTCTAGCTGCATCCATCAGGCAATCCATCCCTTGTAAACTGTCCAAAAAAGGTTCACTTTTCGTATTCTGTTTTCTACTAGGTTCATGAGCTGAACTGGCTCATAGGGCCCCTGATGAAGTTTGAAGCTAGTGTGGGGTAAGCAGAGTGGCTGGGCACAGAGAAAAGAGGAAAATAATGGGACAGGGCAGGTGTATGATGTATGTGTGAGAAATGCGGTCTCTCCTTATTGACAGCCTTACCTTGTGTGAGTGCCTTTATGCTCAGCCTACTGCTGTCCTGTGGGTTATGACCCTTCAGGATGCCTTTCAGAAGCAAACAAGTCCATCAAACAAATGGCAAGGAGTCCAGCTTGTGCTAAATAAGTGAGGAATGGAAGTCTGTTTTCTTGTCTGACTGGGAAGTTCCTGATTTGACTGGTTTCGGTCTTGGTCATCACAGCTAATTTACACAATGGGGCAGTGTGGCCATGCATGACCGAGCAGACCTACTCATAACAGAGTGACTGAGGGACAGATTCGTTAGGTCAGGGAGCATTCCACCAACCTTCTTAAACCTGAAATGAAGCTGGCTAGAAGTCTGAGAGCCTTGCAGACTGACGTTTTTTGCTACCTTGTGAGACTGATAGTAAAGATTTTGGCTGGGGTCTCTTTCAAGCCTGCTGACCAAAACAACAGGACAACATAAGGCAAGGTTTGAGAGTCTAGTGGTCTGTCTGGGTTTAATGATTCTTCCTAGTGGTGTGTGTTTTTTTTTTTTTTTTTTTTTTTTTTTTTTTTTCAGAGAAACTCTCAGCACAGACAGATGTGATTGCTGAGGAGTTTATATCCTGATGGTGAGAGCCTGGGCATGGCTTAGGAGTAAATTACATCCAGCGGGAAAAGTGTGCAAGTGGGTGTGCAAGTGGAGCCTGTGGAATTGTGGCTGCATCTCAGTTGCATAAGTGGCATTGATATTTTCAGTGGCCCCTTACAGCAGCAGGGCAGGATCCATTTTTGCTCACAGACTCAGAAAATTGCCTCTACTTTCCATGTGTCCTTGCCAAACTTTGCCTCACTTCAGTAACAAAAAATCCTCCAGTTCTTCTAAGCCACTAAGACCTAATCTCTTCAATTCCTAAGAAAAAGCCGTGAAATGAAGTCCTAGAGAGACCTGCTCAAGAACAGCAGTCCAGAAGTGTCCTCCCCTATCAGCATGCCCTGCCCAAGAGATCTTGATGTGGACTGTTGCTTGTTTTTGTGGTAGAGCTGATGTTTCATCGGGCCAGTGCATGTTCTTTAAGCTGGTGTTTAATGGCTGGTTCCCTGTAAAAGCTTGTTTCTTCTCATCATGCTTGAATGCATTTGCCTGCCTGCCCTGTTTGGGTGGCTACGTATAAAAGCAAAGAGCACTTTTGGCTTAATGCTATATCATGTCTGTTTAAACTTGATGCTACGCAGACTGGCAAAATGGCATCTCGGGGATGAACAGTAATTACCAATACGAGCATGCATAGGCAGGTGGATAGGCTGGTTTTGGGGGCATAGCCATGGGATAGGGAAGCTTTTGGAGAGCTACATGGCTCCACCTCAGATCTGCTGCACTGATGTCTTGCTTCCCCCCCGGTCTCTGTGTCCTGCTGACCACGTGCAGTGACACAGCTTATTTCTGTATGAAAACCCTATAATGCACTGTGTGTTGGGAGCATGTGGGGCCAGACATGGTGCTGCAAGCATGCCTGTTCCAGCTGCGTGCCCAAACTACGCAGTTGGGCATCCTCACAAAAACAACTGATAGCCTCGGCTGGCAGGTATATGCTTGAAGTTTCTCTCTGTGATGGATTCCCAAATGAAATCTGATCTTTGATAAAGGACACAGCCTGTGCATCCTACCCAAAAGGAAAGCTGCCCGATCATTCATGAAGACTTGAGTACTTCAGAGTGTTTGGCAGGGGAATTCCTGATAGGAAGTTGATGATTTTTGGTCTGTTGAGAAATTTTCCAATGTTTGTTGACTTTAGCAGGGTGGTTTTATTTCCAAGTCATTTTTTTTCCCCAACATTTTACTCAAATACTAGAAGTTATTAAGTAGAACAGTTTTTAAAGACTTCGTAAATCTGAAAGGGGAGAAAAGTTGATCACACAAGAAGAGGATAATGCCAGTATAGCAAATGTTGTGGCCTGTGTTGAACTGTGGAAGACTGTTGACGTTAAACTAATTCTGGATTTTGCAACCAGGCAAATCTGTCCATGCCCACCTAGTGCTCAGGCTGTTATTGGAATAAAATGTAGAGCTTTTGACTCACAGGTGGTGAAATCAGTCTTCAAATTAGGTTAAATGGGACTGGTACATGTCAGTAAATTCACCAAATACAGCTTCTGGCTGTGCTGAACAGACAAAACTATCGTGTTATTAGCATGGTTCTTCCTCATTCTCATGCCTCTAAGCATTTTTTTTTTAAATTTCTTTTTTTAAACAAACACATGCCAAAGAAGAAAAGATTAATTAAAAGGATATTCTGAACAAATTAGAGAACTGTAATCTCCTGGGGCATTTAGTTTAAACTGTCTGTGCACAGAAATGTTTCAGAGAGAAAAAAGCTGTAAATACTTAGAAAATGTTTGTCTGTCCAAAATGTATTTTATGTTGTTTGCCTACAAAATCCTATAGTACAGACTGTTACAGATTATTTTGTCTTCATGACATTTTTTTCTACAGCAGAACAGTTTGCTAATTTGCTAGAGTAACTTCCAATACCCTTTGTTTTTCTGCCGTAGGACTGTGTTTCCAGGAATTAGCAGTTCTATGTAACCAGCTGTTTGCATACTGAATTGGAAATACTCAGTGAATCCCGTCGCCTAAAACCTGGGTTTCCCCAGAAAACTGGGCACCTGAAAGAAACGACGGAAGAATTTAAGCAGTGTTTTACCCAAGGAGCTACAGGAGGATTTTGCAATCAACTGGAACTCCATTTATAGGATATCTTACAGCACAAGTGGAGCCCAGATGTTTTCAGTAAATGGCTTTCAAAACAGTTGAGATCAGTGTCAAATTTCCAGACATGTGATCAAGCTTGGAGTCAAGTTTGGGGTTGCTTTTGTGTTTACCTAAAGTCTGTGTGCTGAATTACACTGAAGTTTGGGGGTGGAATGAAGTTCTCCATGACAAATATTTGACTGGACAGGCGGTTTATCTTATTTGCAGAACTTTGAGCTTTGAAAAAAGGTTACTGTATTTTTGTTAGTGTAATATTTGAGGTATAGTCAGCTCTCTTGTTGCTGGATTTAGAACCGCTGTTGCATTTTAACTTAGATGTGTTTCTATACTAGCTATTAAACTAGCAGGGCAAGAAAGCATTTTAAAGTGAGATGGGAACCGTTTCTACAGATGATAAATGACACATGCATTCCTGAACAAGCCAGCTTGCCCAACTGCAGTGAACTCTGCTCATGTGAAGGGAGCTCTCTTGTTGGAGGTCTAGCTGGATGCCTAAGTCATATGCTAAGACTTTGCTGAGGCAGTCTATCAGCAAAAAATCTGACTTCCATTTTTACAAGCTTAGAATTTACTTTTGCAAGTACTGTCCAGTCATTTTTCAGCCTACCGTAAGATCACTGCCATAATTTGGAAGGTCGTACAGAAGAATAGTACAGGTTGAGTCAGTATGAATGATTGTGAAGTGTGTGTAAGGGACATGGAAACTTTCCCATTTTTAACAGCGTATCCAAGCCTTACCCTATTCAAAGTCCTTGCCAACTTCAAATGCAACACGTGGCCCTGTCTGTGCAAATTCGCTGTAACTGTGTGTCATGCCCTCTTCAGAACCTTCTCAGGGCTTCCAATCTAACAGCTATCTACCCTTGGCCTGGGGTCGGACTCCTCCTTCCTGAGACTGTGTGTGTGTCACACGCAATGGGTGCCACTCACGTCACTGAGATACTTTGAGGTGTGTGAAAACAGAACCTTGGTGTTTTTTTTTTTTTTTCCTGCTACACCTTGAGCTGTGTCAACCAGTTCTCTGACTTAACCACCTTCTGTACATCTATGGAAAGAAGCTCATTTTATTTATGCATTTAATTTTTGTGAGTAAAAACTCAAATTTTTGCAAATTTGAGTTCATGTCTTGAGTTGTCATATAAGGAACCTAAGTGTTACTGTCCTAGATTTGACTGAGTTTCAGATCTGTGCTCTACATAGCATGTTTATATCTCAGCTGTAAACAAATGAGATCTTGCTCCGTTGTTTCAGATGGGATCTAGTCCAAGGGAAAACAGAGATTGTCTTCAACAATTTGAAGCTTGTGTAGGCAGACAATACATCGCCTCTTGCCTGTGGGCAGCATGAAGAATGCCTCTGGTTTAGATCAACAAAGCAGCCAAGAGCTGACACAGATGCAAAGCAAGGCTGCGCATGCTCTCAGCTAAGATGATGGATCAGTCCGCGGGCCACTGTGATGTTTGTGTGCAAGTGTACTGGAGGAAATAGTTTGGACTACCAGGCTCTTCCTGAATGCACTGAGATCTTTCATCTATTGGATTTGAATGAAAAATGCCAGGATCTCCCTACTGCTTTGGACAGTTGCATGAATAACTGTCGGGCATGCAATTAACTAATAGCTACTGAAAGCAATATGATAGAAAGTAGTCTGCAAAGCATTGTCAGATCCAAAATATGAGCTTGCAGTTAGCAAATGTGAATGCCATTTGATGTGAAGTCCAGCCCGAGTATGATAATGCTTCTTGCAGGCTGCTTCCTAAGAATGCTCATTCTTGATGAAGAAAGGCACAAGATAAAAGAGGGCTTGACCCAAGCCACAGAAAACTGGTATGAAACAGTAAAACTTAAAACACTGTGACAGTAGGCTGAGAGAGTCAGTTGCACCATCAACATAGAACTTGTAGTTATAACTAAGCCTAAACTCGTCTAAGACCAGAGTGTTAGACAATCTTTGTATTTGTCACCAAGATGCTATGATGATTGAGTGTACAACCCAATATTTACTACTCTGGCCAAATAAATCTGCTGTCATCACTGTTAATGTGTATGTTTGTGCAACTTGTTATCGATCTAGAAAGCAGAATGTAGCACTTTCCTCATCTTATTGACATTTAATCATCGGTGGCACAGTGTGTCCAAACTCCAGAGGAAATATTCCCATTATTAATAGACTATTTGCTCAGTTGTTTACAAACTGTGATGTTGTACAGCCTTTCATGGAACAACGTAATGAGGATTTATGCAGCTTTGATCATGATGAGATTGGAAAAAAAACCACAATTATTTGCTATCTATAAACTATGGGGTAACTTTCTTCTCATAGTTCCAAGCATGCCTTTGTCAGTCACAGGCGTAAAGGTGGAAGGAGAGCACAAAGAGCAAAGGACATGATGTTAAAAACAAAAGTTTAGTAGTAGGTTCAAGGTTCGTCTTTCTGGAATACTGAACCGTACTCTGCAATTACCTGCAAATATATAGGCCTGCCTGAGGGTAAAGCTTTATAAGAGCATATATGCTTCAGGAGGACAACCACTAGTGTTTGACAAACCTCTTCAGCTAAATGCAAGGTTTGTTTGAGGTAACCTCAAACTGTTGAAAATACTACAGTGTGAAAACAGTAATGCAAATCTGCCCAGCAGTTACCAAGTTACCACTTTTTTTTTTTTTTTTTTTTTTTACATAAGCATTTGTGTGGGAGGGGAACATGAGGGTTTCAAATGTACATGGCAGCCTGCAGAAGTGCTAAGTATGATCCACATTAACTTACAGATCTTAATTACTTCTGATGGTTAACTGACGGAAGCAAGAGAAAACTTTAAGCCAAAGGAAGATGTTGGCTGTCTGTTCCTTTAAAATACTCAGAACGCTGCTAAAAGTGCTGTTGTGGGAAATCAGACATTGCCTTCAGAACGAGGAAGTTCAAAGACCAAATGAAACTTTGTCAAAAGGAAAAATTAACTTAAGCAGAGTTTGCAGGCTCAGTAATCCATGTTCCAGTACTTGCAATATTTCTGACTAATTTCAACATTTTCTATTTTCCTGAGCAAAAGCCAAGATTTTGGGAGCCCAATGTTAAGGGATGATCTCATAGGACATTTCGAAGCCTTCAAAGTTGTGCTTACAATCTGCTTGAAAAATCAAAAAACACAAAGTAAAAAGAATCCAATGTTTGTTGAAAATAAACGACCGCACAAACTGAATGACTGTAGTAACAAAAGCAGCTGAAATAACCATCCCGATATCAGAAGGCTCAGTTTGTTCCGTCTGACCTTTGATTTCTCAATTACCTCTTTATTATTTGGCATTATGTTTGAAACGCTTACAGGCCCCTGTCCTAAATCTCACCGTCGAGTATATTGAACATCAGAGGGCAGGAAATGTTTGGCTTCTCGCCGTCTTTCTTGTTTGTGGTGCCTTTAGTCATCACTGGGCAATTGTGCTAACACACGGGGAGTTTCTTGCCCAAGGTCACGCACAAACACCAGCAGTGATTGCTGCATGTGCCTGTCCCTATCTCGCTGCAGCTCCGAGGAAAGCTGGTGCCCCTCAGCTGTGTTCTTTCTTCTTGGGTTGGCTCACCAGATTAACCAAGGATTTTGGCCTTTATTTAACGGTTTCTTGCATTTCTTCACTGCATTCTTGTGGCAGTATCTATCCGAAGCCGGGCCTGGTCACTGAAAGGAGGAAGTCTGAAAACTTACTAGGCCTCGTCACTGAGTCACCAATGTTTGCTGGTGCGGAAAGCCAGAGCTAGAACTTTATGTTCCGCTCCAGGAGAGTACATGTAAGGGGGAAGACAGTACCCACTATGGCACAGATTTCTTCCTCCTGATGCTGTCCTAAGCAGCTCAAGCCCTTCCTGTTGAAGTTACAAAGCTGCACGCTGTTTTCTGGGGACAAACAAGTGTGTTTTATTGTCAGGGGTACGGGGCGTAGGCACAAATGGCTGTGCTCCTGTGGGGGCAGAATGGCAGGGCCTGCTTCATCCCTGGCAGGGCCTCCTTCATCCCGAGTCTCCTTCGTCCCCCCCAGGACCTTCTTCATCCCCAGGACCTGCTTCATCCTCAGGGCATCCTTTACCCCAGGGCCACCTTCTGTTCTCTACAGCTCCCTGAAGGGAAGGTGTGAGGAGCTGGGGTCAGCCTCTTCTCACAGATAGCTAGCAATAAGACTAGAGGGAATGGCCTCAAGTTGCTCCAAGGTGGAAACTAGGGGACATTTATTCTCAAAGAGAGGAGTTAGGCGTTGGGACGGGGTGCCCAGGGAGGTGGTGGAGTCACTGTCCCTGGGGGTGTTCAAGGAAAGGTTGGACGGGGTGCTTGGGGACATGATTCAGTGGGTGACACTGGTGGTAGGGGGCGGTTGGACATGATGATTTTGGGAGCCTTTTCCAACATTGATTCCGTGATTCAGGCCCAAACCGACCCAACTGCGCCCGGCCCCGAGCACTGGGCCGAGAGGGAGAGGGCAGACAGGGGAGGGGGACTGGGAGGAGGAGAGGGGCGTGGCCAAGATCGGGGGGCGTGGCCACCGGTCACGCGCCGCGGGGGAGGTGCTGAGTCACGCTGGGCCAGCAGAAGCGCGGCGGGCAGCGCCGCCAGGACTCGCCCTCTTACCCCCCCCCCCCGTTTCCCGCCACGCCTGCGCGCATGCGCGCGGTGACGTCCGCGACACTATAACAGGCGCGGTGCCGAGAGGAGCGGGCCCAGAGTGCGTCGGCGAGGCGGAGCGGAGCGGGTTCCTGCGTCAACAGTGCTTGGACGGAACCGGCCGCGCTCGGGCCCGCCGCCTCACCACCACCACCACCACCACCACCACCTGCACACCGACACCGCGGTCTCCTCTCTCACGGCAGCGCCATGGCTACGCCTCTCTCCCAGGTGCGCCAGAACTACCACCAGGACTGCGAAGCGGCCGTCAACCGCCAGATCAACCTGGAGCTCTACGCGTCCTACGTGTACCTCAGCATGGTGAGGAGGGGACGCTGCTTTGGGGGGGGGGGTGGCTGCTCGGGGGTCTCCAGGCCCTGATGGTGTGGCGCCTATGGGGCGTGTTGCGGTTTGGCCTCCCCGTGGAGGCCTGCCTCGGGGGAAGGCGGGCCTTCCTGGCGTGGCCTCCTCCGCCTTCCCCAGGGCTTTGCGGGGTCGAGCTTAAGGGAGAAGTCCCGCAGCCCTCGGGGGAGGCTTTCCCCTAAAGAAAGGGGGCGGGGGGGCGTGAGACCCGCGGGGTGCCCAAGCCCCGCTGGGGAGGCAGGGGAGGCCCTCCCTGCGCAGCCTCCTCGCTCCGCCCGGGGACGGGGAGGGTAGGCGAAGGGCGACAGCCGCTTGTTTGTGCCTTTTTCCCTTAGGTGAGGCGCTTATCTCGGTCGGCTGCTGGTTACACGTTAACTGCTCTTTGTTCGCTGCCCCGGGCGGCCGCGTTATCAGTGGAGCTCAGCAGCCTCCGAGCGCCTCTGCCCTTGGGGCAGGGCTGGATGGCTGGGATTGCCTAACGAGGTGATTGGCACCTCTCCCACGGGCGTTCTCCTCACGCAGGCACGGTTCTTAGTAGTTCTGAAGTGAATTAGGAATCCAGGGGTTTCTTGGCCTAGTGCCTCTTGCGCTTGGCAAGAGACTCCAATTTTAGCCATAGCTGAGTTGAGTAACTGGGTATGGGCACAGCTCTGACCTCTGCAGCAATCTGGGTGACATAGATTTGCAGGTAACTTGAGACTTTGTAGTGACACCGTAGTATGTTGGGGCATCTAAGTGTACAGTTAAAGCTTCTTTCTGTGTTACTACAGAGGGCTGAACCTTAGCTGCAAGCCAAATGTAACTGTTGGTGATGGTAGTGGCACACAAGCTCCATTGTGTTGCGTTGAACCTCCACACTGCTGGTAAAAGAGCAGGGAATTCCATGCTGTCTCATCTTGGAAATAACTGGTAGTTGATACAAAGCTTTCTATTGAATTTTGCTTAAGGCCGAAGTCCAAACAAATTGTGACTTCTAACAGCTGTTACATATTCTGTTTTTCAAGAGATGACTTTGCATTTGTTGTTGAACGTGCGCTTCAGCTGAACTTGTGTTTTTAAGAAGTGATACCAAAGATTTTTCAGAAGTTGAAGGTGTATTTAGTAGTCTATTCCCAAGTAAACCTGGTCGAACATTCATGAGGGCTCTTCTGTAGAGTTATCTTAAAGTTCTTTGCTCCCTGAACTACTGTTTTAAGTCAACCTTGACCAGTGATCATTGTAAACAAAGGGAACAGGGAAAACTCATCCTTGCTTACAGCGAGGCATTTAGAGTCCGCGTTTAAGGCGGCAGGAGGGCAGACACTGTGGGGCATGGGTTTTTGTATATTTAGGAGTGAACTGCAAATACCGTTTATTTGTGTTAATGATTGGGATACAGGTTAAAACTTAATCCAGGCTGGGAAAACTGAACTTCTTATGAAGTGAAGAGCTCTGCCATGTTGCCTTGCTGTCTGTCCTGCTGCTGGCTAGCCTTAGCTTGGACTCTGTCTGTCTCGAAGTAGGGCTGATTGCAGACATGTCTGAAGGCACAGTATGTGCTTTGCTTTGTGTGCCTGCTGGAGTGAGGATTAGGCTTCTGAGCAAGTGCATTCTTTCTTTTTAGTCCTACTACTTTGACCGGGATGATGTGGCTCTGAAAAACTTTGCCAAGTACTTCCTGCACCAGTCCCATGAGGAACGTGAGCATGCTGAGAAGCTGATGAAGCTGCAGAATCAGCGGGGCGGCCGCATCTTCTTGCAGGACATCAAGGTAAGGACTACTGCTTTGGATTGTCCTGTCTAATGCAGAACTAGACTCGGGCCTGTCTCCAGGCTGGAAGGGAAGGAATTAGTCAGGGATGTCTCAAAGAGCAGCAGCAGCTGCTTGTACACTCCAGTGGACAGAAAAGGAAGGTGAAACAATAACAAAACATACCAAGGAAGTGATGCACAGTGCAGTTGCTTACTACTCACTGACGAGTGCCTAGCTTGTCCCCAAGCAGTTTTGTCGTCTCTCCCTGGCTGACTACGCCTGTTTCATTGTTCAGTGTGATGCCATATGGTATGGGATATCCCCTTGGCCGGTTGGGATCAGCTGTGCTGTTTGTGTCCTTTCCCAGCTCCTTGTGCACCTCCAGCCTCCTTGTTAGCAGGGTGGTACGAGAAGCTGGAAAGTCCACGAGCTGATGTAAGCACTACTCTGCGACAGCTAAACACCAGTATGTTATCAACACTGTCTTTCCCCTACATCCAAAATGTGGCACCGTATCAGCCACTCTGAGTAAATAAACCTTATCTCAGCTGAAACCAGGGCACCTGCTTACATAGGCAAGTGCTTAGGCTGTTAGATTACAAGGGCGGGAGGAGGAAGAATGCAGCTCTGCTAAGTCTTACCCTGCAAGCTTACCCTGCAAGATTTCACTGAGCATAATGTCAGGAGGCCTTAGGGAAACAGGTATCCCTGTTCCATGACTTCCAGCGTGCATTCAGTTCTGTTTAGTGTGCACTGTGTCAAGCTTTTGAAGACATCAAAATGCCTGAACTTGGTTGTGCTCAAAGAACTTTGAGTATAAGACCCTTATCGGAGAGCTGCAAGATGCAGCAAGTTGATTTTCTAGGCAGAGTCTGAGAGACCTCAAATGCTTTGCTTCCTATTGGTGCCTGGTTACTTAAAATATGCTCATGGGCTTTTCCCCTCTTAGAAACCAGATCGTGATGATTGGGAGAATGGACTGACTGCAATGGAGTGTGCCCTGCACCTGGAGAAGAATGTGAACCAGTCACTGTTGGAGCTGCACAAACTGGCAACTGAAAAGAATGACCCACATGTAAGTGGACATTGAAGCTGAGACAGTAGCTGTCCAGAGGGTGCGTGTGACTGGATGGGTGGTGAACTGGAGGTACCTGTTGGTCCTACTGGTGAAAAAAGGAAGGATACAGGTGTCAGCACCTACTGTAGCCATTTGGTAGGGTTATTGTACTTTTTTGTTCAGAGGACCAGTGATGTTGTGTTAGGGTGGTTACAGCTGTCCTTACAGACCAGTGGGTGTATGGCTGTGTTCAACCCCTTCTGATGCTGTTTTGCAGAACAGAAGGCATGTGGGCAACACTTCAGAGAAATGTATTAAGCAATTCCCTGCTGTGAATAAACCTGTGTTTTCAGAGTACTTTGAAAATGTCTATAAGCTCAAGTTTTTCTAAAAGGAGTAACATGCTGGACAAGACAAGTGTTAATAATTACCATGAAGGGCTATGCAGTCCTCTAAATGTGTTCGGGAATGTTCTTGTGGCATAGAAAGGGATGTTTCCTAAACATGATGACATTGTAATGCAGGTTCCTGGAGCAAGTGTGCCTGGATAGGCGTGCCTCACTTTAGTTTTGCCTCAGCAATGCAAGAACAAGATCAAAGGCTATTTCTCAGATAGCTTCTGCAGCTTTAAAATTGTCCCTGCGTATCATTTGTCCCTGTATATCATCTTTCACTAGGCAGAGTTAGAATGATTTCAGATCCTGTTTCAGCAGGATGAGCAATGTGCAGACCTAAACTCTTTTAATTTCCATTTCAGCTGTGTGACTTCATTGAAACTCACTACCTGGACGAGCAGGTGAAGGCCATCAAGGAGCTGGGTGACCATGTGACCAACCTGCGAAAGATGGGGGCACCAAAGTATGGCATGGCAGAGTACCTCTTTGACAAGCACACCCTAGGGCACAGTGACAATGAGAGCTGAAGTCTTGCCACGAACACCACCCTGAGGGTTTCAGGAAGATTCCTACTTTACTGTCCAGCAGTGCATGCATCTTCAGCTATCTAGATAAACAGTTCTCTTAACTCTGTACCAAATATCAGCCTTCTTTTCTCTTGTGTTTTGTGTATCGCCTTCCATCCAATAAAGTGACTTGGTTCAAAGTGGCTCTTTCTGTTTTTCTTGAGAGAATTGTGCTCCCTAGTCTCTGCTGGGAGAGTTTAACTTATGCATGAAGAAATGGGTAAGGGGGATCTGGTTGTGCTTTTTCTTGCTTAGCATTTTGATAAATTATTTTTTTCCATCCAGTAGTATCTGCAGGAATTGCTCAGGGACGAAAGCTGTTTTAAAATGCTTTTGCCACCACAACTTCTGCTGTAATGCAAGGGAAGGGAGGCTCTAGTATCTCTGGGCTTCCTGAGTTGCTGAAGGGTGGGATTAATGCCTTGCTGAGCACTGTGCCTGCCTGACAACTGGGACGGCGCTTGTCTATAAAGAAAACTTACTGTGAGTAAAGGGCTGTGTTAGACAAGTCAGACAAACAGGTGTTGCAGGAACTACCTCTGCGAGTGGTGGTGACAGCTGCTGAGGCCAAACAACTATGTGAAAGGCAGAGGGGAAGGAGTATGTGAGGTGGACTGAATTTGTTCTGTTCCCTGTGGTGTGGAGAGATCTGCAGCTGTTCCTGCAGGCTTGAAAAGAGGAACACTTCTTTAACACTTTAAATTTCTACTATTGCACAGAAACTGAAATGAGGAAAAGTGGTCCTGGGCTTCAGTCTTGCTTGTTTTATTGCTGTTTTCAGGGGGGATAGTTAGAAATCTTAGCTTTGTGGTGTCTGCCATTGACAAGACTTCCTTGAGAGCTTTCAGGTCAGTGGCAGATGCGATGGGGAAATGGAATGGAAGCGATGTGAACACCGTTGCCTGCAGCCACCTGTTCAAGAGCCTTATCCCATTGCTTTCCCAGTACTGGGGAGGACCAGCTAGGTAAGGCTTCGTGAGGCACCGTGGGTCTGTATCATGAGTGCTATGACTCAGTCCCTTTCTTTCCCTGGAGTATCTGTCAGTAGTGCAAGTCCTGCATGAGACTTGTAACAGGCCCTGTGGCAAATAATGTAAACGTAGGGTTCTAATTCTGGCTGTGGGGAGGTGTCATTGACTGTATTCCTCTTCTGCTTTGGGCTATGCCTGAACCCCAGGGTCTGTCAGGATGCTGTCAGCTCACCTACAGTTCTGCTGTTAGGCATCTGTAATGCTTAACACTAAAAGCCTTACATGTTTTGCTAAAGTGTAGGGTTTTTCCTCACTTTTTTCTTGTTGCAACACTGAGATTGTGTGCCTGCTACTGTACCTGAGGGTGGTGAGTCACCTGCGCTGGGCTCTTGGTGAATGCTCCAGCAGCCTGGGGTTTGGCTGCACTGCTCTTCCGCTGGCCCAGGTGTAAAGATATTGCAGTATCACTTGCATGGCAGGTGTTTTAACAGACCTCTGTGTCTTTGGGTCTCCTCTAGCTGTACTGATCCATCAGATCTTCGCATGTGCTCTCACTAGTCTCCATGATCACCTCCATCAGCCCCACGTAGTCACCGTCACCTAGGGAGATGCCAGAATCATTTGGGGACGGGCTCTCCACTCGTCTTGTCTCTCTTGTCGGGGGATTACAAGTGCTTCTGTTTCCTGATTCTCTTGTCCCAGAAACCTCTGACAGATACAGGTCTGGGGCACTGCTTGTGTCTTCTGAACTTAGGCTGTCGGGGCCCGTGTTCCCCACGGGGGACCTCTCCAGCACTGGAGATGTTACAGGAGTGAAGGAGAAGCAGGGAGGGGGGCTGCTGGTGGGCGCTTTGGTGCTGGGGGGGTGCAGGGTGCTCAGCTGCTCAGAACCGGGGGCGGCTGTCGTGTTCTCCAGAGTTATCCAGGGTGGCTGGGAGCCTTTCGAGCTCTTCAGGCTCTTAAAGTTGCCCTGCTTCTCGTGGTTCGGGGACTCTGCCAGGAGGGGGAATTTAGGGCTGTCTGATGCTGCGGACAGAGCTTCTGGACTCCCCGTGGTGGCAGCTTCTCTGCCTCTACTGTTAGAGCTGTTTTTTTCTTCCACCATTACAGCCAGCGAGTCAGGACCTTTGTTCCTTTCCGTCGGCCAGATAAATGTCTCCTTCGTACCTGAGCCGAGGGAGCTCTGGCTTTTGTACATATCGCTCGTCCTGGAAGGCGAGGAGTTGGCGATGACGTCCCTGAGGGAATTGGAGCACGCAGCAATGCTGGAGAGCGCGGGGGGCTTCTTGCGGCCCTGGCGCCGGGAAGGGAAGATCATGGGGATGGAGCTGATCGGGGTCTGGGGAGCGCTGTAGAAGCCGGGTCTCTCGTAAAACGGGGTTGACATGAAGGCATCAAACTCCCGTAGTTTTCCATCGTCGCCATCCCACTGCTCCTGTGAGGTGGTGTCCCCCCTCGGGGAGGGGACAGCCTTGCCCGTGTCTTGGTAGGCATAGTGGGAGAAGGGGGAGGTGGGCTCCCCTCGCCGGCGCAGCAGGTTCATCCGGGAGGAGGACCTGGAGAAGCTGGGTGACTGCACGCCAAGGAGACGGCCCAGGTGTCCCAGCAGTGGCGTGGAGTGGTTCGCCTCCTCGTTCTCTTTGATTTGCTCCAGGGGCTGGAACTCCATCTCTTCCTTCTGCATGCTGGGGAAAGGCAGAACGGGCCGTAATGCAGCCACGACAGACTGGTTTTGGTGGGGAGGCTGGCAGCATGGGCATGTTGCTGCCTGTGGCAAGCCTCTCCTCCTGTGTTGCCATTAATTATGGGTTATTCCCCCCCAGATAGGGGTGCTCATAGTAGAGGAGGGCAGCAAGAGGTCAGAGGCATCCTTTGCCAAGAAAGATACCGTCTGTCATCTTTGGATGAGCCTGAAATATATTGGAGCAGGATTTCACGGACCGTGGGGGAAGATGCTATTGCTCTCTTACTCCTTAAGCCCAATATCCTGCACAACGCCTGATCTGAGGTGTAAGTGTGGTCTGCTCTGGTGCCCTGTAGTTGCACCCACCTGATATCAAATGTTGATCCAAGGAAGGACGGGCGCTTGTACTCCGCGGTGGCTGCGGTGTAAGGTGGCTGGGGGTCGGGCTCATTCCAGTATAGGTCCTTCTCCAGGATGGGCAAATCCTGATGCATCTCGTCCACTGCCATAAGGGACACCTGCGGGGACAGCAGCGATGTCAGTGCGTGGCGTTGCGTGTGCCTATTGTCAGCGGACAAATAACGCAGGAGGAAGCAATGTAGCCCGGGGGTGAGATGAGTGGCTACGTTTGCTGTGGTTTTTGTTATTTTTCACATGGGGTGATTTGGTTAATTAAAAGGAAAGTGATGCTGAAGGAAACATGAAAGCAATACGCTCACTAGAACAGTGAAGCTTAGTTTTAGGAAGAACTGCAGATGGAGAATTACTGCATGGAAGAAACCAAAGGAGGCAGTTTTAGGTACAGACATAGGGTGGGAAAAGCTAGGAAGAGGGAGGAATGATGTGTCACCAAAGGCAGCGAGGGTCTGAAACAAGCCTGGATCCATCGTGTGTGCCAGAATATGGGCTACAGGGGCTGGGTGGAACTGCTGCTGGTCTCTGTGTACAAATATGTGCCAAAAGCCCTGTGTTGCTTGGTGTGTGTGTGTCTTCCTGGCACGTGTCTTGTGTGCTCTATTTTTTCTGGAGCCTGGGATGTTTCCCTGGCTGCTGAGACAGAACATTGAGCCGGTTGCCTTCACCTTTTTATCTGTTGGGGAACCTTATGCTCTCCTCCTGCTTTTCTAGCCATCTCTCTTTGGACATCCTGAGCCCCTTCTTAACCTGCAGCCACTGACAGCTCAGATAAGCACAAGGGGCACGGACTGCTTCTCTGCCCAACTGCAGGCAGAAGTGCTACAGAACATCATGACTATGCTGAGCCCTCAGGTGCTCTGTGGGCCAGGAGGCTCCTGCCTTCACCGTACCTGCAGGTTCCTGTCGATGAGCCAGTTGGTCTCAAAGTCATCATCATCCTCCCCAAAAGGGTTGATGAGCTGTTCGGCCACCTGCACGCGGAGAGCACACAGCAAGGGTCATGGTAGTGCCCTCAGTCCCTGTTTGGTCCCAGCACCTGGCACGTTGCCCACAGCTCAGCCCCTGGTTGTAGAAACCAAGGAAAAACCCGTGTGTGGGTCAGATTCCAGCTCCAGGCATGTTTCCTTGGACTTACCTTTAACCAGCCAGCGTAAAAGAAGAACTGCAGAAACGTAAAGACCGGCACGAAGAGATCTAGCTCGTGACCAGGATATGCTTTTTCCGGATCCAGGAACTGCCGCCCGATCAGACAGGCCAGGAAGAAGCTGTAAACAGCCACGGTCACCACCTGGGAAAGGTGCCAAGGGACACAGCAGAGGAGCTTGAGTTCCTGACTTGCTTTCTCAGCATCCCTCTCCTACTTCCACCCCAAACAGCAGCAAGCTGCTGCAGAGGTGCTGGCTCAGTAGCCTTTTGAAAGCCATGTACTCAGTTACTGCATGCTTCTCCTCTACCTTTTTTTTTTTTTTTTTTTTTTTTTTTTTTTCCCCCAGGAAGATGCATTTCTGCTGCAGAAAGCTTTATTTACGCCCTTTGCCCTTCATCTGTTTTGTACATTGCATGGAACGGGAAATCCACGCTGCCCCTGGAATGCCATACATGTAGGCATCACAGAGAGAAGGTGGCACTTGACATCCTGGGTGGAAGGAGCTTAAAGCACTGGCACATGGCTGCATGGTTGGTCTGCTGGTAACTTAGGGTGTGTTCATCTCTCCCGGTGTTTCTCTTGAGCCCCTCATGGCTCAGTCCATGCTGGCAGGGCCCTGTTAAATTTGTGAGGGGAACTCTGAGCATTGCTGCCAGCTCTGGACCGACTCCTTTTGGTCCTAATAGTGGATATTTTTATATTTGCCTGCTTGCTTGCCCAGATTTTCAGGCCACAGTGAGAAATCCTGGGACTGGAAACTTCCCCTTTGCAAATTACTAGCAGCTGAGGCTCATTGCCATCCAGCAATCAGGGTGGGGTCAAAACAAACACCCAGCACCACAAGATTTAAGCTGGCCCTGCAATGAGGGGTTCTTCTGTGGTGGACAGGTTACCTGCAATTATGGACTTTGCACTTTGGATGTGCACCTGTAGAGAAATAGGTTGTGCACTGCAGAGAGGACAAAGACCCTGGCCTGTCCAGACTATCTGGCAAACCCTGCAACTTCAAGACCTGAGCAAAGCTCCTGGAGGAGCTGCTGATCTTGGCCCAGCCTTTTCTACAGCCTAACGTGGCTCTGTCACTTCTTCCTGACCATCACAGTAGCTGAGACTCTCCTTGCTGTGCTTGAGGTAAGGCTTTGGTGGAGCTGAGCTCTTCTTCCTCTGGGCTTCTTGGTGGGGGGCTGCAGCACTGTGCCAGGGCCACAAAGGCAAAGTATTCTGCCCCAGAAGTGAATTTGGGATGCTGGTGCAACATGTTATGGCATTGCTTTTGCTCCTAGTTTGCAGGACAGTGGGGTCTGTGGAGGGATGTAGTGTCCTAATGTGTTCCTTGTCAACCTTCAGCACTGTGTGAATGGAAGCAGCTCCCTTTTTGTGGTGGAGTGCGTTAGTGTTACCTGAGCAGCTGGGTTGTTGGAGACAAAGGAGCAAGCTGGTGCTAAAGCTTCTGTCTGGAGTTGTGTCGAGGGAACTCAAGCAGCTGAGCACATGCACAAAGCTCTCTTTCACACGCACGGCATAACTGTATCACAGCTGCCCTGTGTGCTGGAGCAGGTTTGCTGGCAGACCGATCTCAGCTCTGCAGCGTTGGATCTGCATGTGTCTGGGTTTTCTGTGTACCCCCGTGGAGCATGTCACGGGTAAGTAATTACCCTGCGTGTATGTGTGTTTCTGCAGAGGTGGCTGTGCCTGAGTTACAGAAATGAGGCTGGGCTGAGCGTGTGCTGCTGGGTTTTGTATGCAGGAGAGCCCGCACAGGCTGCGTGTGTAGGTGTGGGCGAGGGGTACAACCAAATGGAGCATCAGCATGGTCCTTGTGTAGGGCGAGTATGGGTGGGTGTCAGTGGGGGTTCCTGTGTAGCATGCACAGGTATGGGGGATCCCTTCTCACCCCCATGGGTATGGGGGGATCCTTTCTCACCTGAGTGTAGACCAGGGGGATGCTGATCCAGTCGTAGCCGTAGAGCCGCCCGCACTGGCTGCGCAGGGTGTTGAGTTCCTGCAGTGGGGAAAGGGAAGGTGCTGTTGGTACCAACTCTGTGTGTCCTTTGCTGGCCTTCTCCAGCCCAGCCCCTCCTGCTCACGCCTCCCCTGGAAGGTGGGATTCAGCTGGGACTCCTGCTGTACTGGTGTCCAGCCTGTCCCCACCAGACAACCAGCAGGGTCTTGTGCTTCCCCTGGAGGGCAAGCTGCCTGCATGTCCCTGTCAGAGACCAGGGTCCCTTTCTAGCTCACTTCACAGCAGAGTTTCTCTCCTCAAGAAGTGAGCAGCTCAGCAGGTTAGGCAAATAATGCCTTAGAAGTATCCATCTCTCTCTCCTGATTATATGGTGAGTCTAGATAAATGTAGCCCAGAGGGGTGAATCTTATTCCGGGCAGCAGAGGCAATGCAATTCTCTGCACATGAATACCAGGGAGGATGAGCTGCTCTGGAGCCTCTTTTAATCTGCAGCTGTGCAGGGATCGCTGCCAGGTGCTGCCTGTGGAGCACAGCCTGCTTCCCAGGACTATCCAAGGGTTGTTGATAGTGAGGTTCTCCCCGCAGACCGTGGTTTTTGAAGGTGCTCTTGACTTGTGATGGTCCCTTCCAGATATGTCTTCTGCTTCCTTGTGCCATTACTACACCTAGCTGTGAGCCACATGGCTCATCCCCATCCCAATTTTGAGAAAGGTGTCGTGTTCCTCTCTCCTCTTGCGTGTGCCATTGCTAACCTGTCACCAGTCCATGAAAAGCTCTGTTCCCTCATGAGCAGGAGAGCTGCAGTGAAGGTATTTCCCATCAAAATTAATGCAACATCCCCAGGGACAGGCTTGGCTCACTGTCTGCACATCCTACTTCAGTATTCCTTGCCTGACCTCTGAAAATCCCTGTAGTTCTTCCCAGAGAACTGGATAGGGGTCTCAGGCAGTTGCCTGCTGGCTCTGTCACTCACGTTCAGGATGCCCTGGAGCAGCACGCTGTCACGGATCCTCCCCTCGTTCCTTGCCTTCACCGCTAGGTTGGAGAACCACACGCACGGGATCCAGAACTTGTTGTGGGGGGAATTCAAACTCTCGAACTTCTTGTGCTCTTCTGGGGTCATGAGACCTGGGTGGAAAAAGTAGATGGGAGAGGAATGTCCATAGAGAGCAGAAAGGAAATAGAAACATCTAAATCTCTGGTGGCCACCTTAGCTCCCCTTATAATTGCAGAAAAGGCTTGGGCACTCACCTTTGGGGGGGACATAAAAGGAAAACAAGTCTTGTTAAAACTGATTTACAGGAGTGTAAGAAGCCGGATTTATATATTTCATAGAATATCTTCAGTTGATGATTCTTGTGGGTCCTTTCTGAGTCCAACTCCTGGCTCTGCACAGGACCACCCAAAAATCAGACCATGTGTCTGAGAGCATCCACTGTCGGGGAAATACAGTACTGCTGAGGGTGCGAATGCCTAGAGAACGTGGTGACTTGTCCTAGAACTGCCTCTTTCTCTCTGGATTGAGAAGGGAGACCAGCTGACTAGGGCAGTTGCAGGCATCTCCCTGTGGGCGGACTAGAAAATGTTGTACCGTGAGGAGCATCTTCAGAGAGAATTCGGGGAGCCCCGCATTTGAGGTCTGTTTAGGTCAGAGTTGCCCAATTCTCACCTGCCCAGTGGAAAACTCTTCCCCTGAGAGGACAAACTTAAAACTTGGCAGGGATCTGCTCACGCTCTGCTGTACATCTGTGCATTTACTGCAGAGCAGCTGCCAGCAAAGTTGCTGCACCACAGTTAAAGGGATGTCATCAGCCAGGGATGTCCTGAGACCTGCAGCATACCTGCATTCACACACCTGCTAGTACCACTCCCCTTACATGAAAAAATGTGAGTGCAGACACTTCATGTTTCAAATAGGCATTGCAGCCACAAGTAGGAACAAGCGTGCTGCGAAATAAGGAAACAGTTATTTCAGAGGAGCAGGGCTAGTGCGCGCACAGATGCGGAGGACCCACATCAGAGCACGTTGCAGCGCTCTCCCTACTCCAATACAGAGGCCAAGGGGCCATTTACAGAGCTGCTGGCCCCAAGCCCAGCAGCAAGGTGCCGCCTGCCTGGGGCCAGAGCTGCGCAGGAGGCAGTGCCAGCACTGACCTGCCCTCACGACGTGCTCCATGCTGGGGAAGCGCTTGTAGACGGCGGTGCTGACGGAGCGCAGGATCAGCACGCTGCACAGGTTGCTGTAGCGCATCAGCGTGCGGCGCAGGAGCCGCCCGTACTCGTCCTCCCCGTCCACGTTGCAGGAGACCAGGTTCATGATGCGGTCAGGCCACGGGATGCTCTCGTACTGAGCCCACCAGCGGGACACCACCAGGGCCACGTAGAAACCTAGAGGGGAGCTGACCACGTTAGGCACCCTGAAGGAGCAGGAGGTGTAGGTGCTCTAGTGTTGCTGCTCCTATGGGTGTGAGTGAAGGTGTGCCTTGCAAGGCATGAAATGATGCATTCTGCCTGGGGGTTTTACAAAGGCAGGGTGAGGGAACTGCTTGGTGAATCCTGCCTACCTGCAGAGCTATCACAAAGCAGGGAGACAGATGCTGCCCCGTTCCCTCCCCGCACACTCGTGGTCAGAGCTCCTTACCCAGCACAAAGGACACGGGGATTAGCTCAGCATAGCTGTTGCAGTAGAGCGCCAGCTTCTCAAACATCAGCCTTTGGCTTTCACTGAGGATCAGCCTAAAAGGGAGAAAAAGAGCCGTCAGCCCCACCTGAGAGACCCAGGCCTGCTGGGATAGGAATCTAGCAAGGGAAGGCGAGGACATGCAGCCACAACACAGCCACTCTGTGAGCCTGAAGATGATGTGGGTGAGCAGCCTAGGGTGTCAGCCCCAGCGCTGCTCCCGCCAGCGGTGGCTGTTCTGACATGTGTTCCTGCCTCTTTCTCAGAGCTTTCCTCCCTCCGTGCTCTATCTGTGCACGTTGACCCAGCTAGGGGAGGTCCCTGGCTTTCCTTGTTAAAACCAGACCAGCCACAGAGTACGGTTGCCTTATCACGGGTCTGCAGCCCCGGGGCTGATGTCTGCTCTCAGAAGTGTAGCCCCAGTGTTGCTTGCTGTGTACGTGAGGGAAATTCTCTCCTAACGCTTCCTGCTATTACTAGTACTTCCAGAACTGGTTCAGCCTTGGTGTCTACATACCATTCTTCTCAGGTAGTCATCAAATGCAAATCTTCATCCCCAGAAAGAGGAACTGTTCCTCTCCAGGCCAGAAAAAGGAAATCTGTCAGCTGCCAAGCCGTACTGGCGCAGTGAGGAAGGAACTTTCCTTTCCTCCTCTGAACAGAGGCTGGCAGGTGTCTGGCCAGTTCCTTTTTACCAGGACCTCTGTCCCAGTCCCGTGCTGCTCACTTGTCCTGCTCCAGGACAGGCTGAGAGTGAGGGGTTGTGTCAGTGTTGCTGCAAGGATGCCCACCTGTAGACAAGACTGATGGCAAAGTAGAGGGAGATGAAAATCAGGAACTCGGAGTAGAGGAGCTTGTAGATACTGCCTTTCCACTGGAGCAGGAGTTGGGAGAAGGTGCCTAGGCGGGCATCGGCCACACGGTTGGTGTATGTCACTGTCATCACAGATCCTGGCAGAGACACAAAATGGGCAGATATTGAACCTGCCAGCAAGCCTGGACAGGGGCAGGAGGCAGAGAAACCTCAAGTGTCCCAGCAGGTAAGTAAGATGGAAGGAAGAACGAGACCGAGCTGAGACCAAAAGACAGGTCAGATGAAGTCATTAAGGTAGAGAACCGTGAAGAAGTTTATGGTGGGCAATTATTTTTGTGCTTACCGTCTTTTTCCTCTCTTTCAACTGCAAGTGAACTGGTTACAATGATAACATGCTTTCTGGTGGAGCCCTCAGTGTCAAGTGCTTGACAGTCAGTGCTCAAGTGGGGCTGTTTGGTTGGAAGGCGCAGAGCCCCTATGTCACAACATGGCTGTTTAAGGTTAATTCTCAGGGTCACAACCCCTAAAGTTTTCTTGCTTCACAGAAATTGTCTCTGTAAATCTGCTTGTTGGGAAGTGTCTTCCTGAAATACTGCTGGCAAAAAAAGGCATTCAAAGGGAAGCAGAAGCCCCTGAAAGGAGAGATTTTTTTTTTGGTGCTGATCCAGATGAAGGTACCTCTGGAGATGTCACAGGTTTTGTAGCACTCATCCAACAAATATTGCTGCCTTTAAATTTGGGCTGGGGGACATATCTGGCCTTGTGCCAGTCCCGATCCTGCAGGCAGAACAGCTTTCTCTGTCAGAGACCCAAGGGATGGGGTTTGGAGTTTGGCCAGGCTCACAGAGCTCAAATTCCAGCAGCTTCACCTCCCCACTCTTTCAGCCATACATTGCACAATAAATCATGCCGAAAGAAAGAAGGCATTCAGGCTCACGAAACGCTTCCCAATCATGCAGCATCCCCGCTGTGTTTTTTCTTGTCTAGCCTTAAATAGATAATTATTAATCATCGATTAATTATCAGACTCACATAAACCTGAAGCTGTAAAAAAAAACAAACAAACAAACCCACAAACAACAACAACAAAAAACAAGCCAGTGTAATCCGTGCCAGGCAAGCATAGATTGTTTCACGAATAATTATCCAATGTGAAAACTGCTGGAATTTCTAAGCCAAAACGCATTGCCAGATGTTATACGGACCTTGCAGTGACACTGATGTTAATAATACTGAGGTCTTGGGCTCTTCTCCGAATGATGGAGACAAAGAAGTGCTTCCAGGGATGATTCAGACCTTACTGGTCTGCAGAGGTGGGTTTGTGTCCATCCTCCTTATTTAAGCATCTCAGTGAAAGACCTACAGTCAGGTGGAGAAAGCTGAGGTCCCAGTGAGCTGGCGCTGCAAAGAGAAACTTCAAAATCTGTTGGCTGGTTCAACATAGAGCAGGCGTTGTTCTGAATTTGGCTTCTCGGTGCTGCACCTTTGTGTTTCCCTGTCCTAACTCTGCCTGAGTCCCCTCTTACAGATTATACTGGGGGGACAGAGCTGGCACCCGCCCTGTCGAGAGCTGCACAGATGCACCTTTAACTAGAGACTCATGTGCGTTTGTGCCCTTTCCGTGTGTATTTTTGGCCAGTGCACAGGACTGAGCAGAGCGGTTTTTAAGCGCCCTAGACGCTATATGCACAGGGGCTATACAGATGAGAAATGCATGGGAGCACCCATAAATTTGTTGGGGGCCGCTTGCAGGAAGCAGGCTGTTTGCGCTGTGCTTTGGGTCTTGAAATTGCTGAGGGAGACTCCTCGTTGCGTAATTCAGATACAGAGCCGCTTTTTACCAAACATGGAAAACTTCAGCTCTTGTCCGTGTAAATAATGGACACCACCTCTGTGCAGTCCTGCTCGGGCGCAGGGTATGGGGCTTTTCCTAGTGGTTTTGCCCTCAGCCCTGCATGGTTAAGGCAGCTGCCTGCCTGCTGGTCTATGCGCGATGTCCCCAGTTGTCCCTTGGCAGCTGGCACACGAACAGCTCTGATTGGGGTTGAGAGCTGTGGCATGAGGCAGCTCGCCGCAGCACTGGCTCTGGTAAAGTGGTCGGTTTGGGGATGAAGAGCCATCCCTGCGCGTATTCCATACAACACGATGCCACCTATGGGGCCACAGAAGAGCGTGGCACTGCCACCCCTGTGCCTGCTCCCACATCACCCTGGCTGATCCGTCCGGTCTAGGGGTTGCACCGTGGGATCAACTGACCCAAATCAGACAACTGGAGTCCACAATGATCAAGATCTCATAGTAGCAAGCCAGATTTGCCTGTATAAGGTGTGTTACCCACCGTGTAACACTGGAAACAGACACAAACGCATCCTGCAGATGCAGAGAACAGATACAGAGGACAGACAGAGTGAAAGGAGTGGTGAGTTCACAAGACAGACAGATCGACCAGCTAATCTTTGAAGGAATCTACCTGCTCCTGTGAGGTCTAGATACTCACAGTCATGGGCTCCTGGGCTGCACCAGAGACGGTGAAGGTTTGGTCCTGCACGTGTCCTTTCTGGGTCCTTTGTGGCCAGCGCCACAACCCGCCTCCTCTTGGCTCGTGGGGGGATTGAACCTGGCAGATACGGTGTGCTAAGGAGCCTGAAACCCACTTGGGAGCTGCAGCCGGTCACTTGATGCCATAATCCTTCCTCATTACAAAAGAGACTCTGTTGTCTTTTGCCCAGTTCCCTTCTAATCTTCTGAGTAAGCTCTGGGTGTTTATAGAGGCGGCCGGAGGAGGGGAGGCAGGGCTGGCTGCTCCACAGCTGCTGCTAATTCCTGGCACAGCCATAGTGGCTGCCAGAGGAGAGGCATTTTCCTCTAATTCTTTCCTGTTTGGTACCTTTCTCTGTGTCACAATCTTACAGAAGCCCCAGGAGATTAAGTAGGGCTGGAATTTTCCACAAGTGCTATAAATATGTCCCCCTTCAGAGCCTGTGCAGGTCTCTCCTCCCTGGGTGTTAGCTCCCTAGGTTTGGGAAACACCTGGCCCGGGGCTGCCTGGCTCTCAGCAGATGTTTCTCTGCCATCCCTCTCCCTTCTTGATGTCTGCTGTTCCTCTTCCAGCTGTGGTTTGGATGTTGGGGACTTCCACCCTGCCACTGGCTCCCTGAGACTCTTTCCATGTGTTTGCTTTCTTTTTCTACTTGCTTCTCCAGCAGTGCTCCTGGGCTGTCAGCCTCCTTTTTCGCATGCCAACCTGGGAAGCACAGCTCCTTCCCTTTGTCTTCAGGCCTTTTGCAAGACAGAGAACACTTCACCTCTGTCTCTGCAGGGCTGGCAGTCGCAGGACTGCTCTCAGGCCTTTGTTCCCTTTTCTGCTCTCATATTATGAGTTCTGCTTACTGTTCCTGCAGCCACAGCACTCTCACTCAGGACTAATCCCCAGTGCCCATCGTCAAGGTTGAAGGCATTAAATGTCTCGTTTTGTCCATGTCACAGTCTGTGAGGTGAGCAACCTCATCATGGAATGGATAAATGTTTTCTCCCTACAATGGCGAACAGCATCCTGTGTCACCCAGCCTTGCTTGCAGTGGCCGTACTCTTTCCTCTTCTGCCTAAGCTCTAGAAGATCTCTGCTCAGCCAAGTTGTCCTTCTGTCCCACCTGCTTGACTTCCAACACTTTAGCATTGCCTGCTCCTATTCTCCTAAAAGATTAAAAAGTGACCAGCACTGATGGGCCCCCAACATCTTCAAAAGCAGATCCCCAGGGGAACTTACTAGTTTCCAGCAGCCTGAGGTCTGCTCTCCTTTTTCTCCTTCTCACTCCTTTAGGAATTTTTCTCTGCTGTCCAAGGCAATAGCATCTGCTCCCTAGACACCAATATTCCCTGTGAGTTTTTGCCAACCCCTTACAACATTTGGTGTCCTGGAGACAAACAGCTGCTCTGAGCCTTAACCTAGCCGTCGATGTCTCACCAACTAGACCCAACTTCATAAATGTGCTCTGGCCCCATGATTTCCATCATATAGTCATCTGTAGGCCATTGTAGAGGGGGAGCACAGGTCTGTCACCATACCTGCAGTTTTGATAATGCTCTAAGCTTCTGAAAACCCAGTCCTTGGATCTAGATGGGTCTGGATGCTGGTCAGATACAGAAGAGCCGTGTGCTTTCCTTTCCCCAGGGCTGACAGCTCTGCAAGGCAGGAGCTGGAGTCCTCTGTGTGCAGTGTGCTGCGTGACTATGGAAAACCAGCTCTCTCCTGCACGTGGGCAGCCCCTGGGTGTGTGGTCAGCCACTGTGGGTCTTAGCCTGTTTCCTCTGTGCTATCAGCATAAGCTGTGATACCTCCGTGGGCTCAGCAGTGACCAGTGCACCTGGAGGCCCAGTCTCCTTCGTGATGTTTGCCATCTATTTGATCTTCCTCTACGTGATTGTCATGCATGTTTTGTCACTGCTCCTTCCTGCAAGAAAGCTGCGAAGGCTTCAGTGAAGTTAGATGAAGAAGAGAAGAAGGTAGTTACTTGCACTAACCTACTTTATTTTATGCTGGTCTTCGCTGATGTCTTCAACACTTGCTCAGTGTCATCAGCAGGAGATAATTTGCCCAAACTGTGGGTTTCTCTTCTCCGTGAGGCTGAGCCTAGACAAGGGGAGGGCTGAGTTTTGCTTCTCAGAAGCTGTTGCTACCTGGCAGCTGTCTAATGTGGGATTTCTGGTGCAGTTCTGGGAGTTGCTGCCAGTGGTGGGTAGGTGATGGTTTAAAGCATGGAATTCAGTGCCAGTATCTGAGGTCGTAGTTCTGGTGTTGACTGTGGTGTGCTCGATTACCTCTGGCCCTGATTCCTTTTCAGCAACAATAGTGGAAACAATCGCATCCCTGGCTGCGTTACAGCCCTGGAGCCCCTAGCAGGGACGACTGCTTTGGGCAGGAGGGAGGCATGGCAGATGGGAAGAGGCAGCACGATGCTTCTGCTGCGTGCGATACAGACCTGGCAGGAGGAGCACAGGCACAGGGAGGGTCACTGGGAGAGCCTCCCGTTGGAGGTGTGGGACTAGATAGGGCTCGTATCAGCAGCCACACGCTGGCGAGTGAGGGGTTGTTTCACTGGCCCAACCACAGCCAAGCCGTCAGACTGATACAACGCACAGCTTTGCACTTAACCCATCCATAAATGTTATGTGCAACACCACACCAGCTCAGGGGAAAGAGAAGTGGTCACCAGCACCTCAACACCCCAGCTGTCCTTCCTTTCTGAAGCTTTACCACTTGCCAGCAATGAGGCAGGGTGGCTGCCTCTGGCCCTGGTGTGGTTACTGTCCCCGTGTGTGTCAAAACACCCAAGAAGTTCTGTGAATGGGGGAAGACCTGGGACAGCAGAGGGATGGACTGGCTCTCTCTGAAGGCAGGGTTGTCCTCACAGGGAACTGGGGTTTGGGCACCCTCTTTGGATGGGTATTGGGAGAGAAGGAGGTAGTCAGCGGGCAGGCTGAGACAGTTCTTGAGGGCCACAGTGCCTGAGCCCTTGTCCCCTTACATAACGGGGACAAAAATGCTTCTTGTGAAATATTTCCTGGAGCTGTTGGGAGTAGTTCAGGTGGTTCTAAAATGAAACAGCAAAATCTCCAGTGTCCAGCTCTTTACAGACGGGTATGCTGGCATCTGAGGCACTCTGCTGCCCTCCTCTGAGAGCAGCTCATCTGGCAGTTCGTGTGGCTCTGAGGAACTAGTGTGACAGTATAAAATATTTGTGGAATTCAGTATGAAAGTCAGTAACTGAGGGGCTACCAGTGTGGCAGCAGTACTTGGATCTCTCTTCACCTTCCCCGGGGCCTCAGTCCCTCCAGGTTTTGAGCAAAATGCCTTGACAGCCTGCCTTATGCAGCAGCAGAGGGGGAAGCACGGAGATGCTGTCGCCCGTCCCCTGCCTCGCTGCCTTTCTAGCCTCCTTGCAGGCCCTGGAAACCTTCCAATCTTCTCCATTTTACAGATGTGGAGCTTGAACTGCTGCGGCAGGAAGCGAATCCCTCCCCGTGGGGGTCACAGAGGCCCCTTCCCTGTGCTGAATGCAATTTGTGAGCTGCAGCTGTCTCTGGGAAAGGGGCAGTGCCCTCCCGGCAGCCTCCCAGAAAACAAGTGCTTTTCTCAGCAGGCCGTGGGTGCCAGCGCCTGGTGAAATCCCTTTCCCTTCTGCAGCTTCGCTGCCAAGAAAAATGCAGATGTAGCTGCAAGACATCAAGGGTGTCTTTCAAAGTGGCACTCTTCCTTGGAATCTGATGAGGAAAAAACAAAACCAAGTATCTGAGGAAGTGCTGCTTTTCATAGGCAGGATAGGCTCTGAGATTTGAGCTGTTTGTGAACCTTTGAAAGGGATGCAGTGCCTCACTTTTGTGACGGCCCCCCCCACCAGGTCTCTTCCCCTTAACGATGCAGGATTCATCACCAAAATCCATCTGGGGGGGACTCTGAGAGCTGAGGGCACGTTAAGGGTGCTGCCTGCTCCCTGCGTGCTCAGCGTGGTAATTCCTTTCTTTATGGACAGTGTGCTCTTCTGACGGAGGGAGGGAGCAGCTCGCTGCTGTAGCAGAGGGAGCCATGTCCCTGCCAACCCTACTGATTTTTTTTACAGTTGTCTAGCCTTTTTCTCCATCTCTGTGGCTGATCTGGCAGCACCAGGCTCCCCAGTCCTGTGAGGCAGTGTACAAGCAGCCTTTTGGGATGCTGCAAACTGCCTGGGAATCCTGGACAAAGAGCTCAGTACATCGATTGTAGCACTGGACTTTTTTGCTCTCATTTCGTGATATGTCTAGATAGGTCTCTTCCCAATCAGCATTGTGTGAGCACTACCTCACACTTCTTCAATCTTCTTTCACCCTCTTGCCCTGGAAAACGGGCAATAGTTGGTTTGGTGGTGAAGGCAGATCCCGTCCATGAAACTGGAGGCCTTAGACCCAGGGATTTCAGAGTACCTTTGCTGAAGCCTTTCTGAGACAGGTTTGAGGGAAGGGAGTGCGTGGGTGGTGGATGAATCCTGGAGTGTTAGGCCCTTGTTTTCTTTCTCAATTTCATGGCGCTAACATCTGGTCTGGGTTCGCTGGGTCCAGGATGTGGTCCTGCTTTTTATCCCCTGGAACAATCCTTTTTCCTCCTGCCCTTCTTGTTTTTATTTTTTTATTTTTTATTTTTTTTGGTGGTAAGATCTGAATCCCTGAGCAGACAAGGCAGCCAGCAGTGGGGCTTCAACCCCCTCCCACAACTAGAGAGCACGTGTGCTGGCAGGGTGTCCTAGCCAAGAGCTGCTGTTGCTTTGTAGGGCATCCCTTTAACTTGTTTAAAATAACTCAGGATTTTTAGTCCTATTCTGTATGTATGATCTATTCAGAGGTAGATGTTAGCACTCTGGGAGGAACTATGAGGGGTTGGGATGACATGGAGGTAGAGGACTTGCTGTCTACACGAAGGAACTAGGATCACTGGAAACAGAGCCACCTACCCACTCCCCATCCAAAAAAAAAGGGGGAATTTCTGCTTTCCCCTGGTGGTTCCATAGTTGCTCAGTACATGTGTTAGCAGTTGCCTCTGAATAACAGAGGTGGGGGATCCTCTCCCTTGTGAAAGTGAAGCTGTGGGAGCAAGGGACCTGGCTGGACCTGACTCTCAAGAGGATACAGAGAGCATTAGCGAGATGTTTCTTTGTGTGGGATGGGAGGATGAGAAACAAAAGGAGAATGAGGACTGTACAGGGCTGGATACCAGCAGGGAAGGATGAGAGGCATGTGATAAGGGAGGCCAGGAAGGGAGGAGTTGGGGTTTAGTAGCCAGGTGAGCTGGATGTGTGGGGAGCAATGTGGGTGGCTGGGGATGAGTGGATGCAGGTGAGGGAGTAGGGGTAGTGGAAGTGGGAAGGATAAGATATGGGGAATAAAACGTGACCAAAGACCTGTGGCCGTGGGGAGGTACCATGTCAGGGCCTTCACGACAGGAATGTACCTTGCTGGGAGACTTTCAGTAGACAAAGTAGAATTTATTGTTAAGGGAGGTAAAGAGCAACATGCCAGTGGCTTCCTCCTCCAGCCACTCTGTCTCAGGACTGCTCCTGTCCAGCTACTTGGGCCCAGCCCAGGGTCCCTGCCCAGGCTGCCACTTTGCCATTTGCAGGTTCAGCTGGTAGCAAAGCTAAGCACATATCCCAGAGACACAACCAGTCATAAAGGCTGCCCTGGTCGAGGGCTGCCTTCAGCAGCACTTACGCACAGGACTCATGTAAAACAGGCATAGAGAGCTGAGACACCTTCCTCCTCTGGTAGAGACAGAAAATAATTAGCGAAGGCACACAGACATCGCTCTCTAGGTTCACAAGCACACACGCTTTCACAGATCCTTTGAGTACCTGGCACAGCCTCTCTGTCTATCCAGCACCTCCCCATATCCCCCAGGTACTGGCAAAGTCCGTCTCCATCCAGCACCCCCTACACAGATCCCTCGAATGCCTGCACAGCCCCCCAGCTTCAGGTACCACTTAAACCTTGCAGCTCATGTGCACGCAGGAGATTGCAAAGACACAGAGATGATAAAGAAAATAATGAAAGATATAAGCAAGGACAGTCTATCAAGTGCAGGGTACAGCCAGACAAGCATACTGACCAGTCCCTTTTCACACACAACTGGCTCTTTTAAACCTTTTTTATACCTACCCTCTCCTCTTTGCTCTTCCTGTTGCCCCTTCCCCCTGCACGCTCCCCGTGGGTTTGCAGAGCTCTGCAGTTTCTGCACCTTCCCAGCCTGGGGCCCCTTGGTTCACAATCTTATCAGATGCAAGGTTCATCCTTCCTGGAAGTGGTGCCTGTAGCTATGAGCCCACCAATTAGTGTGACTGGGAGGCTTGTTCCTTGTGATTGCCTCCCAGCTTAGAAGTCATCCATCAGATAACCCTGCTGGAAGAAACACTGCTCACATGCTCTCAGAAGCTAGTGTGACTGACCAGATTTGGTTCTCATCGCTTCTTCCCTTTCTTATTATCCCTTCTTGCCTTGGGAAGAGGCCCAGATACCCTTGAAGTAGCACTCTCCTTTTACATACACTTACATGGATGACACAAAGCTCAGTGATTTTTCCAACTTCAGTGAAATGTAAGCGGGAAATAACGTGGGAGAGAGCAATGTACTTGCATGGTGTGAGATGAGGGTGCTGGGTTAGAGCTTCTAACTGTGATGAGGCTTTAAGGTTGCCTGGTGGTTTGCTGGCTTCTCTTTAAGCCACAGGTGGGAGCCAGCTGTGTGTGTCTCGCTTGCTGCTGAATTAAATGCTTAGGAACACTTCATAGCAGTGCCTGGGGGACAGATAGCCTTGCTCAGAAGCTGTGGAAAGGCAGCAGTTTTTGCTCCCTCAAGGTATCTCAAATGATAACCCACAGCTTGGCAGTGATGCATGCTGGGTTTTGCTCTGCTGGGCCACCCCCATTCAGCTGGGCATTGGGAAGTATCAGGGTCTGTCCAGGCTTCCTCCGCAGAACTGCCTGTCCTTTGGGGCTGGGAGTGAGGCAGGACACTCACCACTTTTACCTTGTGACAAATATTTCTGCAAAGAACTAGGATTCTGCAACCCCAGTACATCCTCTCTTAATGCTTCCTGACTGCATTATCAGTTCTCTTCCTGCCTTTGTTGGATCTTGGAAGCAATTCTGCCTTTCTAATCTGAGGACCCTCCATCCCTCCCAGCCAGGCCTTGGGAGATAACAGTGACGACTGATTAGTTCTGGTGCTGCCTCGCAAAGCTGAACATCTCCCCCTCTTCTCCTAAAAGTTCCCTGAAGATAACAAGGGCAGGGCTGTAGGTGACATGGACACTCAGGAGACGCTGGGGCATGAAGTCGCCTCCTGTGTGGTATCCACAGCGTTCAAAGGTTTTGGGAGGGATATCACTGCCTGGTGGAGAGCCCTGGGCAATGGCAAGGTAGGAAGCAAGGGGAAGTGGAAGAAGGACCGATGTAGAAAATACGCTCTGAGGATGCCCTGCCAGAGCAGGAGCAGCTTTGGTGCAAAGGAGGCACCGCTTGCTGAAATTGCAGTGTTGTCAATCCAGAGGCTGTTGTGGACCCATCTGGGGCCTGGGGTAACAGCAGGAATGCTTTGCCCTTTTAGTTCCTAGCAGGCAGACATACCCCCAGTGACTTGGACAATGGGCTGTGCGGTTCTTTGGGCACCTTGCTGGGGAATGCTCTAAGTGACAGCTGTCTTCTGCTTGTAGTTAATGCCCCAGAAAGAGGGTAAACTTTGTGGAAGTGTAGCTCCTCTTGATTTCAGTGGCTGGCTGTGTAGTGGACTGGTCATTTCCAAATGCCCCAGGCATTACCTGCTCACTTCTGGGGCTGACCCTTTTCACCCCTCTGTGCTTGTAAGACCAGGCCCAAGAGGAAAAAGCTTTCCAGATCATTAATGTCCTGGGTACAAGGGCTCCTCTGTGCACAGGTGGTGATGCAGGGGGAGGAGAGGAATGGACAGAGCAGTGTGTTCCTGCTGCTTGGCAGAGAGGATGTAAATCTATGGCTACAAGGCTGCTCTCATCTACCGGGAGAGCAGCCGTGCTCCCTCAGCCTCCCGGGGCTGACAAGTACAAGGAGGAGCTAGCTAAAAACTGGAGCCGTGATATCCAAAGCTCAGTAACAATGAGACCAGCTCATGTCACTCAGGTAAGGGTACAGAAACTCCAGTGCTTTCTCTGACTGCTGAATTTAAAAATACCTATCCTTTCACTTTCCTGTACATTTTGGCTTCTTTAAATCCCTGGCTTTCCTACTGATCCCATATAGCTGTTTCAGCAGGCCTCCAAGGACGTGCTCTGTGCCAGGGAGTGATGATATGTTTATGTGCAGTGTAAAGGTGTCAGCAGTCGCCGGTACCAGTCTGAAGCCCTCGCTGAGCACACACCGAACCTCAAGGACCCCTCCAGTTGTGCGGTCTGTAAACTGCACTGACCGAAACTTGCTTACAGCTGCTTCCTCAGTGCCAGCGTCACAGCAGAGGCTGTCCCTCTGCAAGCCTTAGCTAACCCCAGCAGTGCAAACCTCTGACATCTGGACTCAGGAACTCTAAATCAGGACACTGACAGAAGTTCTGAAATTAGTTTTTATCTTTTATCTATCCTCTAGGTCTTCCACATGACTTCAGGCTCTTCCACATAATCACAAGGTCCAGGATTGTATCTATCTCTGCAGCTCTCTGAAAGGAAGGTGTGGGGAACCGGTGGGCTGGCAACTTCATGCAGATAACTAGTGATAGGACAAGAGGGAATGGCCTCAAGTTGCGCTAGGGGAGGTTCAGGGTGGGAATGAGGAGACATTTCTGCTCAGAAAGAGCAGTCAGGCACTGGCATGGGTTGCCCAGGGAGGTGGTGGAGTCACCGTCCCTGGGGGCGTTCAAGGAGAGGAGATATGGGTTAATGGGTGACATTGGTGGTAGGGGGGATGGTTGGACCAGATGCTCATGGAGGGCTATCCCAACCCTAATGACTCTACAACTCTATTCCATGATTCCATGTTTTTATTGTGAAGAGACTGGCACGGTTTGCATGCCCGGAAGCTGGACCTCTGACGAAAACATTACATATCACAAAACCGCTGATAAAACCCATTACCCTCCGGGGCCACAGAGCCCGGCTCGGCACTGAGGGCTCCCCCACGCCACTCCACCACCCCTCGGGGCTGGACCCTTTCTGGGGGTCCGAGGCTGCGGGACGAGACCCCTCCCGTCAGCCGCGGCCGCCGCCGCACCGTCCCCTCAGGGCGGGCCAAGCCCGTCCCGTCAGGGCCCTGGGGCGGTAGCACGCAGTCGCTCCTCCCGCCGCTGCCGGAATCGTGCGGGGGGCCCCTCGGTTCTCCCTTCTCCTCCCCTCCCGGCCCGTCCCCTCCCCGCAGGCGGGAGCGAGGCCCTTGAGGCGGGCCCGGGTGGGCTCGGGGCCATGGGGGCAGCGGCTGCTCCTCCTCCTCCTCCTCTTCCTCCTCCTCCTGCGTCGCCGCCACCGCCGTGAGGAGCGGCGCGGCTCCGCCGGGGGGACGCGGCATGAGGCGGGGGTAGGTGCCGGGGAGCCGCGGCCCCGGGGGGCTTCCGAGCTCTCGGTGGGCGGCCGTGGGGCCCTCAGCGCTCCGGGGTCGGGGTTGGGGTCGCGGTGGGGCTGCCGAGCTCTGCTCGCTCGCCGGTGGGATTGGGGTTGGGTTCTCCCCGGGTTTCCCTTCGGCTGGCTCGCTCGGCGCTGTTAACGCCTTGCGTCCCTGCAGCTGGAAGCGCCGAGCCTCGGGCGAGTCCAAAGAGTGCAGCCAAGCCTTAGCGCAGGCGGTGAGACGCGGCTCGGGGCGCAGATAGCGAGATGAGATTCACGTAAGGAGGCAGAAGGCTGATAGCGAGCGCTCCCAAGCTCAGGCACAAGAGCATTCCCCAGCTCAGACACAGCGTATTCCCCAGCTCAGACACGAGAGCGTTTCCCAGCCCAGACACAAGAACGCAGCGCCTGATTGCTGTCCGTTGAGGCCAACGTAAGAGATAGGAATTGTGTGTTACGTTTCCATACACCGCTCCCGCAAGTTTCGCCCGGGCAAAAGCTTCAGAGAGCGAGCTGCTGAGTGCCCGGTGGGACAGGCGAGTGGTTCTCCGTGGGCTGATTTCGGTTCGTGGCAGCACCACACAGCAGCTGCGGGGCTGTTCCCACCGGCACGGCACGCTCGAGTCCTCCTCGGCAGCCTGCGGGCTGGAGTTTAACCTGGAGGGACCCGCAGGCTGTTGGTACAGGAAATAACCCTGTCAAATCAGCACTGCAGGAAACGTGGGGCCTGCTGGAAAAACTGCGGATCCTGCACATTTTTTTGCTTTTTCTACAGAATCCAACTTTAGAAGGTTGTGGTACGTGTGGCTTTTTTTTTTTAATGTATATTTTGTTAGTTCTTTTTTTTATTATTATTATTTTCTTGTTTGTTGGGGATTTTTTCCCCCTGATTTTTGCATTTCTGGTGTATGTGGGGGACCGTTAGGATATGATACGTTTTCTCTGAGGAATACAGCTACCAGGAGAGCACAAGCGTACGTGGTCCTTTGGTTGCTCAGGGTGTGTATTTCAAACCCCAGCTGGAGAATGGAGATAAAGGCTTGTCTGGACAGAAGACAGCACAACCAAGGCTTTCTTGGCAATTCTGTTCGCACAATGTGGAGAATGTGCTATTCCATTATAGAAGATGAGATGATTTTTCAGGGTAGGTTTTTAGGTCCCGTGGCATTATGGAGATGGGGCTTGTTCTATTCCTGCCTGTCTTCCAGTTTTCCTCTATCCTGCTTGTATATACAGAGGCATACGTGTCTTCCAAGGCAAATAACTTTCACCTGAGAACTTAAGTCATAAGGAAACATTTTTTTTCCCCTTGTTATATATGGGATAGGTTAGCTCTTAGTAGTTAAGTGGACTGTTGAAATGTTCTCATTTTTTTTCTAGCTGTTTGGGTTTTAATTTAGTTTTTCCTCTCCGCTTTGTTATTTGTTGTTTTCTGATCCCAGGAGCTGGGGTCCTTCTAGTGAGTTTCGGGTCCAACTCAGGAGTGCCTGGGGAGATGTGGTCCCTGTCATTTGCCCTAATCTCAGAAGTCTATGGTAGAGGGGGCTTTCACTGTGCCATCTGAGAAATAGTTTAACTGTTGAACGAACCTTTCTGTTTGGAATGCTCTCCCTGCTTCACGGCAAATCCACGGCAGAAAGCCTCCCCTGATTTTTGTGTGGCAAGGATGGGTTGTTTTCATCAACTCTCCATCCTCCTGTAACGGGCTTCATTCCTTTCCATTGGGTCATTCTTTTGCTTGGTACCTCCCCTTCCTGAGCGAAGCCTTTGGAGACCTACTTATTCCATTAGCAACGTTGCTGTTTAGGTATGTGATACATGTTAGCTAATCTTGACCTTTTAAAACCATTTTATTTCTTCTGTGCAGTTTTGCCTTTCCTCTGATGAACCAAACGCGTCAACGGAGCAGCCAAACTGGATAAAACAAGTGCTGCACAGTCTGAACGCCGCGTAATGCACACTTGTCTGCCCTCTTGCACCTAAAAGGGTAGAGGCATGCACAGTATGGGAATTCCTGTTGGTCATGGGTCACTCACTCAGGTGTATGCATTTGTGTGTATTGTTTTTTTATCTCGCAGTTCCAGTGTGATGAATAGCTTGAGATGAATTATCTTTGCACGGCAGCACTGTCTGTCCTTTTCCCTCTGATCAAAATTATTTTTATTTGTATGCCCTTTCTCCAAGTTATTTTCAACACTTCCAAATTTAGTATTATTACCAGAATGAGCCTCCCCTCCTAGATCTTCCCAGCAAAAGTTCAGTAAAAAACAGGTGAAGTCAACAGGACCCCATTTCCATCTGCATCCTTTCCTACCTTCCAGCACTGTTGATACTCTCACTTGTTCTTGCTCTACTAAGAGGCCACCAAAATCTGTGGTTCTGACTGCAATGTCCCCTTTTCCCAGTTCTGTAGTAAAAATGCTGTCCAGTTTGCATGGCATAGCATCGTGGATGGTCCTGTGCTTTAGTTTTCCAAGGATTCAGAGATTTCCCTGTGTCTTTTTCACACTATTCCTGTGATACCTAAGCTGAATTAGCTGCTGCTTCTTTCCCTCTTTGAAAGAGCACCGCCGATAGCTGTTGTTCACGTACAGCTTTGGGGGGGAAGGAAGATACCTGCATTGCTCCAGAGTAGAAAAGGCAACAGCACCATGCTGCTGCCAGGTGGCATAGCCTAGGTGAAAAAGGCTTGGCTGCAGCTGGGCTTCATGATTCGACTGCCTTTTTATATTTGGGTGAGGTGAAAGAGTTCGAGGTTGCGTTGGGCTGTGCGTGGCTGAGGATACAAGCTTGCTCTCTGTGGTCTGTGCTCTGATGTACAGTATGGGGCTGGGGTCAGAGTGGGGTCTGGTTGGAATGCAGGAGGTGGAGCAAGACCAGGAGAGAAAAATGGAGATTGGGAAAAGGGAAGAAGAGGAGGGGACCCTAAATGTTAAAAGGTGATGGCTTCTTTGCACGAGAAAGTGGTGGGCAAGAGGCAGCGGCCAGGAAGCGTGCAGGAGGAGGGACTGATGCTGTGCGTGCAAAAGGATAGCTCCACAGCTCTGCTAAGGCTTGTTACAGATAACTGGCAGCTGGTTAATCTGCAGAGCAGTGTGCGAGTGCTGCTGAGTGGCTGGACATGATAGACGGCTTCCACGTACACAGGGCTTGATGGCATTCCCTTGGGCTTCAAGTGGCAGGTGACCGTGTGAGGACAGCCCTGTGCAGGAGGAGTGATGCACACGCTCCAGGCAGCACCGTGATTGCAGCGCCTGCCACGTGGACATCCAAGTCTGCTTTTTCCTCCCGTAAGACCCCAGCAGCTGCAAAGCCTGCTCGATTCATCAGCCTTGGTCTGTGTTAGCGTGCCAACAGCTGACAAAGTCCTACTGAGCGCTGGGGAGCCGTGTCCCGGGTGGCTTTTCTGATTTCCTGTCTCTGCTACGTCTGTACGTGCCAGCCTTTGGAACGAAGGCGTAGGGCTTCGTCTCAGCTCAGGGAGGATACACTGCTTTTGGCAGCACCGTGGAGGGCTTTGGTGGAAAAGCAACAGTTTAAAGAGGAGTGGGGGTGAAGGCTGGGTTTGCTGTGAAGGGTCTGTGTATTGCTAGGGAGTGTGGGAGCTGTGCTGTCTTTGTCTTGCTACTTCCCCTTCGCTGGGGAAGCAGTGTCCCTGAACTTATGCCGACTGGGTGTTTGCAAGGTTTGGAAGTTGTATCCTTGTGAAAGGAGGCTTCTGATCGTCCTTCAGACCCGTGCTTGCTTCTGGGTGGTTTGGTCCTACCTAACAGGCTCCTGGGCTCTGTGCCGTGTCCCTGGTGGTTCTTTCAGTTCCCGTTGGAAAGACTGGTTGTGAGAAAATGGTTTGTTACAGACCTTCCCTCCCTGGAAAGTCTTGTGCTGAGGGTAAACGAGCCCAGCCTAGGGGTAAAGGAGCTGGTGCTGCTGCTGGGCATGAAGCAGGTCCTCTCAGCCAATCTTGGCCTCATCCTACAGCCTCATCATCTCACTTCTGTGCCTTTGAGAGGCTGGAGGTAGATGTGCTGGAAGTGTTAGAGGGGGGCTGTGAATCACCTCCTAGTCCTGGTTTTGAATGAGGTCTCAGTTTTGAGACTCAAATTCCTGCAGCACAGAGGCCCACAACCTTTTGAGTGCCCACTGCAGCTCCGCCAGCAAGCAGAGCATGTTACTGAGCGCCCTGTTCGGTGCAATACTGCTCAGCCTTCTTGAAATATTGGGAAAACTCAGCCTGGTGTGTCTTAAAGTTGCCTCTGGGGCTCCCTCTCAGCCTGGCAGGTTTGTTGATAACCCCCATATAAAGTTTGACCGTGCTGGTCCCCTACAGCCAGACCCATTTGGAGGAAGACAGCCAGCAGCAACCAGCTGTGGGGTACTGGAAGCCACTAATGCCATCCAAAGGCAGCAAGGAGGAGCCAGAGACTGGGCGCCAGGATGCTGGAATTGGGGATGAGAGCCAGTCTGCTGAGCAGTGCAACGTCTCACGCCTCCGCAGCTCCTCGGTGGAGATCCGTGAAAAGGGATCTGAGTTCCTGAAGGAAGAGCTGCACAAAGCACAAAAGGTAAAGCCCGGAGCTTGTGAGAAGAGCTGAGGAAGGAGGCACACACTTGAGCAGTGGGGGTTTTGTAGAGGTCGTGGGGGAGCAGGGACTGAATGTGACTATGCAGGAATCTGGAGTAGGCAAAAGAGGAGAGAGATTGAGGTGGTCATAAAGTGTTTTGGAACGGGAGAGCAGTTACTAGGGTGGTCCAAAGTCCCTGGGCCTATGTCCAAATTAGTCCTGGAAAACTGCTACAGGGGTCTGTGATATGCAGAAAGCAGCCTGAGGTGTGCAGTGCTTACTGTGCAGCCTCATTGCTCATGGCAAACGAGCAATGCCAACCTGAAAAGCTCACCACGACTTGTGGAGGGATGCCTTGGGTGGCACCGAGTGCTGTGACAGGAGTCTTGGGCCTCTGATCCGCGCAGGGGTAGAAAAAAAGGGGTGCAATTGGTAGGTGGGGCCAGGCAGGCATCAGCACTGCTGGCGCCTGCTAGGAACTTATGCATTCCTCTTGTCTTCCTCAACAGGAGCTGAAGCTGAAGGACAAAGAATGTGAGAGACTGTCAAAAGTCAGGGAACAACTGGAGCAGGAACTAGAGGAGTTAACAGCTAGCCTGTTTGAGGTACCACCCTCTTCCTTTTCCCATCACTTCTTAAACTAAGCTCGCTTTCAACTCCAGAGAAAGTCTACCTCGAAGGACTTCCACAGCAGTATCACCTCCCACAGCTTCCTCCTTCCCTCTGTTGTTCTTTCTGATTGGAAAGCTGTGCAGATGTGCAAGCAGAGCCTCACAGGAGCTGGTACCTGCTCCTGGGGAGGGTTTGCATGCACTCCTTTCCCCTCGTAACATCTGTATGGTGACATAAATAGCACAGCAGGTATGGGGCCATGGTTGCAAACCCAAGCAAAACCGGACACGGGGATGCCCAGAACTGGAGGTGAGCATGACTCCCTGCCCCGTGCCTGCTCTGCAATCTGCGCAGCAGCTGCTGTGTAGTAGGGATGAGACCCTGGCTCGTGTCAGCCCTTGCCTGGGGTAGGAGCAAGTTGGATGTCCCCTGTACGCTCAGCTCCAGTGAGCATTCAGCTCTGCTTGTGGTGGTGGCGGCGATGTTTGTGGTGGTGTTTTGCTTTAGTTTGTTTTTTTGGTGATGTGGTTCTTGTCAAGCTCTATCCTGACAAGATCCCATTGCCAACAGCTCTTATCTCTAGATCTGACTGCACAGTGAGGGAAGCCGGAGCCCAACTGCACCTTTGAAACACAGGCTGGTGCTGCATGTGAGCGCCCAGACAGCATCCTGCTTCTGGACAGCTGGCTGCCCGGGCTCAGAGTGCACTCAGAGACAGCACACCCGAGGGATTTCGCCTTCCTTCGGTGGCCGTGGACAAAGTGCTTTGAGGCAGTGCTGTGGGGTGGCCTCAGCTGAGACTGACACCACCCGCCTCACCCTTCCTGTGGGAGATGCTTTCAAGCTAGTCTTGTTTAGTCCCCACCTGAGCTACCGCTGCTGTGTTGCAGCCATGCCCAGAGCAGCGAGGGCTGGCCACGCCACAAAGGAAGTGGGAGCAGAGTGCAATAGCAAGTCAGGAGAGAGCAGGAGAGCAGTGACCTCACCAGTGGAGGAGCAAGGATGTGGAGTGTGGGTCAGGATCTTTGCCAGAGATGGTGATCAGGGTGAGAAGCAGTCCAGTGATCAGCCAGCAAGTCTGCAGCGATGACACATGCCTGAGGTCAGGCCAGGAAACAAACCGGCTGGCTTAGGGTCAGGATTGCAGGAGCACTGGATTGGGTGCAGACACAACTGCTACACGGCTGAGCTGTACCCCGGGTGGGTGCCAATGTGAAAGCCTCAGCCCTAAAGCAAATCCCAAGGGCAGGGAGGGGCAGGCCCTTGCTTCTAGCTTTCTTCACAGCACCTTTTATCAGTGAAGATTACGACCTTGGACCCTACCAGCTAAAGTCTTAGCCATTTTAGTCAGTTATACTCCTAGAGGGTGGATGCACTCCAGGACCTAATACTGAAACCCTTTTTGTGGGAAATTCTGGGGGAAAACTCATCTGGTAGAGTGAAAACCTCGGATGTGGCAGTGATGTCTTGTCCCCCTGCTTGCTTGTGATATGGCAGAGCTTTGGCCTGCCCTGGTGGCTTTTATTTTGGTGATGGAACTGCAACAGACAGACTAAAACTCTTTCTGGTCCAGGAAGCACACAAGATGGTGAGAGAAGCAAACACGAAACAGGCGGCGTCAGAGAAACAGCTGAGGGAGGCACGGGGAAAGGTGAGAACTGTGCTGTCTGTGACTTGATCTCTTGGCTGGATTGGTGCTGTTGACTCTCGCCTTGTCTCTCGCAGATTGACATGCTGCAGGCAGAGGTGACAGCTCTGAAGACACTTGTGATCACATCCACACCTTCATCTCCAAACTGGGAGCTACACCCTCAGCTCCAGAGCCCTTCCAAAGCTGTCTTCAGGAAAGGCCATGCACGAAACAAGAGCACCAGCAGTGCAATGATCACAGCTGCCAGCCACAACGCGACTCCAGAGCCAGTCAGTCGTGAGTGCAAAGAGGTGGGTGAGGGCCATGCACTGCATCAGCCATGGAGCCACTGCTGCCAGCAGTTGCTGAGCGGAAGCCAGTTATTCTGCTGCATCTTGGCACTTGAGTCCACTGTCTGTTCTGGCATGATTTGCTTTTGTTCCCTTTCTGTTAACTAGTTTGGCTTTTAAAGATCACAGAAGGATTTGGACTCCAGGACTCCTTCATCAACTCTTAGTCTCTTGTTCTGTGTCTTTGGGCATCTCACTGTACTTCCTCTTTGCAGAGCATATATTTAATGTTTACCTTTCTCTCTGGAAGGACTGGGCAGAGAAGCCTACAAAGCATTTGTGAATATCTTTGGACCAAACTGTATTTAATTCCCTTCAATGATCGTTTAATAGTCCTCTGCCTGCTGTGACCGTGAGTGTAATGCTTTTCTGCGAGCAGGACTTCTCTGGCTGGGAACTTTCCGCTAGCCAGATGTATGCACAGCTACCCTGAAGAGCAGAAAGGAGGCAAGTTTTGGCGCTTGATCAGTTAGAAAGAAAATGAGTGAGAATGTGGTGGGGTGTCTCCTTAGTGATTGTTTTGGAGCTGTGGCTTCTGTCATAAAGAATTGTTACGAGAACATGGAGACACCTGGTCACTCGTCTTGTGTGAGAATGTGTACGCAGAAGGGCTGCTAATGAAACTAATACTTTCACCAAGGAGGACTGTGCTGGCAGCACTGGTAACCTCACTTTTTGGCAGTAAATTCAATGGCTATACCTTGTCAGCTTCTATGTGGTGCTCTTGTTGCTAGTTTACACAAAATGCTTCAGGCAGTGTTGCCTATAACCATTGCCCTGAGAGCAGTAGCAATGAGAGATGAAGATCTTTAACTCTGTTTCACGGGCAGAGAGCAACAAAGGCTATGTCAGAGAAAAAAAAATAAAGGAAGAAATGAGTTCAGTAGGTGTAAAGCCCTGCTGTACTGGTTTCTCTTGGTCATTCAGAGATATGCTGGGAATTGGAGTCAAATATAGTTGGCTAGAAGCTAATTTCAGGGCCAGGAAGAAAAAGGTTTAATTTTTTTTTTGTAAGGTCCTGTGAGCTCTCCTAATGCTAACCATTCCTCCAGTCCGGACAGAGGAGTTCAAACTGAGAACCCAGTTAGGTGAACCACTGATTACACGGTAGAAGTTACTCTCTGCCTACTGTAAGGAGAGATAATTTTATTGCTGACTGGTTAGTTCATTTTTACTGTTCTTAGCTCAGTCTCAGCAAAGCTTACATTGATGATGTGTAGAGAAATGCTAGCTCTTATAAGTGACTTGCTTGTTAAAGAGCTGGACCTGTCAATGCTTCGAATCCCATATATTTGTGTAAACAACTTCCACATTGTGCAAATATCCTGGAGTTTAAAGTCCTGGGGCTACAGCTTCTGAAGTGACTAATAAGTTTATATATCAGGGTGGGGTGATTTTTGCTAATTTACTCATTTCTGGCACTCGAGTTCTTTAAAGACCTGTATGAGAGATGATGAGAGGTGAAAAGATGGAACCTAGCATTCAGAAAGTTGATACATAGTGCTTTATGGAAAACACGTCCCATCCTGAATTGTGCTTAAAACTTACATCATTTTTGTTCCATTTTCGTACCTCAAACTGAAGTCAAAAGCTGTGGTTTGTGACCGTGTGATGTCTTGAGCAGGGTGCTTAATTCCCTGGACGAGAGGCCTTGAGCCTTTGCTTGTATCTGTTGTTTTGTCTCGTGTATTTTTACCTCCCTTTCTTGCCTCTCTCTCTCAAACCTTTTCCTTTCCTGTCTGTCTCCTCTTCTTGCCTCAAAGTCTGGGGTACCTGCTGCCCTCTGTCTGCACCTCTGTGTGACCCCCGGGAAGGCTGTCCGCATCACCTGTGAGCCAGGCTGGCAGGCACTGGGGGCAGAGGCTTGCTCGTCCTTGCGGCAGGTAACCTTTCTGGACAGGATCGGGGAGGGGTGGGACACGCCTGCCTCTCACGCTTCTAGCCTTTCAGTTCTAGTTTCATTTTATGTTAACCTCCATTTTTGTTTTGTTTTTCTGAATTTGGTTTTCCGTCTTGTGGCTCTGGAGCTCTCTCCTGGGGCGAGGTAAGCAGTCTCTGTAGCATAGAGTGAGTACGATAGAACTCAGACCTTTTCCAGTTTTGTTCACTCGTGTTCTTTGTACTGCTCAGCGTAGTTTCTTAGTTTTGTTTTTCTTTCAGCACCTTTAACAGGATTTGCTGGCCTTTTAAGGATATGGCTGTCATCAGAGGTTTAAGTGTCAGGTCCCAGAGAGTCTCAAGGACTGCAGAATTCTCAGCCAGGCAGCGTTGGAGGGAGCAACCTTCCTGCTGGTCAAGGGGTGGGAGCAAACTCTTGGGTCCCTTGTTGCTGAGGAGTGGTAATTCTTGCAAGCTCATCTGTAGAAGGCAATGAGCAGGCATTAGAATTGGGAAAGCTATTCCTATTGTATTGGGAAAGCTGAGATTGATATTCAGCTTGTCCCTGCAAGCCTGTGTGATTGCCCAGCATTCCCATTACATCTGCAACTCCCCAAACAGCAGAGTTCTGGACTTGGAGTGGCCTTTAAAGGGCTGGCATACCCTGTTACTTGGGCTCACTGAATGTAGTCCTGTTGATGGCTATTAATAGTTTTTTTTTTTTTTTCCCTCCCAATTCATCCTTTTCTATAGCAGTCCTTTCCTTACAGAAGTATTCTTTGTCCTGAGTGTCATTGCCGCTGTGCTTTGCCATCCAGCTGCTCTCATCATTTCTGCAGTGGGCACTCAGTCAGTTCAGCAGCTGCGTGTGGCTTTTCCTTCAGCAGGGATGCTGTCCTGTCCTGGAGGAAGGTGGGAGAGAGAGGGGTCTGCAGGTTTCTGGCAGAATAAGCCCTCTGTATGGGTCTGCCACAGAACTGCAGATGGGTGAGAGACAAAAGATCATCAGAGTACGCCAGCTTCCCTGAGACACTTCTGTGATAGCCTTTCTAGATGTCGGTGTAGATGTTCTGTAACTAGACTACCTGCACAGTAACAGATACCATTTCATACGGTATCTTTCCCTCCATCCACCTTCCATCTTCCTTCTCCTCTCGGATGTTTGCTGCAGGTCGACTCCGTTTTATTTGCTGAGTTCCAGTCCTGGAAGGAATCTCCAACTTTGGATAAATCCTGCTCCTTCCTGGACAGAATTTACCGTGAAGATGTGGGACCTTGTCTAGACTTCAGTAAGCAGGAGGTGAGTGCTGGAAACTGAAGACAAAATACCTACATGGTCTGGCAGACCGAAAAGGGCACCTTTAGGGAGGTGAGCTTTGTCCATCAGTATCTTCAGTCATTTCTCTTTGCTGCAGCTGTCCGAGCTGGTACGAGCAGCCGTGGAGCAGAATACACTCACCATTGAGCCGGTTGCTTCCCAGGCGCTGTCTGTGGTGAAAGGGTCAGCAGAAGACTGCGGTGGGCCAAAGTAAGGAACTTTTCTTATGCTCCCTTGTCTTTTCTTTGCCAATGGTCTTTTCTGACCTCCTAGCAGAGTTTGGCCAGGCCTGGCTCACTCAGTTACGAGGGCTCAGCTGAGTGTGCCACTAGCCTATGATCAGTGGTGATGAGGCTCAACTTATTTATGCGTGAAGAATTATATCAACTCAGCTGATCTACCCTTACTGAGTGTTTTGGGGGATAACTTAGTGATGTATTAGTACCTGCAGCTTGGAAAAGGTTTTTTTGCCCCTTAAGAAAGAAACTTTTAATGTTCTCTGAAGGTTTGTGCGTAACCTAGGGTGAAAGGGTTAAATGAGAGCTGCGTTATCTCATGTTCTTGTATTGCGAGACCTTTGAGCTCACCTTGCACTATTGACATTGCTAGTGCTTCAGGTGGATTTGAGCATAGATCAGAAGAGATCCCTTCTTGCTGCGTGTCATCTTTCCCACCTGATGCTCTCACCATGCCATTGGAATTGGGGCATGGCTCCAGAGCTGTGTGACCGTGTCTGACCTCAAGAAAGAGGAACTCTAGCAGGAGTGACATGATCTTCCAACCTAAGATAGGGGTCTTTATTCAGTTAGTGAATTCAATTTCAGTCAAGGCTCTCTCTTTCTGTTCTTCCCTCCCTTACCTTCAAGCAGAGCACCTTCTAGGCAAAGATGTTCCCATAACAGTAAATGTTGCTCGCGTACAGGCTTCCAACCACTCTCTTCTGCATTTTCTCTCATCTTGAGATAAATTATTCCAAGAGCATGTGTCAGACATGTGCCAATAACAACCCATCCCATGTTTGTCCTTGTCGGCTTCCTTTTGATTTTTTTTCTCTTTGCAGTGGGTTCCAGTCACAAATTGTAATGCAAGTGAAGTATTAGGCAGTGATCAAGAATCTCTGATCCATTAACAAGTTACTAATTTAATGTGATTTAGCAGCTTTGAGGCTAGAGCTGAATTAAGCTAACCTTTTAACCACGTTTAATTTCCACCCAGACAAGGTGGTAAGGAATCTTGCTGTTGGTAATAAATGCCCCAAAAGGGATTTGATTTGTCCCTCTTTGTCCCCCAGATGCAAAATACAGATTTTTATGGCACCTTTGGTCATGCTGTGGAGCAAAAAGGAGAAAGCTTGGGTCCTTGCCACCCTATTGTACAGACTTCAATGCAAGGCCTTCAGGAGTCTAGAGAGGCAGGGACTGCATTGGCCACATTGCCCATACAGCATCAAAGCAAAATGCTGGCCAGGAGATGCTGAGGATAACTGGCTCTCGTGGTGGCATGCCCAGCAAAGTGCCCTGAGGTATACAGAGTGCTTAAGGGTGAATGTACAAACGCTGTGGTTTAGGTTACTGCTAGCTAGGGCTGTGAGAGCTGGTGTTACACCAAGTGGTACCAACCAAGCAGTGACCAGCAGGATTCTCTTTTTTCTAGTGTGCTGAAGTGCTCAAATTGAGGATTTCTTAAAGGTATCTTGTTTACAAAGGTATTGGTCATCCTGCATGTTGTGAGAATTTAATCCCTTTAAGTTGTGTTAATATTTGGGCAATGATGGGTTCTTATTTCATCTGAACACTCACAACCCATGCTTCCACTCTTAGCTTATATTTGCAGCTAGTATTTTCTTGATAGCAGTGGAAAGCAAGCACCAAGACATGCTCAGAAGCTCTCTGGCACATCTGCTCCTGTGTGTGTTGTCATCTTTCATGGCTCTCAGTAATCTGTGCAGCTGGGAAATGATGTTCCTCTTCCCACATCATGTTCCTTCTTCTGGGGAAACATGGTAATGACTATGCAGCAGAAAATTCTGCTTCACCGCTTTAAGCGATGGTAAAGGAGAGACCACTGGCTGGTACTGAGAACCATTCATCTTGAGAATAATGGAAGGAAATGGCAAGAAAATAGAGGCATGCTGCACCCTTGCTGGTCACGTCTTTTTGTGATCTTTCTGGGAGCTGTATTGTCTTGAAAAGATTATATTTTTCTTTGCTTTGTCTGAGATCTCTTTATAATTGTGAAGCCAAACTTTTTTCCCTGTCAGCAGAGGAAGGGATGGGCTTGTTCTTAGGGCCTTCAAGCCTTATCAGAGCCCCCTGAAGTCAGCACAAAGTCACCCCATGTGGCTTCAAATCAGGTGTAAATTAATGAAGGGGAGCCTAGCATAAAGGCTGCAGTGTGGCTCGTTTTAGGTTCTCAGTATGAGTAGCCGGTGACAACAGGGTTTGTGCCACTTGGTGGTGACAAAGTGTGATGTGCAAGCTTTAGGCCCTACAGAATACCTGATAGCTTCCATTTGTTCCTCAGAGGAGGCTTTATTTTTAAAATCTCTTTCAGAGTTCCCATGTAACGCTTTCAGGGTTATCAGCTGCCCTTAAATGTGTTTTCCTGCAGTGTGGCAGACTTAGAGGTTTGCTGCTGGCTTGGTGCATGGAAATAGTCCAAGCAGGGACACCTCAAGGGCCATCTTGCATGTCAAGTTAGGGGATATTGAGGAGAAGTCCAGATGACACTTATTATACTATGCTTCAGCTTTACCTCTTTCATACTTGCTGTGGTTCTGTCATAGGCTGTCTGCCACGGAAAGGTAATGCCTTGCTTTCCTTGGGCATGGAATAATTTATGGGATCAGATATTTAGCCTCATAACCTCACCATTTATAGTATCTTCCGAGGTGTAAAAGGCTCATTATCAGCCGTGTTTTTTCCTTCTTGATGCTCATGGATATGGGTTTGGCTTCTGAGCTCCCCCTTCCATCTCCTGGGGTTAGTCTTGAGGTTGTTGCATTGCCGTGTTCTGCTGTGCCTCTGGATCGCTCTAGGCTGAAGTGTTGTTTTCTCTTCCTGCAGGAAGTGTGCTCTAAGCGGCCTCCCTAGGACCTGCAAGCACCGTATCACGCTGGGAGATTCTGGAAATTACTACTACATTTCACCATCCTGCAGGGCCAGGGTGAGTCTTCTGCCTGCCCGGGGTGCCTCAGCCCTCCAAAATTGTTCCAAGCCTTAGGGTGGAGGAGCTCTTGTGTCAGCCCTCAAACTAGCAGAGATCTATGGGGCTTGAGTTTGTTTTCAGAGTTGTGGTGGCTCTTGATCAGAGTGGCTAATGCGGAGGTTTCCAGACCTGTCTCAGACCCTGGTGGTCTGGGTTATGCTCGTTCAGGCAACCTGTCTTCAGTGTGTTCACTTCCATGGTTTGATTCATTACAGGAATTTGGTTTTTATTTATTTATTTACCATTCTCCTTTGTAAAACACTATGATTTTCTGCTCTTTAAATACTGGCTTTTGTTACTGTTCTGGTACGGATTATTGACTCAAATTGTTATGAGAACACACTGTCCTTTACTTTAGAGGGAAGGGAGAAGGTGAATGATTTATTAATGCTGCCACTAGGGCTGTAATTCAACGGAGCATTTAAAAGTTGTTGCTTTCCTGAGTTGTGTATCAGAAGACCTAATCCTGCAACACATGGACTTAGCTTGATTTAATTTTTGTCACACCATAATGTGTCAGAAACACCCCCATCTCCCTGCATGCAGACTTTCTGCACAAACTTTTAACTCAAGAGATTTTCACTGAGTCAGAGAGCAGTGCATTAGAAGGGAGCTCGTGGACTTTGCTGCCACATTAGTTAGTGACCAGTTACGTTTCAAACCTGCAGTAGAAACTCTCACACTGTGTGTTGTGGGTATCCTGGTATGGTATTGCAGATGCCCAGAACTTGGATATTTTTATCAGCTTTCTTCCTGTGACTTTCTGTCTGCTGGTATGAGGTACTGTTTCTCAGGTGCTGAACACTAAGAGCATTCCTGCTGGGTGCTCTGGCAGGCCCCTTGAGGCAAAGCAGTACTGTAGCTGACTCCTTTTTCTTTCTCTTCCTCAGATCACAGCAGCGTGCAACTTTTTCACGTACATTCGCTATATCCAGCAGGGCTTGGTGAGGCAGGACGGTAAGAGGGGAAAGTAACTGGGTGCAGTGGGGGGCCTCTGTGGACCACTGGGAGCAATTCAGGCCCTATTCAGCATGACAGGAATGGGGCCAGCTTGGGATCTCCCTGGATCTTTGAGAAACAGTTCAATGGCAAAAGAGAGGCAGGAGTAGGAGGGATAAGTGCACCCGTTCCTTGCCCATCAGCTTCTTGGCAGCTTTGCCTTGGGATGGAGCTGGTTAGGGGTGACCCAATGGGCCAGTCCTTCTGGGCCCTCCAGCATGCCTGCCTCCCTCAGTTGTGGGATGAGCCTGGCTGGGTTGCACAGTATGACACGTGGTGGTGTCTACTTATGCCTTTCTTACTGATTTTTCTTTATTTTCTTCTTCCCCACCTGCTTTTTGCCTTGTAGTGGAGCTGATGTTCTGGGAGGTTATGCGACTCCGGAGAGAGATGTCTTTGGCCAAACTTGGGTTTTATCCCAATGAGATATAAGGAGATGTTTGGAGCATGGAAGGAAGCTGCTCCTGAGTGAATGACTTGTCAAATGTAGCCTGCCGAACAGATGAATGAGGTGCCTCTCCAGCAGTGGCCTTGCTCCCTCCCTTACCTCCCTATGCCTGATGCTGATCATGGAGCAAGAAGCACAAGTTCCACCTCTGGCTGTCCCACTTCTCCAACTGTGACTGGAATGCAGCTGCGAAGCTACCCCTTGAGAGCTGGGCTGGTCCTGGCTGCTGGTCCTGGGTGACTGTCTACAGACTGTCCTCTATGGAGACACGCAGCGTATACCCATTGTTTTAAAACTTCTGTTTTTATATGCAATCTGCTTTGGCATAGTGTGAGGCCAGCCATGTGCGAGGCAGGAGTCCTGGGCTCCCTTTGTAAGCAAGTCTTTCAGGACAGATGCTGGCTGTCTGTCCGTTTGTCCATTCCACTCTTTCTTTGGGGGCAGAGGGTGCTGTTGCCTAGCCATACACATAGGTTCTGCAGACAGCTTACTCCTTTAACAGCCCTGTAGATGCCAGCAGCACAAAATAATCTTATGGAGAACCATGAACTACCTGTTTCCAAGTTCATCCATGCTCCTTTTAAAGAAGCCTGCAAAATAAGCTTTCTGCCAGATGAGTCATAAGAGGGGTTTGTTTCTGTTTTTAGCTGGGGATTTGGCACTGGAAGCTTGTAATCCAGGCTGGGGGAACAACCAGAGCTGAGCACCTGGGACCTTTGGGAGAAGAAAGCGAGAAGGAAAATTGCATAACTTGCAGCTGGCTGCATCTTGGCTGCGGTCAGTGCAGGATGTTTTCTCCTGGCCTTGACAATTTGCTATAGTTGTAGCAGGCAGATGGAGGCCTTGGCAGATGTTGCCACGTGACAATCCTTGGTGCAGAATTCCCCCATGGTGCTCCTAGATACAGATGTCACCCACATACAAACGCCTTTGATTTGTTACTACTCTGGGCACTGTTGTTCACACTTCGGATAGAAATCACAGTTCCAGGCCAGGTTCTTTATCTCCAGAAAGAGCCTGCCCAGGCTGGGAACAGTCTTGAGGCCGAAGTTTCCTCATTAATATATAACAGCAGACCTAGAGATGCATGCCCCTTTGGGAAACCCCGCATCTCTCAGGCTGCCATCCCCAATGAGGAAAATTGAGATGTTTTAGCATGTACACGAGGGATGCGACTGTATGTTTCAAAATCCGCTGGGAAGGATGTTACTTTTCATTTCACCTGGTATTTCTGCACTCTGGTGTGTCACCCTGTCTCTGCTGTCATCAAAACTCCTGTGTTAGCATGTTGGTTCCCAGAACTAGGTCACTGTCCTCAACTCCATTAAGTTTCATCCTCTCCTGGGAGATGTTGCAGTAGGAATTTTGTATCTTTCCTGTAAGAAATCTGAGCTGCTGTGGTTTTGTCCAGGGGAGGGAGGAATAGACTGGGGAATACAGGCTTTGGTTTGGAACCTAAGACAAGGGCAACTTCATGACAGATCCAAGAAAACCTTCCTGTGGAAAACGCCTAGTGAGCACAGGCTTTCCTGTCACTGAGCAGACACTTTCTATATGCCACTGAGCTTCTCTTCAGGGGGCTCCTTTCCTTATAGCACAAATGGTATTATTTGCTAGGGTTTGGTAGCTACGTGAAACCTGAGTCCTCATCATCCCAAGAGCTGGAAGAACACATTCTAAAAATAAACAAACAGCTTTGAATCCACCTCCTTCAGCTCAGAAAAGGCTGACTTGCAGGTGCCAGTTGTTACCACCCTGGTTCTGTTTTCACTTGACGCAGCTGAGCTGCCTCTGACTTGTGCTGATCACCCTAACTAGATGAGTGCCTGCATCAGCTGCTCTTGGCTGAAGAAATGTATTTCAAATGTGGAGTGAAAGCCTGGAGAATATATCTTTGGGTGAGAAGCTGGCTGGGTCTTGAGGCAGTGATATCCTGCATTTCTTTTGTTGGTGTCTGCAAACTTGTGGCAATTTGGCATCAGCTTTTGCAGAGGAGAAGATAAAAACACCTTTCACCAGCTGCAGATTTAAGGTCAGTTCTATCCTTGGTAATTTCTCCTTGTATCTGCTCCCCCTGAGCTTTTGATCTCTGCATGTCATCATGTGCCATGAGCTGCTACATCGCACACCAGATGTGCCTACGTTACAGCACTGGGAATGAGACGATCTCCGTGTAGGAGATGGCTTGTAGGACAGCCCCCTCCCAGTGTCACTATGTAAAGCACTTTGAGATAAAAGGAATTAGAGAAATGTATTGTATTTAGTTGACTTACATTTAAAGCATAGAGAACAATTTGAAAAATTAATATGAAGTCACTCAATTAACAGCAGGATGGGTGCACCCTGCTCTTTAATAAAGGAAAAATAAACGTTTGCTATTAACCTCCTTAAAGGTGTGGTTGCAATTCTAGGGGTAGGTTGGTTGAGGGGCGTGTGTATGCATGAGCTTAGGAGCCAAAAGAAAAATCAAATTTGGCTGGCTCATGACTGAGTAGTTTGACCTAGAATGATGGGCTGGAGTTCTGGGGGAAGGTATTGAGTTGTCCTCCAAAGCTTTGCCTCATCGGGGCAGGCGGGGGGTTGATTGTGTTCACAGTGAGGCCAAGGGGAAAGGCTGACACAGTGGCAAGCCCAGTGTTGTGTGTTTGCTGGGGAGGTCTTGTGTTAGAACGTGGCTAAAGGCATGGCATTGTGGGGAGGGCGTGCAGGGATGTACTGACTTGAATCTTGAAGTGGCTGGAGGAGTTAACTACAGAAGGAAAAGCTAACAGTAACCCAGCAGGCAAAGACTGTGACAAAGAGCTTTCTATCAGTGCTGCTGAGCTCAAAGATCCTCTGAAAGCAGCAGTCAGTCAGCTATATGCTCTGCGTTTCTTTTGCCAGTGTGCCTCTTAAGGGACTAGGTTTTCAACAGTTTTTGTTATCAGTCTGCCCGCTTCTGTAGCTGTTGGCTTCTTGACTTCAGAAGGAGGCTAAGTGACAGTATTTTGGTAACAAGCAGTGTTTTTCCCAGGCATTTCTTACTACAAGGCAGGCCTGTGTGGTTCTTGCTAAGTGAGACTGAGGTCTGCTCAGCTGTGGTCTCTTACTGGCTTGAAGCACTGCATGGGTTACCCTGGCTATCCCAAAGGCTGGTTAATTCAAGGATCTTCTTCCTCCTTCCTTGCAGAGCTGAGCAGTCTCCTGCTTTGCCTAGCAGCAAGTGAAGACAGAACTGATGGGTGCGCTTCAGAGGCTGCTATTACAAATGCACCCTTAATGATAGAGCACGAAGGTTTGGCTGGGTAGGTTTTTGGCTTATGGACTCCACAGCACTCTGGTTCATGTTTAACCTTTCTAGCTGTGCCTGGCATGCCCTTGTGTGGTGCAGCAGCTGGAAAGGTGCTATGGCTCTCAAGGATAAACATCCAGTAAGCGGTTTTTAAATCTGATGAGCAGGAGACTAGGCAGGAAAATACTTCACGGAGCTGATGCAGAAATAACTTGTGTTTTTCCCCATAGACTTCTCAGTTTCCTCCCCTTGCTGAGATGTGATTAACCTGAATGCTGAGGTGACTTTGCATCCTGTGAGGCTGGGGGAGGGCCAAAAGGTAACTCAATCACTAAATGCAGTGCTATCCCCACTAGAACCAGCTGCTGGGATTTATTAATTCTATGAAGAGAGGCTGAAGTAGTTGGGGTTTGTTCAGTTTAGAGAAGAGATGGCGTTGGGGAGACTTCATAGTGGCCTTCCATTACCTAAAGGGTGCCTACAGGAAATCTGGAGGCACTCTTTGTCAGGGAGTGGTGATAGGACAAGGAGTAATGGCTTTACATTCAAAGATTTAGACCAGATACTGAGAAGAAATTCTTCACTGTGTGGGGGGTGAGGCACTGGAACAGGTTGCCCAGAGAAGCTGTGGGTGCCCCATCCCTGGAGGTGTTCAAGGCCAGGCTGGACAGGGCTGGTGGGAGCTGTCCTTGCCCATGGAAGGGTGGTTTGAGCTAGATGGTCTTTAAGTCCTTTCCAACCCAAACCATTCTATGAAATTACTTGAAAGGAGAGAGCACTCAGACTTTATTTGGAAACGTAAAGTAGGCTCCAGGTAAATACAGCTCCTGCAGATCCTTTTTTGTCCTTTATAACCTTGTAGGAGAAGGGGGACTGTGGCTGGGTCATCACTGCTTGTGGGCACACCTGACAGGCAGCTCCCTGTGGTACAGAAGAGGCAGGCACAAGTGATAGGTGGCAGCTGGTTGCGGTCACAGCGTGTGCCTGACCTGGGGCAGCAGCCCTCAGACTTCTCAGGCTGGGAAGTGAGGCTGCTGTGGCTTCACTAAAATCACTTCCTCTCCTCTTTATCTGTGGAAGTTAACACAGAAGATCTCTTGTACCACTGTGATAACTGGAGGGGAAAAGCAGAAGATCGAAGGCCTTTGGGAAACGAAACAGAGGTACAGAGCAGAAAACACCATTATGCCTCACGTTAGTAACCGTTGGTGAGGCCTTCAAATATCCCTGTCGCCTTTTACTCCTTGTAAAATCCCTGTACAATCTTGTATAAATGGGGGTGTTGTCTTCCTTTAATAGGAGGAGTGGTCTGTTACCACAGCTCTCAGGCTTCTCTGGTCAGTTTAGGCCAGTGAGGGTAAGATTTACCCTGACTGGATTCGCTCTCATTGGCATCAGATCTCATGGGAGGGGGAGAGAGGCACCAGAGGCCGCTCAGTTTCCACAGACGCCCAGAGGGAAGGACCTGCCACCTCTGAGACCTGGAGAACACCAACAGGTAGCAGTGACACTCGCCTGGCCCCGAGGCCAGCAGCAGATATTTTGGAGTATTTCGGAGGGCTGGCCTCCTCCTGCCATGGCCCCGTGGTGCTTCCCTGCTCGCTCTGAGCTGGGCTGTCTGGTCTCGGCTGCTCCGTGCTTTTCAACTTCTGTCCTGTGTTAAAGCGGGTGCATTTTGGATTGATGGCTGTCTCCAGAGTGGGAGATGCATGAATAATCGGATTCTGTGTTTTAAAAGTAATGCAATTGGCCCTATCCAGTGCAGCGTGGCCTTGGTGTTCTGTCAGGCAGCCACAAGAGGGCACAGGCAGCCCAGGCAGGGGACGTCCTCCATCGCTGTGCACCCTGCCTTGGCGAGCCGAGACCTTCCCTGCGAGCAAGGAGCATCCTCGGAGTCTTTCTCCTTTCTCTTCCTGCCTTTGAGAAGGTTTTGTGCCTGCAGACGTGGCTTCTGCAGCCTCGTGGCAGGTGTGTTTCTGTAGCCTCCCTTCCCGGCCAGCAGTAAGAGTTGGTGTTAGCTGGGTGCTGTTCTCCTGGGCTGATTTTGGGTTTTTGTGTATTCAGTACCAGCCCTTCAGTAGTACTGAAATGCCTTGCTGAGGTGTGCTTTGTCAGGAGTGCCTCACAACACCTGGGTTCCCCTTCACTGCTGCCGTGCCCAGAAGTGATGTTGTGCCCTGCTGAGGGACACTTGGGGGAGGTATTATTAAGCTAGTTGTTGTCAGGCCTCTGTTACTGAGATAAAGAGCAGTGAGGTAAAGAGCCCTCACCCTCTCCCTAGTGGAGAACAGAAGGTAAGGAGTAGAATCACCTAAATGTCCTTTTTCCTCCTTGTGTTTTGGGCAGGCTGCTATGTCTTTGGCAAAGTGGTTGTGAGGAGAGGGCAGCTAGCCCGCAGTGTGCCGTGCCTGTTACCTGCCATGTCTGCCTGGCCCAGGACCATCCTCTCAATATTATTTTTCACCCTGACTCTGTGGAATTCCCAAGCAGACTGTCAGAGACGAGAAAGTCCCGTGGTCTCCCACCCTTCGCAGGGCAGGGCTGCAGGAACATGCCTGCAGAGCGGCATGAAACCACATGCCTGACACCTTTCTCCACGTGCAAGCAGACTGAGCTTTTTGGCACAGTCATCAGATTGTGCTCCCATGGCCTTCAGCCATCAGGCTGCTTTGCATTTGGGTCTTGACCTTAAGAGCCTCCTTCGATCCCTTTGTCCTTTCTCTAATACCATCTTTCAGAGCCCAACTCTTCAATGCTATGGAGAAGTTTGTTCTTCTCTGGGATTTGTTTCCTTGGTCCCCCAAATCCCATGTCCTCCACAGGATGGTTGGACCTTGACATATTTTTGTCAGTTCTTTCTACACAGTCTGGTAGCTGCGTTAAATTTAATTCAGTTTCAAAGGCAGGACAGGCTTTCTGTGTCCTTTGGGTAGAGTCTCCAGGTCGTTTTGTGCAAATTGTTGTATGAATAGCATTTCATGTTGTGTCCATCTGCATCTACAACCTCTGCTAGTCTGTCCTGAGCTAAGAAAACAGCTTCAAAGGGACAGTAGTTTAGACAGCTGTCTGTGTAGATGGGTTTGCCTTGCTTGAAGGACAGTGAGCAAAACCATTGGAGGGGAAACCATTGTTTCTCCTCCTCTTTTCCTCCTAAATCCTTTTTCCTTGCAATAAAGAAGAAAGAAGTTTTTATATCTGGAGGTCTATGTCCACAAATCTGCCTTTGTGTAATTCCCTTTACTTTATCATGCTCTGTAAACAGAAAAGCATGTTTGACCTCAATCTCTTCTTAGAGCTGTTGGGGAAGAGGGCGGGTGGGAGCAGGATGTCTGTTTGTCCTGGAGATGCCCTGATAAGACGTGTACCAGAGATGGGTGTGCTGTGAAGATCAGTGGTCCTTGTGACAATTCACGCAGAGCCTTAGCCAACTTGTGTGATGAAGTTTTGTAGCAGTACCGTAAATATGTAGCTGCACGAGTACAAATGTACACACACCTTGATAGTATGCCTATTGTGCCACCAGCATCTTCATCGGCAGCCTCTAATGTCAGTTAGTCTCGGAGGTTAGGGTTGTGCACAATGAGGTGCTTTTTTTGGCACTTAGATGTTAATACAGGTTTAAGTGCAGAATCTAGCAGACTTTGAATTGCAAGAAGAAAGGCACCAGGATTGGGAGCCTAGAGAATACAGTTGCTCGTGGGAATTCCCTGGGACTGCTTCTCCTGTCCTTTACCTTGCCTTCAAGGTTACTCAGGGTTTGCAAAGGACAGTAAATCAGGCTGCCTTTGCACACGAGGTCAGGCTGTCCCCAAATACACTTTGAAGGTTTCTGGGAATGAACAAATTAAACACTTTCTACTAGTTTCAGGTGCAGGCAAGGAGAAAGGAGGAGGTAAGCAGGTGGCCTCAAAACTGCTCAGAAAAGCCTACTATTTCAATGCTTTCATGATGACTAGTAAATTTCCTTTGTGACAAATACATTAAAACAGTGAAGATTATTGCAGATAGGCAGCGCTCTGTAAGCCATGGAGAAATTCCAGTTATTCTGGGTATCTGGGTAGTGTGGCCCTGCCAGGAAGAAGTCAATATCCTGGCACAACTCTGAAGTTGCACGTGGCACAGTGAACTGGGGCTGATCAGATCTGCCAAGCCAACACGTTCCTAATAGGAGCAGTCCCTGTGGTGCCACTGGTGCTGGGTGCCAGGAGGTCAGTTTTGCTATCCATCACATCAATATTTCCATGTTTGAGTGAGGGCTATTGGGCCGAACTGAAGGGAGCTGGAATGCTGACTTCAGCCAGCCTGTTTGAGATGGACTTTGTGCTGTCTTACATAATTTTGCAGGCCTGTCAGAAGCCAAAATAAGCCCCCAGTGGGGTAATTCCCCTCGTTGTAAGAGATAAGTCAGATAACAGGATGCTTTGTGGCCCTGCTTGCTCTGTGGCTCTAATGATATCCTTTGGATTTTGGTCACCAGTGAAATGCTACGGTTGTGTGCCTGTTTCTTGCAGAGTGGGTCCAGCAGAAGGCTCAAGGGTGCTGTTCTGTGCTTTATGGTGAGGTTAAGTGAGCTCAGTGAGCAGTGAAGCCCCTTGTAGAAGAGCTGATATGAGCCACAAGGAATTGAGGTACTGTAGCCCATGCATAACGCCTGAGAATGGGCTGTGGTAAAAAAAAAACAACTGCAAAGCCCGTGCACCGAGCAGGTTGGCTAAGCACCAAAAGATGCATCCTCTTCTCATAAGATCAGCAGGAAGGTAGACAGGTGTGAGGGGAATAAGGGCAACTCTGAGCTGATAATGATGAAATTTTGGGAAGGAGATGTTAATTTTTAGCTTCCTTTTGGCCAGGTAGAAACTGAAATGAGTCCCCATGCAGAAGAAGCTATCAGATTGGGTTAGCTGAACGGGTAAAGTTGACTTGTTGGTACACGTCTGGTTACTTGTGAGGACCTTCAAAGACAGAGTTGTTCACAGCCATTGACGGAGCAGCAGAAAGCCCCCAAAACAGGTCACTAAAGGGAGCTCAGAAGCTAGAGGAAAACACCACCTGTGCTCCCACTCCATCCAGTAACTGCCCCAATCCCCTGAAGTCCCTTTTGCCAGCCCCCAGACTTCTCTCAGCAATTTCATAACCGCCAGCCTGAATTATCACTAAGGGGTAATAATTGGAGGGGTGAACAAGGCCAGGAAGGTTCCTGGTAATGTTCCTGAACTAGGCGCCAGGTAGGCAGCAGACTTCCCTAGGGGTAGGGTCCGGCTGACGTGTGGGGCCCTCTGTTCCCCTCAGAAAGGAGTCGCCTATGACCATTACCCTTCTTTCCTTCTTGGTGGAGGAAGTCTTGAGGCGTGGAGTCGACCTCCTTGCTCTAGCCAGCCTCCTGGGTGGACCTTCCCCCACACCCTCACCACCCTGTCCCTCGAGCTCCAGGGCCTCAAACCCATTGTGTAAGGGCACCTGGGGAGGTGAGGCAGGTAGGGAGGGGGCTTGCCTGCGACACCGAGCAGGGACCTGTTTCCATTCCTCCATGTCTCTCAGGACCCCTCCGTCTGCCTGACAGCGACAGGGCAGAGTGTCCCCCAATGTTTGTGGCATATCGCCCCGGTGCCTTTCCCGCAGGCATGGCAGGGAGTTGCCCCAGCAGCCTGACTCTTGCTCACACACCCTTTTGGCCGGATCTCTCCTCCCTGTTTTGCGTGTGATTCAATTTCATACCACAGTGTAGACTGATGAGGCATGCCTTTGCTTTTTATTTATGGATTTCCAGTTGAACAGGCAGAATGTTAATGGGATAAAGAAGAGAGAGGAAAAAAAGAGGAGAGGGGGAAAAAAAAAAGAGAAACCTATAATTTCTTTTTTTTTTTCCTCCTTTTCCATGGACCAGGATCAGCCACCACTGAAAACTGTTTTTTTTATTACTATTATTTTTTTTTTTTTTGTGGTAAGTTATTTAAAACAAACACCACCACCACCCCCCAAACAACAACAAGGACAACAAAAAACAAGTCCACCACAGCTTAAACAAATAGTCCCAACTATTGTCAAAATGTATGGCATTTAAATGGGGAACTGGGGAAACAAAACAGGGAACAAAACAAGTATGTGACTTGTCCAAGGTCAAAGGCAGAATCTGATGCTGCAGAATTCAAGCCCAGACATTGTTTTCAGGGGAATTGTTGATTTTTGCAGGGATATGAAAGGGGTCATGGTGAAATGCTGTCATGAAAAATGAATGCTCTAATTCTGAAGTCATCCTGAAGGTGTTTTGCCCTCTAGCCATGTTGCACTGAATTTCAGTTACATACATTACCAAATTAGATGTTTATTTTTGTTAATATTTTGTGAGGTTAAGCATGATCTGGATACAAGAATGAGCAAGTGGTTGGAATTGGTATTGGCAGCTGAGCCTTCAATGACATCTATGCTTTTTTTCCTCCCCTGGACTGGTGTTGAAGGAACTAGCCATTCTGCACAGCTCCCTGTTGAGAAACCAACAGTGTCTTCTACAGATTCAGGAATCAGTTTTTCATGCTTTTTCAAGCATCTGTAAGCAAAGATTTATTTATTTATTAGTATAGATTTTATTTTTGACTATTCTAATGGTTATTATAATCAGTTTAATTACTCTCCTAAGCATGATCTTCTGGTCTCAGAAAAATCTCTGAGATGTACATCTCTGGATTTACATCACCGTGACAGTGACTGCCAAAATCCCTCAGAAACCTCTTTACCAGAGATGGTATACTTTCCTGATCTGGGAGGTTACTTCGCACAGAAAAGGGCTGAAATTATTTCATAAACTGCAGTACGGACTTATGCTGAGAGGGCAGTAAAATGGCACAGACCAAAGAGATGTAAAGCTTTATTTGTATATTATACAAATGTGCAATTATTGCACATTATTTGTGTGTTACATGAATGTACAATACCCAAGATCCAGGCACGGAGGCTCTGGCTTTGATATGGTCACTGGTCACTCTGATAGTAAGTCAAAATCACAGGAGAGACTGTACAGTAGGGTTGTTGTGTTTTACATGAGATGGGTCACTGCTCAGTGCCACAGAGGAGTGTGGATCCGGGCACAAGACAGCTGTTGTGCTTGTCTGATTCATTCATTAACTTCAGCTACACCCATTACAACTAGGACATGTGCAATTACAAGCAATTACTGTGATTAATCTTCTCATTGTCATATAAATTCAGCACCTGGCCAATAAGGTGTGTAGCTGTCTGCACTAAGGACAATGCTTCAGGCAAGGGTTACGCTTCTGTGTAAGGTTCCTGTTCATTTGCCTTTTTCCCACTCATTTCTTGAGAGTGTTGAATTTCTGCTGAATTTCCTTGTCTTTTTTGGCTTGACCTGAGTAATCTGCGTTTGACATTCAAACATGAGTTGTTAGCTGTCAGTGGGAGAGCTCTGCTACAAAATTGTACAGTCTTTGAGGCAAGAAACCATCATTCACTCCAGTGGAGCAAAAATCCATCGGTAACATCAGCGGAGCTTCCTCATATTTGCAACCAAGCAAACTGTAGGGGTTAGATGGCACCTCAATTTATAATAGAGATTGCTGACTTTGGATCTTGATGGAAGCAAGATACTGTTATTCACGTTAAAGTCTTGAATGCCGGACACCTTTATCACTTGGTATCTCACAATTAACCCCAGGCAGGAGTAAAACTCCTCTAAGCTAACTGGCTAACTCTGATCAACAAGTGCAGTACAAGTTATTGTGGGCTTGTGCAACAAATGTCTGCAGCAAAACTGGGCTTTGGGCTTGATACGTGCTCTCAACTTCTTGCTGGCCATCTGGAAATGGACACACATGCTAACTCTGCAGCAGGCTGTTGGACCTCAGTCTCTCTGGGGTGCTAGGAAAGGCTTTTTGATACAGAACAAAGCTGTAATTTAGGAGTTGTTCAGTGATTAGAGAAGGCTTTCAGTCTAATGCCTGATTGACAGGCACTCCATTCTCTCAATGGGTCCAGGAAAAAAACACATTAAAGGTAAAAAGTTGGATAATGCTAATTTTATGGTTCAATTTATATTGCTGTTTACACATAGCACTTGTTACCATAAAAGCTAACTTATCCTACCCATAATCACTGGACTTGCACCAAGATATTTCAGGAAACAAACTTAACTTTCCTTGCACGTCATGAGTCGGCCTGCGTATCTTTGAACAGGATCCCAGTTATGAGAATTTTTCTGCATTTCATCTTGCTGGTCACATCAGGGTGTGTGTTTTTGAAATACATTTTAGTAGTCGTTTCCTTTGAGTTAGGCTTGCCAGCAAACTTCTTGTCTTTGTTCCTATTTCCAGTAGTTAACTTTGTTGTTTAACAAAGATATTTCTAACAGTTTTTTAGCAGAGAGAGTTTAACGTTCCAAGAAGCAGAGTTATGCGTTCCTTAATGTAACTTATATGCTATAGTAATAATTGGAATGGCCCTATGGTTGTTTTACATTATATTTATAGGGAAAAGTGAAATATGTAGTAAATATTGCAGCCCTTGTTCTGTGTCTTTGACCTGTTGGACCAGCATCACTAATATTTTCCTATAAACCCCTATAAAAATAGATGTCTGCTATCTTTATTCAGGATCACAGAAGACTATTTTTAAATCAAACCTTTTGAATGACTCAGATTTTCAGCTTGAGTATGCTGCTATTGCTCAAACAAAGTGAATTTAGGTAACTCATGGCTCAGTCTATAAAACATGTAGAAAAGATTCCTTTATAGAAAAGATAAATCGCCCACGCTGCAATCTCAGCAGTGTATTTATGTTTAACTCAGTAGATTTCTCACTCTGAAATGGGAAATAAGTGAGTTTATCCTGTAGCTCTTATCTGTGTAATTGTTTTCATGTTGTTTCTGGTTAGTGTCTATCCACACCCATCCTAATTCTGTCAGCAAGCAAAATGCAAAAATAGTAACTTCTGTACATAAACGAGACCTTTTCATAATTATCTTCTCCTCTCTGTGTCATTCAGCTGTCTTGTAATGGTTCTACTTCAGCGAGAGGCTGAGCATCATGACAAACTGCTTTTTAGACCTTGCCAATAATAAATCTCTATTCTTAGGGCATTAAGCAGCTTAAAGAGAGCTGGAACTGAAGATCTGGTTGCCTGGCATACGAGTATTTCACGTAAGAGTTTTAGGCATGTTTTATGTTGATTTCCTGCCTTAGACTCCTTACCATGCATGTGCAGTGCAGGGAGGGAAGAAATTGAAAGGCTTAATTTCAGCTAACCTGGGGAAAGTTTAATCAGTCACAACTGATGAGTTGAACTTTGGACAAGCAGAGCTGAAGTCTGTGAAATCTAAAATTTGGAAAAGTGGAGAGCTTGCCACATTTCAGCTGATGCTTGCAGATTCCCAGGTACAAGTACTGTAAAATCAGGAAGTGTTTTAGTATGGCTGGCGTATGTGTCTTGAGCGTAGGCATCTTAATCCAGGATGCACACTCAGAATTATCAGGTCCTTGTTCCTCTTCAAACTATGCTGTGTAGGGATGCTCGGAGGTTCTGGGAACAGTTGCACCAGGGAGGAAAGCCAGATGATATATCCATTTGCAACAGTTTGTTTTTGTGTAAGAGCCTCTTCTGTTTGTATTAGGGGATTGTGTTTACTCTAGGATCAAATAGAAGTCCTAATAATGGAGCAAGGTGGGGTCATTTTCTGGTTTGAGTTCTATGACTTCTCATGGAGTGCTTTCTGTGCAGAATGAGTTTACCTATGAAGCAATTAGTGTGTACTCTGGGAAAGTGGTATTGATTTAATGTAACAGATAACCACAGGCTGTCCTCCCCTGACTTACCGCTTTGTCGTCTGATCTGGGGCAGCCTATGTGATTCCTACTCACGGACTCTGTCCATTGTTCTGTGCCTCTGCAGCTGGTGATTCAGTTCAGGTAGGTTTATTTGCAAGGACAGGCTCCCAGTTCCGTTAAATGCGACTGCATTGAAGCCTCTGGGCTGACCCGAAGCCCACCGATTCCATTCAATCAAGCTGCCAGTTAGAAAAGCCACTGCAAGCTGCTTACTACAGTGCTGTAGTAAGCCATTAAGGGGTAGAAAAAATTGTCTTTCAGACAAATTGCAAGAAGCTTCTAGAGGAGTTTTCATGTAATTATTTTTTTTCCCTCCTCTGCCTCCCCGAAGTGTCTGGAGGCCGTATTTGAACGTTTGGGCAAATCTTTCTCAGTGGAAATAAATCATTTTCTTTGGTGACTGTTCCCAAGACAAGGGTAAACATTGCTACCGTTCCTGGGCTTGTGAAGAGTAGCAAAGAAATCTGTCTATTGTCAATGCCATAAAAGTAATTTCATTAATTTCACCCAGTGCAATGGAAAAGAGGCTTTCCACAATAACGCTGCAGGGACTCTGGATGTGACTGAAAAAAACACACAAAGCATTTTTTTATGGTCAGCAAATGGTTATGATTTTAATGAGCCATAGAATACACCAGAAAAAAAATAGTTCATTTTGAGTTACTGAAATGTGTTTTTGAAGAATGAAATAACCAGGAGCCATCATACATGGAATGTGGGTTTGATTTTTTTTTTTTTTTTTTTTTTTTCCTAACAATGTCTAAAGAACATTTGAGATGTTAGGACTCAGGAAGGCTTTCTTAGGAAAGCATCTACTGGAAGAGGCTATGGCTGGAACATGGCCATTTTTACAGAAAGAAAAGGATGTCTTTGCCCTAATGAAGAGCTAAAATTCAGTCGGTGTGATCAGAGAAGAGAATGCATCCTCTACATCCCCTGTAGCAAGGAGATGGTGCCTGAAGCTGTGTCCTGATGAGGCTCTGCTGGTGCTCTGAGCCTCCCAAGCTTTTTTTCAGTAAAAAGTTGGGATCTTAGACTCCTTAAATTCTTGCTTAAAGGAGAATCTCAGTGTGAGTACCCTCATTCCCATCGTGCCTCTCCCTGAAAACATGGGGCTAGGTTTCTTGTTGGTTCATAGAGCTGGCGCTGACCCATGGCCTTGGGTAGAATTAATTTGTTTGCTGAAGATGTAGGTCACAGTTTTAACCAAGCTTAGCCAGGATGCTTTGTGGGGGAAGGAGACACACCAGTGAGGGCACAGCGTGTTAACCCTGTACTGTCCCAGCTCTGGCAGCTGGGGGAGGACAAGCTCAGAGCAAGATCCAGTTCCCTGCGAGATGTCTAGCGATGCTGACTACCTCTGCTTAAGCCAGGCTCCACCGTTTTCTTTGAGAAATGACAGAGCACAGGTACACCTCATGCATCCATGCAGAACCAGTGTCTGTAGCCAGTCAGAGACTAGCATTTAATGGGAGAACACTGGGCACCTGGTTTCAAGTCGCCTTTTCTTCTCTGTCCACCTCCTTGGTACTTTTTCTCCCACTCATTCACCACTGCTGAGCCTGCTCCCTCCACACATTTCTCCCAGCTCCGTACTACTCCTTCCAAAGTACATGCCCGTATCTCTCCTGCCTGGAGGTTTCTTTTGCTTTCCCTGCACTTGCTTTAGTTAATGCCTTTCTCTTCCAAGCCTCTCTGAACGTGCTGGTGCTCCCACTTGTACGCCAGGCCCCGCTACCAAGCTGAAGAGAAGCGAAGTCAGTCATTTCCTGACTATTGTTTCGTTACTGGACCTGAGACAAGCGGTGTTTCTGACTCACGGCTTCTGTATGCTGGCAAGTGCTCATGTAGCCAGCGATGTGGCTCAGATGAGTTGATCTGCAAGTCTTTGCAGGTTTTTCAAGAAAGAAATGAAATCCATTCATTTTCGGAGAAACTACTTGGTTTTAGTCCTCAACTGGAGCAAAATTGTGCTTAAATTTCAGTGGTTATATAATTTTGATGGCTTATTGGAAACTGCAAAGGGAAGCTCATCCAGGATTGCTGCGTTTTGCCCTGGGGACAAAGCCATGCAAGGCCACGTGAAGTTTACATCCCTCCACGACCTAAGATTGCAGTTTTGCTGGAACTTCTCAAACATCTGTAGATCAGATTTCACTTTGGTGCTATTTACAATTTTAACAAGGCAGATTTCTGCAGATGTCCTTTTTTTTTTTTTTTCTTTTTGTCAGGGGTCTGTTTGATCCAATTAATAGATGGAGAACTCATACATTAAGGTGCATATATAACAGTTTGACTTCCATGATAGTGGGCTGGGATTTTTTTTGGAGGGAGGGGACGAAACTACATGAGTAATGCTGCCAGAGAGGCGTCGCCTGAAAAAGTCACCAGCTTCTTATGTTTTGACAAGACAAACTTTCTGAACATGTGAGTACAATGTATAAAAAACCAAACTGCTTGTTGTCACCAACAAGTGTTGGTGACCTGTTCTTTGCAGAGCAGACCCTTTTATCTTGCAATAGCAAGAACAGTACATGAGATGTGGAAGTCACTTCTGACTATAACATTACACTTTTATTTTTTTATCATTTTTATTTCTGGATTAGAGCAACTGAACAATTTTTTTTTATGAAGGGGGAATTTTTGAGGGTCTGAAAAAATCAAGTAGCAGGAAGAAGAGCTAATATCAAGATCAATCCTGTCCCTCCTTTCTTCTCTTTTGTACCTTGCCCTAAGGTCTTAGGGAGGAAAAAAGTAAAAAGCCCATTTGCCTAAGGTCCTTCCTTCTGTAGATTGTTGCAGCGTGGTTGCTCTCCTAGAACCTCTCAGGTTCTTTCAGCCATCGTCAGTTGTAGCTGCTGCCTGCTAGGCACTGATAGGCCAGGCTGTTGGGTTGGAACTACTTTGGATTTTTAGCAGAAAATCCATCCTTCCAGCAGGCAGGTCAGAAGCCAAACTGCTAAAGCAGCACAATTTACCTAGGCAGAGGTACAAGTTCCCTGCAGGAAAGTTTCTAGGTGTTAAAGACCAAATGCTTTCCCCAAAACGAAAGGTAAGATAGACAAAAGAAGACAGAGCTAAGGAGGAAGAAGCATCTGTACTCAGGAGACATCTGCTTTGGAAACAAGAACTGAATGAGCAAAAAAATACAGGCAATCAGAAAAATAAGCTGTGTTTAAAAGATTGCACCGCTGGTGAGACAGCGTGTTTGTGGTTGTCCCTGCTGGAGCTGAGGCAGTGAGAGACATTCAAGGAGTCAGAAACAAAGGGACATAGTAAGGCAGTCTCAATAAGGCTAACCACAGCTGCCTGTTACTGCCTGTCTGAGAAGGTACAGCGTCCAGCAGGACGTTACTGGTGTGGTGTTAGAAATCAGCTATTAAAAGCCCTCAAATTCTGTTCAAGCTTCAGACACCAGCAAGGTTTCGTCCTAACTATGCATGGTGATACTCAGGCGAGGGGTGACAGGAACATGAAAGTAAGCCCTTTACACACCTCAAGTGTTAGTAGCCGGGTTAAGTTGCAGTCCTACCTACGAATTTCCTTTCTGTAAGCATGGGAATCTCATCTCGTTCTCCAAAGTGGGAGGGAAGAATATGGTTTTGGAAGTGTCCGGCCACAGTCCTGGAGTTGTGTCTGTGCATGCAGAACCTTGCTGATTCTGTGGGCCTTTATTAGCATTGAAGGACTTGATAGTCAGAATTGAGATCCAGAATTGAACATAATAACGATATGTGCAAATAATTAGCGTGTCCCTATTGTATTAGGAAATGTGCTTTGAGCTGAGACAAGCTGTTGGAACTGGGCGCTGATTTTGAAACCATGGCCCTTTATCATGAACTAGAGAATATCTCTCTTCTCTTGTATTACAACTGAATCAAAAGCCCTTGATTTCTCTGCAGTGAGCTTCATTGTCTGTTAGTGAAGCACCTGGAAGCTGTTCAACCATATCTCTGGTTAAGCCATTCATGGATTTTGGCAATTAGGTGTTGGACAGAAAACGTTGTAAGGGAATTCTACAGAAGGTTTCACATCACCAACACAGCCTGGTCAATTCTGTTTTCATCCACCTCCCCAGAGCGCCGGGGGGAAAAGGGGGCAGGTCAAGTGGTTAGGCAGCTCTTTCTTGGTCTCAGGACAAGGATACACAGTCCTGGCCTCTGACCAGCAGAAACAGTCTTGGTATGTGTCAGGTAGGTGTAGACAGGCAGAACTGGGTGTTGCTGAAGTACACTGCCCAGCTGCTCTTGCAGGTGAAAAGACCGTTTGTGGTTACACTGGAGCATTGGTGGCAATTAGTAAGTTTTGTCTTATTTCCAGTTGGTTTTTCAGTAAATTACTGACAATTATAATGCTCTGCCAGGCCTGTTGCTCATTAAAGAAAGAAAATAGACCCTCTACCAAAAGGAGATATTATACCACATAAGCCCAGAGATCTTTTACGGACACTTGGAAATCGGGGCTAGTTGTAAAAATACAGACACAGTCCTGTATTAAGAACCCTGACCGAAAGGTGCTGAGACATGAATGGTTCAGGGTCAATATCCCAGCTTTTACTGAAGTGATGCTATGATTAGAGAAAGAAAGGCGGGAGAGAAAACAGAGAAACCAACAAAGGCACAGTAGGGCTCTGAGCAGGACTGAAAGCCACACCATACAGCAGCTGCTGGTCCCCACGGAGTGTGATTCCTGCAGGCAGAGCTGGCAGGGAACACAGCCCACCTGAGCTCCTGTTGTGATGGTGAGCACAAGACTTATTTTTAAGTGAAACTCTTCCGAGTGCCTCTTTTGCACAAACATGGATTAAAAAAAGGCACGAGCTGACACGAGTGTCATTGGATTGCAAACACTCGCTGAAGCCTAACAAGTCAGATGTGTCTGTAAATTGGGGCTAGTGTGTTTTAGGTAGAGCTAGAGTGAATCTCTAGTGAAGGGAAGGTGAAGGGCGGATGTTAAATACCCCCTTTTTAAATCTCCCTCTCCGTTCTACCCCAGCCTTCCGTTTTGTGCAATACAGGCACTGGGTCTCATCCTCTGAAGACTAGGCTGAGCACGTTTTAAATCTGTCTGGGTTTAACAAGTTGCCTGAGCTCATACCAGTAGCAGTTCACAAGACAGGAAACTCCACTCAAACTGTGCACGTAGATACAGACTGAAATCTAGCAGTAAATGACACACGTGATTCCCCCCTCCCCCCCCACCCCAGCCCTCCCAGTCACTCACACCCCCCATTAAGATTCATGTTCACTTATGGAGGTAAGCGTCCAGCCATAGATCTCCAGATTTCTTTAGGGACCTGTGAGAAGAAAAAAAAAATGAAGAGAAGTTTGCTTGGCTTGTGAATCTTGCCTCTGTCATTTTGTTCCTACAAAGGATTAGTCTGTTACTGAATCTGGGCATGAATCCTTAGGATACTAAATGTCTTTCCTCAGTAGATCAGCTATAGTAAGAGGAGCTAGCTATGTTGCTCTTTAGCCCCCCAAAGTTTCAGACTCAACGAGCAAGATCTTCAGGTGCTGCCCTTTGTACTATCTGCAGTTCCTCCTATTCCAGCTCTATTGGGAGGGCGAGTAATTGGTGAGATGGTTACTGAAAACTTGCATAGGAACATGACCTCTGCCTTTTAGGGTGCTGGGTGTCTCAGCGTTGGGTAGATTTTCCTGTGCTAATTGCAAGATGGGGCAAAGGAGGGTTGGGAACAGTTTTCAGCCCTTCTGCATCTTGGGGCCAATCTGCTTTAATTTGTATTTTCTTAGAATGGTTTTCTTGAGACTGCTGACTTAGTGGAGATCTATGGACAGCAGAATAGCTTCTTATATTCCATGTAATGAATTATTCCCCTTGGAGTAACCGAGTCAGAAACATTAACACCGCCTGCCTGATGATGGTCTATTAGACTAATCTTCACCTATGCTTTTAGGGAACAGTCCTTTGCTGCTAGCATGGCCGAAGTAGGGAATGGCATGGGCTGTAACCTGATTCATTCCCTTGGATTCCTCAGTTTGCAGCCCGGAGATGTGCTGCCATCTTCCAAAGGCAAGAATCACCGGCTGTCAGAACAGCATTGAAAAAGGATATGATTTAAAAAGTCCCTATTAAGTCAGTTTAGTGCTGATTTATTGCTGGTTTCACAAAGTACTTGGACAGAAGCGCTCTGGTTGCAGAAGCTGCTCTGAGGGCTAGTTCTTTCTTCTCCCATGACGTAGTGAAGCAGCTTCCCAGCTGTTGTCAGCTGAGGTTGCTCTTCTCTGGCTGCGTCACTTCTGCTAAAAAAACATTTCTGCAGGTGTTTCTTGGATTGTGATATGAAGGTTATTGCCCTAGTGAAACGAGGTTACAAAATACTGACACGCTGTCTTTCAAGGATCTATAGTGTCCTGAATTCTCCGTAGGAAAATACATAGGATGTTTATGAATTGCAGGCTGCAGATGGTGTTAAAAGGACCTTACCCAATTATGTCTACAAATGCTTTTCCAAGAGGCTTCTCTTCGTATTGGACTCCGTACTTGGCACATAATGATTTCACCAAAGGTTTAACTTTCCAGAAATTGTGCCGTGGCATGGTCGGAAACAGGCTTGAATAGAGAAAGAGAAAACAAACCTGAGAAAACTCTAGAGACTAATCCCAAGGGATGGGCATCTTTGTCTGCCTCCTCGTAGGGGCTAATTATTAATGCCTCCTTCTCAAGCTGTACAAGTAGACAAAAGAAAAAGAGGCAGAGAGAGACCCATGCGTTACAGTACTCTGCTTCCAAGTAGCTTGTGAAAACTGAATGCATTCATTCTGCTGCTGTTGTGCCTCACAACAGAGCTGTGTTCAAGAGAGATAATGAAAGACAGTTTATGAGAAAAGGACACAGCTGGAATGTGAGGGGAGCAGGAATAAGGAAACAGCCCCAGACTGTTGAGATAGCTGTCTGTTTCCTTTGGGCAGAACTCATTCTTCTTGCCAAACTGGATAGTCAGTGAACCTGTTTTCCATCTCTGGAAACTTATGGAACAGAGAAGCAGGTATTAGAATCTGGGATCACCTTGCCCTGTACTTTGCAATGAAGATTTCCTAAGCTGGCTTCCAAAACAGTCAGCTTTACCCTAGAAGACATCTCTTTTATATTTTGATTTGTCACTGGTAATGGGAAGACCAGGCATGGCCCTGGTTTTAATGTCTTTCCTGAAACCTCGTACTCAGCAGTGTGTGCAGTCCTACACAGCTGCCTCCAGCTATGAAACACTGAAGTCCTTTTAGTCCAATACAGACAAATACAAGGTCCTGCACCTGGGACCACATAATCCAAGAGTGTAGTACGGACTGTGATGTTCTGGCATCTAAAGGGAGGCTACAAAGAAGACAGAGACTCCCTTTTTACAAGGAGCCTAGTGGAAAAGACAAGGAGCAATGGGTACAACGTGTATATGGGGAGATTCTGATTGGACGTAAGAGGAAAATTTTTTTTACTGTGAGAACAATCAATCATTGGAATAACCTCTCAGGGATGTGGTGGATTCTCCAACACCTGAGACTTTTAAGGTTGAACGAACTTGTCCAGGTCCTGCTTTTACCATGAAGGGTTGGAGCAGGTGATCTCTGAGCCCTTACAACCTGGGCTTTTCTATGATTCTGTCTCATCTCACACATGTCTTTAGCAGAGTTTTCCCTGCCTCAAGTTAAGTGTTGTGACAATCTGGTAATGACCAAATGATGCTGGGTCCATACTCACTGGTGCTCAATTTGAAAATTCAGGTGCCCGGTGAACCAGTCATTGAAAAAGGACTGCTCGATGTTGCAAGTGGCTGCCAACTGTGAAGGCAAGAAAGCAGCTGTGAATATTACTGAAGCCTCACCCTGAAATCAGCACAAAGCTCCTCTTCTCTGTGCCAGGTAAGAGAATGAAATGTGTCTTTCTCCACTGCTGAGCTGTCAGAGTGCAGAAGGCTGCCCTTCTGAGCTAGCTGATCGCAGCAAGGGGAGCTTTAATCCTCCTTCAGGGATTGCTGTCAGCTGTTGTGCTGACAGTGCTTTTACAGGTTTGAACAGCGGTCAAGGGACAATACAGGGAGACGGTCCCATTTGGTGACGTATCAGCCCAAGTAGAGGCTCCTAAATCTCAGTCTATCTAGTCGAAGATCAGATGGTTAACAACACTACCAAGATGCGAAAATGAGGAAGAAAAACACATGGGTGCAGGAAGCCTACTTTCCCCATCCCATCTAGTTATCGTCCAGTGTACCTTAAGTGTAAGATCTAAATAATAGAGAAATATTTCTTAGCTACCTCTGCTATTGTAAAAATACCTTTGATTGTCACGTTAGGTAGTCTTTCTTAAAATCCTCTTGGACTTCTAACTGGCTAAACTGTGATTTCTACATGGTTACCATAGGAGATATATTCTCCTCACCCCTCAAGTTGTGTCATAAAATTGCATCAGTGTCAGAAAGGTTTATCACTTTCTCTCTCTTTTTTTTTGGTTATACCTTCATTCGCTCCCTGCCACATTTCTCTTGTTCTTAATCTCTTGCTTTCATAATACCCCCCCATCACTTTCTTTCCATAAGTATATGAATCTACTAAGATATACATGATTTACATATTTAATTAAAAAAAATGCTTAGGTGTTTTAGTGAATCATGGCATAAGGGAAGGAAAGATAAGGGTCTGAAGGCTATACAGAGGGATCTGGACAGGCTGGGCCGAGGCCTACGGGATGAGGTTCAGAAAGGCCAAGTGTCGGGTCCTGCACCTGGGGCACAACAACCCCAAGCAGCGCTACAGGCTGGGAGATGAGAGGTTGGAAAGCTGCCTGGCAGAGAAGGAACTGGGAGTATTGGTTGATAGTTGGCTGAATATGAGCCAGCAGTGTGCTCAGGCGGCCAAGAAGGCCAACAGCATCCTGGCTTGCATAAGAAACAGTGTGACCAGCAGGTCCAGGGAAGTGATTGTCCCCCTGGACTCAGCTCTGGTGAGGCTGCACATTGAGTACTGTGTTCAGTTTTGGGCCCCTCACTACAAGAAGGACATCGAGGTGCTTGAGTGAGTCCAGAGAAGGGCAACGAGGCTGGTGAGGGGTCTGGAGAACAAGTCTTAAGAGGAGCGGCTGAGGGAGCTGGGATTGTTCAGCCTGGAGAAAAGGAGGCTCAGGGGAGACTTTATTGCTCTCTACAACTACCTGAAAGGAGGCTTTAAGCTAGTGAGGTGGGGACTGGTCTCTTCTCCCAAGCACCAAGTGATCAGAGAGGAAGAAATGGCCTTAAGTTGTGTCAGGCGAGGATAAGGTTGGTTATTAGGAAAAAATCATTCACTGAAAGGGCTGTGAATTATTAGAATAGGCTGCCCAGGGACGTAGTTAAGTCACCATCCCTGAACATCTTCTAAAAACATGCAGATATAGTGCTTACTGACATGGTTTAATGGCAGACTTGGCAGTGCTAGGTTAAAGGTTGGGCTAGGTGATCTGAGAAGTCTTTTCTGACATAAATGATTCTATGATTCTGTAATTCTATGAAATTGCCTGGCAGACTTTGAAAGCCTGTATTCAAGGCTCCACTAACAACTACAATTATTACTTATACTAATTAACATGAGATTGTTTCTTCTCTCAGCTCAGTTATACCAAATTCATATAGCCAGTGTCAAAGTTACTGCCACTATCCTCTGGGTCTGAATGGGACTTGGTCCACTACAGATAAGAGGTATGCTTTCAGTGCATTTATCTTACCAGGCATTACAGAGATTCAAAAAGCAGCTGGCTTTTATTTCAGTCCTTATTCCCTTAGAAAACTACAAACTTGAGAAATAAACTGAGCTCTCTCTTCAGCTGGGGTTGATGTATTTTCAGCACAGGGATAGCACATTGATTTACAGCAACCAAAGAGAGCATTTAGGGTTAACTGTTGATTTTCATTGAGGCTCTTCTATTTGCTCGTATGTGTGCCTACAAATACCACAGGAAGGTCAAATCATGCTTGAACCTGATGCTGCCTCAAATGAGAAAGAACAACAACAAATAAATCTTCTGATTGTCGAGGTTAAAACAGAAGTTTGGGCTTCCATGTCTTGAATCAGCATTATTGACTCTGGGAGAACAACTTTACGGGACAGGTCATGGATAGAGACTGTATACTAGCATTTTGTATATTTTTGGGGGGCAATTACTTGGGAATAGTGGTAATCCATCTGTTGTTTTGAGTCAATTTCTAATCCAGTTTGGGGTGAGTGGAGTCAGAGATATTCTTTTCCCTCCCAGTTAGTTACCTGGGAGCTGAGCCAATCTTTGTGTTTCTCAAAATCAATTTCCATTGGAATGTGATTCATCTGGGTGACCCACACAAACCAGTGACTCTCCAGAAACCTTTAGAAACAAACAGAGAAAAAGCACAACAATTTATATTGCAGACCAGGATCTGAGGTAATCTGGGATTTGCAGGGAGCAGCAGGAGATACTGCATGTGAGGAAAGTCTTACTCCAAGGTATGGAAGTAAACAATTCTCTACCTAGGGAAACTACAGAGAATCACTTCTGCAATGAATTTCTCTGTCTGTCTTTATAACTCTGGGACTAATGTAATTATGATTACCTTTACAGAAGCACATCCTACTGAGCTATCCCTCTCCTTCTTCAGAAGTGATTGACCTTTCTTGCTGATTTTGCCTTTCTGTAAAAAAGGATGATCCAAGTACTTGAAAACAAAACAACAGAGCCCTGATTAGAAGTTCTCTGAACTGTTTTTATTTTTCCAGTTGCTTGCTGGATACAGATTATTTTCAAAATCCACCTGCCCATTGGTGTTAACTTTATCACACTAGGGGTCCCACATTTGCTCTCTCTGTACCTTTACCGTAATTCTGAAATCTGACCTGGACTGGCAGTCACTTTAAAGTGGCTTATTTGTTGCTTATGGTATTAAAAGTACATTTGTAGCCCTTGTACAACAGTCTGCAGCAACGCACTTTATCCAACGCAGATTTTTCTGTGCTGAGACTGAGACGTATGTTGGCAAGGTAGTTATCCAGGAGCATCTTTGTTCTAGTCTCTAGGCTTGATTTCTGAAATAGCAGATGATCTGAATCTCTGCTTTCACCAGCAGTAATTGCATATAATCACAGACTGGAGTAAGCTAATTAAAGAGAGTGGTTTCGGAAATGTTTGGAAGTCTGCATTTTGATGGGTATTTGTTTTTCCTCAGTATTTTAGTCTAGCTTCTAGAGGATGAATGAGACTGTAGAAAGTTAAGATTGTTCTAAATAGCTGATGCATGACATAAACAAACTACTCGTGTCTAGGGTCAAAGCAAAACTAAATGTTTTTGTTGAACTTTATGCCTTACATATTTTGATTGAAAGTGGTGACCCTCCTTACGTATCCTTATTTCTCTGAGCAATGGGAGAGCTGAGTACAAAGGAACATTGTTCTCTAAAGCTCCTGGGGCTCTCCTCTTCCCGACTCAAGTATAACAGAGCTCTTATTAATAGGGAACTATCTCCTGATGAATCTTCATGATGAATTAGAAACAATTTTGCAAGGGGAATATATTCCTTTTTGCATTTTTAGCTTAATCACAACATTAACATTTTTGAAATACTAGGTCAGTTGTTGTCAACTTGTCAGCTTGATTCCAGACCAAAAATGTTGGCTATGCATTTACACAAATGTATATCTTTTGTAGTTCCTGTTTTTCTTAGGACTGAAGTGTTTTGAAGCTATGAAAACTTAAGTCATGAACAGTGACATTACATTTTTTGGAGGCAAATCTTCATGTTTTGTGAAGGTTATTGTGCACCTATTGCTATTTCTTTTTACTCTAAACATATTTATTTATTTATTTAGAAAATGTTTTTCACTGTGATGAAATGTTTTCCTAAAACTAACGCTGACTGTGGGACTAAATGCCATTCTTTGGTACTAGCCAGAGAAGCTGCTGATATCACATACAAGACAGAAATATGTATTCAGTGCTGCTGTCTGGAATAGCGTAACCATCCAGTAAGCCTCCAAAGTCCTGCCATGCCTGATTCATTCTGGCAGCTCATGCTTGTAGTTCATGTTTTTGTGTCTCTCACTGAATTTTCCATTCATCAATCATACAGCAGTAATCAAATTAATACTCTTTCTGTACTAAGAGCAGCTCCTCATGAGGTCTGCTAATGATAAATGGCCAGAAGACCAGTCAAAAATCAAGATACACAACATGCACTTCTCCATGGATTTACTGAGGGGTGAGAGGCAGCTTTGGAGGGGTCAGACTGGAGCGTAGGGGCAGGAACACTGAGCTGTGGTGTGAAACAGCTTCCAGAGGCCATGACCTCTGCGAAGAAGCAATGATGTATGCATGTAATGTACAGGCCATGCACTGTCCTGCATTGGGAGAAATGGTGAGCATTTCACTTAACAGTGCTCATGAATTACCTTCCCAGTGATCTGGGAAGAGGGAGGCTTGAGGCACTTCATCCAGCCTCAGACAGCATGGAAAATGCATGAAAGTGTTGGAATCAGGCATCGTGGGGAATGAGGAGAGAAAGGAGAATCCTGGCTGAACCATCACAAGTGCTGAGCACCAGCTCCAGCTCTGCTGAGAGGAAGTAGCACTGGGAGACGATACGGAGAACGTGAGGCAGTGAGAACACCCAGGATAATGCATAGTGAGGTAAACGACTGCAAAGAACCTAAACAGGGAAGGCATGGGGCCCATAGCAGAGCTGAGACTTGGTTAGCCCAACACTGGAGGGAGGGGAGAGCAGCAGGGAGCTCCTGTATCTCCTACCTGACAAAAGTGAGGAGAGACAGGGATCCCAGAACGCCATAGAATGGGATGTATGTGATGAAATAGCGCATGTAGTAGCTGAAGGCCCAGGCTAGGTCCTAGGGGAAGACAGAAAACATCAGGCATCTCTTAGCCTATTTCATACAACATGGCTCTGCTGGTAATGGTGAGGACATTGGGAAATTAGCAGAAAAAAGTGTGATCCCTTCACACCCTCCCTTTGCCAGGTCTCTTTGACTGGCCTCTCTCCCTACTCAAGTGTAATTTCCTGTGAGTCAGCTGGACCCCACAAACACTGAGAGAACATTTCACTCACCGCCCAGAACCTGCGCTTGATCATGGTTGAGATGATTTGGATTTGGAAATACACGGGGATGAGCAGAGGTGGGAAGACTGCAAAGCAAAGGGAAATATTTTGGACATCAGAGAGGCAGAAAAGCGCATGACATGAGGGTGACCCAGTGATTTAGGAACTGTTTTGAGGGAAGTCCTAGCACTGGTAAGAGAGGTAATGTATTGGTGATGGGGGCAGTTGCCTTTTGGTGAAGAAAGGAGGCTCTGGTTCACAAGCGTTCATCTTGACTTATCAAAGTGCATCGGCAGACCACGTGCAGTCATTACATTGAGCCTCTCGCACAGAGATTACTTCCCAGTCTCAATTGCTTGCCTTGCTGGCAATGTGAAAGACGCTTGGATATCAGTGAGAAATTCCCAACTGATTTGGAGACCTGCACAGGTAGACCATTAATGAGACTGGAGGTCTTGGGAAGGGCAAGACGAGTTGAGACTTTAAGGAGTTGCTCTGCTAACACAGGAGGGGCTGGAAAGTTGAATAGACTTTCAGGTTCCCTTCACCAAGGGGAAAAAGGAAGAACACTGTGCAGATACTCACTGAGGAAGAAGTACTCATGCTGGTGGTTGTAAGGCAGGTACTTCAGCTTCTTCTTGCCATACTGCAGGACACAGATAAGAAAGCTCAGTCTTGGACTATGACCCCCACATGTAAGAGAAGATTCTCTGCAATGCTTCTTTATCGTCTGGAGAGTTTTGGCTGAACTCCCACACCGGTAAAGCTAGAAAGTGTTTTGCTATGGTTAAGTATCATGAGTTCATAATTGTGCTGTGTCTAAATTCCTTTTTAAAGCCTTTTGACTTGATATTCAGATGATTTCTTGTTGTGAGCCTGGGGGCATTTTCATGCATTTCTACACCTTCTGCCATGCCTGCAGCTGTGCTAAGACCTGGTATTATCTTTGTTATTAACAACACAAATGTAAGACATAAAGAAATATGACCTTTGGTAAGTCATTATGCAGAATACCAATGGCAGAGCAAGGCAGTGAACCTTGGCTAGTCTTCCATGCAGATGTCCTGCACTGATCCATTTTCGCTTCTGCAGCCATCAGCCCCATGAGCCCTGGTGGCTTGTAAAACCTTACTTTAACAGCAGTGGGAAAACTAGTGTGGCCCTTTGCTCATATGACAATAATTCAAACGGATATGTTTAAATCTACAAAGTCTGCGTCACTAGTTTGATATAAGAATTACAGAGCCGTCACTGAGAGCTGTTCTGCAGCTTGCTGTGTTACTGTGGTTCACCAATGGACAGCAGGTGCAGAGAAGTTCCCCCAAAGACAGGTTTAGACTTTTGCTGCATTTTTGCAGGTGCCCATTTCTCTTCAGTGAAAAGGAGCCAAGAGCACCTGGTCTCCTAACCTTATCTTCTTAACTAGAGCTACACGGTTGTGTCTTTTTTTGAGCTCTAACAACGTCTGTACAAGGAGCTAATGCTTTGAGAATATCGTTTGCTGTGAACTCGCATTTTTTGCTTCCAGCATAGCAGCTTGCAGTGGATGTAAGCCTCGTAGCACCAATAAATAAACTGTAGCATGTGGAACTTAGAGCAGTTCATTCAGGTGCCTGCACCCTGTAATGCATTGTACCGGAGGTCTGCTGCAATCAGTAGGTTACTGGTATCAGTAGATCTTGGAAGTAAAGGTATGCTGCTAGGAAGAGTGGCAGGAAAACAAATATGTAAGAGATTAAGTCTGAAAAGTGATGGCTGACTGAAGAGGAATTTAATTTCTCCCTGTAGCTCCTAGTGAACAGGTGCAACTGTCACATTAAACTTGACGATGGGATATTCTGGTTATACAGTAGAAAGAGCTTCCTGGTAATCCTGAGGGCTGGGCATGGGACTGGAGTGCCCAGTGAGTTTCCAATAGGCTTGCTGGTCAGAACAGACAGAAAGAACAGGGACTATAAACAGTCCTCTTTCCACTTTAATCTCCAAAGCCAAGGTCATGGTGACCTCCTGGCCAGTCTGAAGCAAAACAGCTGGTTGTTCCCTGAGTGTGCGCGCAGATATCTACATAACTGCCCCCTCAGATGTTTCTGACAGTCCCCATGCTTATTCTCCCTTTTGGTTGCCCTCTGATATGCATTGCCCTCGTGGGTCTCCTGCACAAGGAGGCCCTATGAGTTTTGCCTGCTATCCTCAGACTGTAAGTCACCTGAACTGTGTTATTGTCTAGCAGAGCTCCCCACTGTTTTTATTTTATTTTTATTTTTGGCCTCTGACTTGCTTCTTCCATTGCTTCCCTCTCCACTTGTCAGATCCTTCCCCCGGCCTGATCACCAGTTCTGTGATGTCCATTCTCCTCCATTCTGCTTTGCCCTGTCTCTCTCTACTTGAAGTCTATTTGTGACCACTAAAATCTTGTAGCCTGCAGGAAATGGTAACTTTGGGCACTACAGGATTACTGAAAAGGAATTTGTTGTGCTCTGAACTCTAAAAGGCTGTGTGCTAGCCTTCTTCTAGGAAAAGATTATGTGCAAGTGTGAAAGAATATTGAGATAGACTGACACTGACCTAACATTTCAGATATTTTGTAGGGGATCCAGTTTTCCTTGTTATTACAAATACCTACATCTTCAGTTCTTCCTTTAAGTGGTAGGCTTCAAAAAACTACTTGGAAAAACAGTTTTCAGGCACAGCATTTTCCAGTGGGATGTACCAATACAGTGAAGAGCTTAATAGTGATTTACGTTTTCTGGATACTGTCTTTTCTTTCTTAATAGGGTAAAAGCTGGCTGAGAAAGCATTAGCTTTTTCATTTTATATTTCCCTGTGCTGTACTTACTGCAGGTTTGTTGTTATTTTTGTTTTAGCTAGAAATGCTTTGTTCAATTGTAAAAAAGATCAATGGTTTATTTTCTTTGTGTAGGTTTTAGTAAAATAGACAGCAAGTATTTTGGCTCTAGGAATGGGCAGATGGAATCAAAATACCTTAACACGGCCTGTTATTCATTGGGCAGCATGTTGGTACATAGTGTGAGAAAACAGTTGTAGCTGATGACTGCAGTTACCTAGAGTAACCCAAAGAGTTCACATTTGGTCTGGCTCTGACCCCAGTCTTTGTGTAAAATGTAAAATTCAGGGCTAGATGATGTCTGAAGATCTCCACAGTGAGGCAGGACTGTGATCATTTGTGACTAGCTTATACTAGCAGAAACTTTCCGTATACTTTACCTGTTCAAATCAGATCATCTTTGGTGTCTTACACCCTCAGATCAAGTCAAAATCTCCACAGATTGTGCTTCAATTAGAGGAAGGAAAAAAAGAGAAAAGAGAAAAGAAAAAAGAAAAGAAAAAGCAGGAGGAAATTTCTGTGTGTATGCAAGCAATACAATATCCCCCCACGTGCATGGCAAAGGCTCCAGTGGAGAGGACATTGTCAAGATTGTCTGGAGCACAACTGGAGTAATATTGGAAGATATTTTATGTGGAAATGGAAGATCGGTTTTGAAATATTCTTGATGAAGTTCTGAGAAACACCACATTTTTCCCTTATGTTGATATTTCAGTACAGAAGAATGTTTTCTTTAGCAGTTTTCTACTTTCTTTATGGTCCCATCTTCATTGATTTTCCCAAACTATCCCCAAATATTTTATCCTGTGGTCAATATAGGAAATGGATAGGGAATTAATACAGTCAATGCTACTCTTCAGCCCAAGGTTTGGGAGGGTGTAAAGGCCAAACTGCTGTCAGTCAGCAACAGACAGATGAATTCCCTGGGAGAAGCATGTCCTTTTTCAGCATTGCTGGAAGTCTTGACTGTGTAAGTCATGTCCAGCAACGCTAACAAATTCCTGGTTTTGCACAAGCGTTCTCTGAAGCCCTTTAGGACAATAGTTTTCCACTTTTTCCCCACTTTGCCTTACCTCAACAGGCTGTGTATCTCCAAGGACAAAAACATGCAGCATGTTCACGTCTGGGTCTTTCTTGAATATGTTGGGCTTGGCATGGTGTTGGAAGTGACGGTGGTTCCACCAGTTTGCAGAGGCGCCCTGGGCAGATACAAGGAGTTAATCCATGCAAAAGCACAGTTCCTCTAGTGGTAGTTGTGTTAAAACAGTGCAACTCTGATTGTGCCCAGACTAATATTTGCTTCTATATTAGGTGGCTATGGTGGCAGTCACTACGAGACTGCTGGTTTCAGAGGGCCCACGCCAGCTATGCCAGGCTGTTTTGCCCTCACTGAAGATCAAATAATTGGAAAGAACAGGCCATAAAGCTACACTGGGTGACTTGCATGTCACAGTATCTTCCTACAAGTTAGGTTGTTATTAATAGCTGAATGGCTGGCTATTTCCACTTGGTGTCTTACTGATTGTTGCTGCTGCTTTCCTTCTACTGCACATGAGGAACCGGGCAATGCAAAGTAGGTTTGGGAGAATGGGCAAAGGTATGTCCCACCTGCTTTGAGTTCCTACTGCAAGTGGGTGCTGAAATGCTTGTCTGCTTTGGACCTTGCCCATGATATAATTCTGGTAATACCTTGAATGGATGGGATATATCAGGATGGGACACTTAAAAATACTAAACCTGAGTGGGAAGCATGTGGAAAATATGACAGGGTGTTAAAATAGTGTTTTATGCAATTTAATGAGCTCTGTCCTCAGCTGCTATAAATTAGGGCAGTTCTACAAAGGTATGTGGAATCACTGTGTTCTGTAACAGCTGTAGTTGTGCTCTCGTATGCCTTCTATGCAACAGCTCCGTGTGCAGTTGCTCCCTGACTTCTTCTCTCTGCATCTGCTCCCTGTGGAAAGGCTGAGAGCTGCAGTTTCCTGCTTTGGTGCAGTCAAAGTGACTGCAGCTATTTCTACAGCGCCCTGTGTCCCCAGTGACCTTTACCTTCAGGTGCCCAATCACAAACTTGTGGACGAGGTGGTTCCAGGAAGACTTCTTGAAGACAGACAGGTGTCCGAAGTCATGTTGCAGCCACCCTGCCTGGGCCTGGGAGGATGGAAAATAAATCAGTTAGAAAAGTGTTTGAACTCTGGCAGGCTCAGTACTGAGACCACATCCCTTGGGAGCCCGAGTGCTCGACCACCCTCTCAGTGAAGAATCTTTTCCTAATATCCAGCCTGAGGTGTTATAGATGATCTTCAGGGAGAAGAGATCAGTGCTTCCATCTCCTGGAGAACGAAAGGCCCAAGAGGCAAGAAAAACGTGTGATGCAATCTCACCAGGGGCAGCCAGGAGGCACCATGGGGGCAGATGTGAATGTTTTTCCTAGCTGCAGTGGTCTAACAAGAAAAGTTCAGTGCACATTGACCTCATTGAGTACCTGGTATGTTCTGTGCCTACTGCTGCTTACCTGGGAAGTTGCAAGGATGAACGCAAGGAGGAGAGTTGTGATCCACCCGGTACCGAAGTATGAAACCATTAGCCAAGCCAAAGCTTCCATTGCAATGATATGGGCCAAGTAAAGAGAGAAGAACAAAGGGCTTGCTCTGAATAAATTCATGTCCTCCGCTGTCTTCCTCAGGGTCCGGAAATCCTCCACCAGCCGGGACTGCAAATGGATACGTAAGACACAGCATGCACCGTGTGAATAAGTCTGAATGTGTCCAGAGAAGGCTCCATACTAAGGCCCCTGGCTATTTCTTGCTTTGGTTGGCTACTCCAGAAGTACGGAAGGACTAATCTCCGTGTTCACACTGTTTTCTAGCTTTCCATAGAACTGTCCTATGAATAAACACCCTGGGCTAGAAAAACTCAGGCCTGCTGCTGTAAATCAGCAGCACTACCTCGTTATGTCCAGAGTCATATGTTGATGACTCTAATCTGAATGATCTCTACAGTTGTTAAGGAGACTGCTGGAGAATGAGATAATTTAGTTCTATTATTTAAGCATGATTCCAGAGTTTCTAGATGAATACCCACTAGCAGAGCACCTGTGGTCTATTCAATACGTGGGTTAGTTGGCATGCAGTCATTCGTGAAGAGCATTCCAGGGTTAATACAGGTTAGCATCTTCTCTTCTGTTGTGAGTGATACACATGTATCGATAATCGTGATCAGCCATAAACAACAGGATGGGACTGAGTTTTGTAGCAGGAACTAGTCAAGCTACACACAATGCCTGAATAATGAACAAATGAACCCTCTGAGAGGGGTACAGGGCTGGCTTGAGGATATGGAATGGATGGAAAAGGTACTTGTTGGGTTGCTCCTTCTTAAGCACACCCACTGAAATGGGACATCTGTTTCACCTCACCTACCTGTTGCTCTGCCACTCATGGCACAAATGCTTGTACAGAGGTCTGAATGTTTCAACTCCCTCTCTCACACATTTTTATCTACGCACATTGCTGTACAGAGGTGTTCAGCAACAGAGCACCTTTCTCTTTCTCTGCAGCTGCCTGTAGTGAAGACACCTTTACAATCTGTCTGGTGTTCTTTCCATATCCTGGAGGACATCCTGAGAGGAAAATAAAATGGTGGAGCATGCCTGCAATAAACCCCAGCTCAGAAGAATACTCACATTTTTATCTCGGTCTTGGCTGGGTTCCCCTGGAGCAAGCTCTCCGATAAGTAATGGCTTGAGAAACTTTTGCACCAAGGTGGGATTGATATGGAAGGCCTGGAATGCATCCTGGAACAGAAATGTGAGTAAATGTGAGATTCAGGACTAGCTGGACTGACTTCCATCTCTGAGATTCAATGCAGTACTGCTACTAGAGAAGATTTCTGCTAGAGGCTGCTGAATTTGCTTACCTGGTAGAAAGTAAACATCGAGAACTGGGATGCTATCTAGACAGATGGAGAAAGGAACCTCAAGAAATTTCCTAAGCACCTAAATACCTAAGTCCTAATTCCCTTGGAAGGCAGGCCAACAGGAGTTTGTGCTAATCCCCTCTAGGATATAAATACCCTTTGAAAGTCTGCTGCCTGGAGGCAAATCAAGAGAGGGGGTTTTTATAATGTGTTTGATTTGGCGTTCACCCTGAGCATACTGCAAAGTGGAGAATGAATTCATCTAATAGATTGCTATAAGTTTTGGTTTTACTGAACAAGTGCTTTTGTCTACCCTCAAGGGTATTGATAATAAGTGTAGGTCCTTTTGGACTGAAATCAGAGAGAGAGGAAAAAAAAGGTTAACGCTATCAAGGTATCCTTATGTATTATTTTTAATTCTTCATAACTAAATTTTCTAAAATTGACCATCTCAGACCCTGATTATTCCATGCAATATCATTTATGAGTCTGGTGCATTAACCATCTTTTTTTTCTCTATTCCTTCCTCATTCTACATCTTCTTTTGTATCTGTGTCCTGCAGATACCTGTTGGGAGCATATATTTGATGCATCTGCTGCTAGTAATGAAGTCACGCACATCTCTCCTTTCACATGGCACATCTCTCCTTTCACATGGCATGGCTTGAATTTTAATCCCAACGGTAGCAGTAGGGACAGAAAATTCACCAGCGTCAGAAACCCTTACACTGTCCTTACTGCACAGAACTGGAATTAACTCTAGAAATTCACCTAGAAGAACTGTAAAGATGTAATTCCATGATGAGTTAAGACTGCCAGCTGTCTGGGTCCCTATGCTAAACCACAGTCCTCCCCTGTGAGATGGTCTTCGGCTGGAGAGCTCCAGCTATGAGGAAGGTTTATTTTCTTTTGCTCACTGTGCTCCTTCTAACTAAGATTCAGTCACATCTAGCAAAACGCTGACATCTTTCATTCCTCGCAGGGGCAAAGATGGACCTCGTGGAGGTCAGAAGGCCTGTGATTTTGAAGGAGGGTTAGTTCAAGAAGATACAGGTTCATAACTTCATCAAACAGCTTGGCTAATGATTTGTGCTATTATGATCTCCTTTTCTCATCATATTAAAACCCCTGTATAGTTCATTTTATGAGTTAGTAAAATACAACTGAAGTATGGTCAAAAAAAGAAGTCAGGAGTAACATGCTTCAGCCTTTCTTCTTTTGTCCCATTGCCTTACCAAGGACCAGCTAAAATCTCACCTCTTGCTCTGAATGGGAAGGAGAGATTGGAAAGAGCTCATTGTGTCTAGCTGACCTTCCTGTGAGCTGAATCCCATTAATAGGCCAGCTCTAGTGTTCATAATTACCACCAGCAACTTTGGTTCCAAAGTCCTCTGAAACTTGCGGCTTATTTCAGGATTTGGGATTGAGCTTCAAAGTAATACTTGGACCATAGACATTTCACTGTAAGAATCAGGAGAGTGAAAGCTGGTCTCTGCTGTTTAACTTGAAGTTAAAGAAATAATATATGAGAAGAGAAGCAACAGAAGGATGGGGAGAACAGGTTTATTTATTAAAATATATATGTATGTGTTTATAAAGATTACAAAAGCCTTAAAATGCCAGAGGCTCTGGGGGAAGATGCAAAGAGGAGAAAAAATGTCATTACAGCACATGGGGGAGGCAAACTGAAATGTACTGGACTTGTCTAGTTACTCTCAGCTCAGCTCTCATGACATTGCTAAGTGTCCAAACTATCCCATTCGGAAACAATTTCGGAAACAAAGCGATATCTGTTATCACGGGGGAAAGTTTGGATCAGTTTGCCTTGTTCTACTCAGGAAGACTGGCACACTGGCAAAACTTATCCCAATTTCAAGCATGAGTGAGACCAGTGCTTTCTGACGGCACTGTTATCTATTGGTTTTACCTTACTGGTGCCAAAACGAAGGTAAAACTCCAGAGCCAGCAAAGCTGATACTACAGCCCTGTTCTGCAGACAATTTGAGTTTCCCTGGTATAATTTGCAGTAGATGTGAAAGGGGAGGGAAGACCAGAATAGTGGGGAAGTGAGTATCTGACTGCGCCTGCTGCAAGGTTGTACCATTTTGAGACAAAAAGTATGACGGGGGGAAAACGGAGAAGGATAAAGAGAGAGAGGGTGAACGCTTAAGAAGCATTGAAGAATGTCTCGATATTGTTCAAGTTAATGGGGGAAAACAATCGCTGGAGGTCTGGCTGGCTACCTCCTTGTCTCTGTGATGGAGATCACTCAGGTTTATGTAGTGTTAGTGACAAGGTGACTCAGAACAGCAGCTTCTGCCTCACTGCCTAGAAGGTATTTCTGTTCACCTAAGGCTTCCCTGGCAGTAGCACATCTGTTTTCTAAACATGCTCTGTCATGACTTTTCTGGGGAGAGGTCTCTTCCATCTCTGAACCCTTCTTCCTTGGCTGGATGAAAAGTAAAGGTTGGAACTGCTCACAGACGTAAGCATGCATGTCGGAGCATAGGTGTTACTTAAAACTATATGCTACTGATCTTCTACTTCGCTGCCATTTCGAGCTTATTCCATGAAGAAAGTGATGTTAGTAGGAAAATTTCACCTTCACTGGGGGTGGCTGAAAAATAGTACACATGTATCACTGGCATGGGTAGAGAATGAGATTTTTCAGTACGGTCTCCAAGCAGGAGACAGAATAACATATCCTAATACTCCTACCACCATCAGGCAGAAAGATATAGTGAAGGAAAAATTGCTTTTTGATTTGCTATATCTCAGGTGTCTCCTTTACAAATAGGTCCTGAAATTCGGAATTGTCCTCAAATCTGTATTGGAGGAGATAGAGAGGAAAAGTTGGAAGATAGACTCTGGAAAATGCCACGTGATATTTACACCTGACCTCTCAGTTTGGTGGTCTATTGTCCAGGTAAGCTGATGTGTCGTATGGGAAGTGGGAATTATCCCAGCTGCTTTTGTGAAAAAAGCTTTACGTTATTGAGGTATGAGCTGTACATAAGCATTGAAGTACTCAGTGCAAATGCAAGTGTCAATGCAAAGACATTCTGTCATATCTTTGAACATTTGTAAAACAGAGACTGGAAGGTGCCCACTCATATTCTAAGTCTTGTTCATTTACTGAAAGCAACTGTGCATGATGTGATGCCAGAACAGGTTCTCCCAGACTGGTGTGCTGTAGCAGTATGCTAAAGTATGGTCTAAAATGAATGACTGCCCAATATTGTTAGTACTTGTAGGGAAAATTCATGTGTAAGCTAGCCTGGGTGCTCCTGACTTGATCAGCATCAGCTGAGCATGCTGAGCACAAGAGCTGTCACGGAAGCCTCTCAGTCAGCTATCTTGTGAGCATCCTGAAACGAATTAGCTCACACATCACCAACCAAGTTATTTTAGAGCAGCCCCAGCGTGGGTGTAGAGTTCACCGAGTCAGTTTGTGGGCAGTCTGTGATAGACTGATACACCTGATCCTCTGGAGTATTGGTAAAAGACAAATGGAGAAGCATCTGAAGTTGCTTTGGTGCACCTTTGCTGGACTGTAGGTCCTAACTGCATGTAATGCTAAGGGGAATTCCTGAAAGGTGAAAGCCATTTGAGAACTAGGAATGCAGACATGTTGAACTGAGTTTTTAATCATCGCCTTTTCCTCCTCCTAAGCTCTTCCAGTTGTGATACCTTGCAACTCAAAATGAAACATATTAGTAAAGCCTTGACAGGCTCAAGGACAAGGATTTCTCACTCTGAATGTGATTTATTAAAATGTGATTTGCCATAGGGAAGCTGGAATCCGGATACCAATTCCATTTTAGTGCTCAGGATGGAAGGGACAATTTCAGAGCACTCTTAAGACCTTATCTTCTTGGAGTATGCTCTGAGTATAGTGGGATGCAAGGTGGTAAGAGAAGTTAAAAGGATCAGCAGCAGTAGACTCACAAATCTGTTTCATTTTCCCTTGCAAAGATCAAAGACAAATACAATAGCAGATGCTTTTTGATTTCCAATGGAGGTATTAAAGTAAATTCTTGAGGACAGGAGCCAAGCTCCTCTGATTTCAGCAGTCCTGCATTTATGTAGCCCAGAGAAAATCCTCACCCAGTTACTTCTTTTGGAGGGAGAAAGCTTTTCATTCAGAGGTTTTACTGGAAGGGGACAGGAACACCAAAATGCATCTCAGTGCTTCAAGGAAAACTGTGGAAAATAACCACAGACCTCAGGCAAATGGAGAAGGAAAGGAAAAGGTTAGTAATTCTTGCCGATTAATTCTGTCACATGCACAGCCTCCTTCTTGCTAAAAGTGTTAAGAGCCGTGGCACATGAACAGTTACAGTTACAGCTTGATCCCTTCTGCGGCTTACCATGCCCATGGAAAAGCTCTGAGGCAGTTTAAATTTATTAACTCTGGGCCAGCACTGGGGGTGAGAACATGCTCCCTGTATGCACTTCTGAAGTAGGTGGCTTTGGGAGAAACTGCAGAAAACACTCTCTGAAACACTTAGTTCCTTTTTTTTTTTTTGTTTTTAAAAGTTTCTGAAACATGAGAGGGAGCTGAAACAAGCCAGCTATGAAGCGTAGGAGCAGCTGTAGCGGCAGCAAACTTTTTTTTTTTTTTTTTTCCTCCCTGTAGAAACCTGCAACAACATTTTCTTGAGAATTCTCCACAGGGAGAAAGCTAAAAAGCTCCTTGTTTTAAAGCCTCAAGCTCACCCTGTCCAACAGAAGCATCTTTGAAACGCGGACTGGACTCTTTTAACCCTTTCTTGTGTTTGTTTTCGGTGTAGCTCACATAACTACACACTGGAGAGGGGAAGACTCGGGACACTTGGATTATGAAGCATCGAAAGACAGCACAAACAAGAGACAAAGGCAAGCAGCAGGACTTAAGCAGAGCCGAGCAATCTTTACCAACCCACTCTTCCAAATGTTATTGCCCGTGGCTCAAGGGAGTTGGCTGCCAAGGAGTCGCATCACCGTGCGCCGAGCGCTTTACTTACTCCTCGGTGCTAGAGCGGAGCTGAGCTGCAGGTGTTAGCGAGGCAGGGGAGAGGGAGGCAGGCAGCCGGCTGTGCAAGAAAAGGGCTCGTTCTCAGTAACCGTGAGGATGGAAATGACCTGTCAGAGGCTGCTGGTGAAGCTTGGAGGCAGCCACGCGTGTGTCCGTGTGGGGGTCCTTACCGTGGCATCTTCCCCGGCGCAGTGGCTGATGACTCGGTGGCCCCCCGGGTGCCTCTTTGCCCACTGGGTGACATTGTACACCTTGCGCTCTATCACCAGCCACTTGTCCGTCCTCAGGTTGTGCTTCTGGATCTCCTCCCAGGTGTAGAAGGGGATCTGCGCCTTGCACTCCCCCGACTCCTCGCCTTTCTCTCCCCCTTTCCCCATGGGGCTGGCTGCTTCTTTGTCTTCTCGCCAGCCGGGGGGACCTGTCTGCGCTGCCCAGGGACGTGCCGGCAAGGGAAGAGCTTTTCTCGCTCGGTTTCGCTCAGCTGGTCCCCTGTCCTCTCCCTTTCCTCTTGCTCATGTCCTCCCTTCTCTTTGTCTCTTGCTGCCTGGCCCTCGCAATCTCTCGGCTCTGTCGCTTGCTCGGAAGTGCCCCCTAGGCTAATTTTCGCGGCACTGATGTACTTTCACCTCGCACACAGCCTCCTTTCGTGGGAAGCTCGGCCCATTCCCCCCCCCTCCCGCACCCCCCCGCACCCCCAGCATCCTCCTGCGTTCGGTCCCGGTGAGGTTTCCCCAGGCATCAGCAGAGCTCCTGCACCAATCCCGGCCCTCCCGAGGCCGAGCTGGGCCCTGCCATTGGTCCCGGGCGATCTTTCGAAGGGAAAAGCCGGCTGCCGGCCAGGCTGCGCCGCCAGCCCGCGGGGGTGCCCCTTGCGCCCGCTCCTGGGGGCGAGCAGCCGTGGGGCAGGCACCCCCTCTTCCCCTCCCCAAAACTCCTTTTTGTTTGTTTGTTTGTTTTCTTTTCATCAGGACTTTGGCTCCTGCTTTAAAACGCATTCCCCTCCCCCCCCTTTTTTTTTTCCTTCCAAGAATCACCGCCTTACTCCTTAGCATAGTGGTGCGCTTAAAAAGGGGACTTTTGATATTGGGAGATTTTGGTATTCTCCCTGAAACTTGCATTGTTTTGCGCTGCCTTACAGACTCAGAGGATGTCAGACTCAACAGTTTCTTCCACCACAGGAGACCTGTTTCTCAGCTAAATATCCCCCGCTCAGGGCAGTGCTTTATTAACAGGGGAGAAAGCGCCGTCTTTTCTTTGCCGTGGGGCACTCTATACTAAAATAATCCTTGTCGTTAGGTTATGCAAGGCGTTGCAGTGCAAGAGCAAAAACAATGGACCAGCATTTTCGCTGATGTCTATCGCTCATCTGGGGATATCTGTGGCTGCTTTCCAGGGCAAGGCTGTCATGATCCGCAGCTTTCCTGGCAATAAGTAGCCTTACTTGTGACTATTTGCTTTAGTAAGTGGAAGGCTTGTTATTCCTTCCTCTAGAGGCTTTAGCTGTTTTTAAGCAGACTTCCTACACGAGCTGTTCAAATGTTTTAGGCTACAGATTGCCCCTCTTAAGTTACAGCACAGAAGTGTTTTTTGCTGTATGATCAAATCTTAGGACAAGAGCAACGCTGGGTTCAGTAGCTTGGACCTTCGTTTGTCTTGTGTTTCAGTAGCCCTGCGTCTGCAAATGCAGAGGGAAAAAAACATATGGTAAACTATTAAATGTTTTATTTCTGTGTATTTGTTTACTCTTTAGCCATCTACTCCATGTCTCTGCTGAAAGAGGGGGCTTATACATAAGATAAGAGACCACCTCCTTCAGTGAAACTTCAAGGTACATCTGCAGCCCTTGTGTTGTTTTGCTCCTGTCCAGAACCAGCCTTAGTTTAGAGCAGGCACAGACAAGAGTGCTCTGGTTTTGCCTGCTGCCATGGGCTTTGAAGAAGCTGGGAACAGTGACTGAATAATTAAAAATCTTTTGCTCCTCTCCTTCCCACCTACACTCCTACGTGGGCTATAGGAAGGCAGACTGAAGTGACAAAACACGCATCGCTTCTATACCAGTGGGGATCACTTGGTGCTGTCGTCATGCCGAGGCATACTGTAGGTTTCTTCTGCTTCTGCCTGGTCTTATTGCTGCATGAGAACCTCAGACTATCAAGCAGTCTTTTCTGTGATGTGGGATGATGTAAGTCAGAAATGAAAGGAATGTTTTCATAAGACTTGCTAGTTTTATTTAGTTTGGTTCAAAATAGACCTCTGACATTTATTTATTCATGTCAGAAGGACACTATTTAAATGGAGCTGAAGCTTGCTGCTTGTCACGCGGGAAAAGTTTTCCCCCGTAATTTTTGGGCTGTGTTCTCTGAATTTCAAGATTCCGATCCCACCAGTACTGTTGAACAGCACGCTGGATGCTTTAGGCGTTGTAGTGCTAAGGGTGTGCCCTCACAGCCTGCCTTTTGCTTGTAATCATGCACATGGAGGCTGCCGTCGCCGTGGTTTTTCAGTGGAGTCCACGTGCTTCGATCTTTGCGACCTTGCACAGGTGCATTCTAAAACCTTGTTCTTTCTGTTATTTCTGGTTTCTCCTGGGAACTAATTGCTATTGATAAGTAATTCATTCTTCTTACCCTCACCTTTTTTTTTTTTTTAAAAAAAAAACTTCTTACCTTATAGCTTTTAGTTTATAACTTCAGAGCCTACTAGATAATACAGTAGGTAAATCATTTATAAATCCAATAAATATCACTCTGTAATGTACGTCAAGAAGGCTTGTGTGTGCGTGTACATGTGCATTGAGTATGCAGCTCCCAACCTCATCGAGTGTGCTTCAAACAGTGCTAACATCATCTTAGGATCACCAGTTTAAATGGCTGTGGTTGAAAACTGTTTAAAAACCAAGTAGATTCCCAGAGAGGATGTCCAGAAGAAGACAATTGTCTGGAAGACCCCATTGCTTCTGTCATTGTCTGGTCATTAGAAATATTGTTGTCCTTCTCTCTCTTTCTTTTTCACTCTTTTTTTTTCCCCCTTATGTAACTTCGAGGTCCATGTATGCTGTGCATTTTGGATCTAGCTAAGAATAAATACCCTGTGCACATAACCCCGTCTTAGCTTTCCTTGTGCACCATCCTTTGCAAAATCGTGCTATAAACAAAATTAATCATTGTTGTTTCCTAGGAAGAAACCCTGCCAGCAAATAATTTATCCGTCCAGCCTGGAGGATGTGGGGCTTGGTGATGTGAAATGTTGAGCAGCCTCACTGACTGATTACAGGGAATGTAATGACTCGTATAGCAAATAATGCATCCTGAAGCCTGGGTTAGACTGGTGGGCTGAGATGGCAGGAAAAGAGCACCCTTGCCCAGAAAAATCCAGAGTGAATGAAAGAGTGATGGAGTCTGGTGGTAAAAGTGGAACTGAATGAAAGGGACAAACAGAAACACTTCAGATATATTCGTTTTGCACTTAGGTGCTATCGTCCTCAGGATGTTTCTATTTAGTTAAAGGAAATACATAAAATGGAAAGGATTTCATAGGAATGACGTAGGCTAGGTTAGCGTGCCCAAAGTTTTCTGTGTCTTTGAAGCACACGGTTTATTTGAGAGTTTCCAACAGGAATCAGTAAAATCAGGAGCAGTGTTGTGAAGTATGGGATTTCATACCAGCCTGTCTGGTGCTTTGGTACTCAGCAGGGTAATGAGGGAGAGCTAGGACATGAAAACTACGTGCTGTCAATGGGATGTCACTGCAGGAGGTGGAGAGCAACCAAATATCCCAGCAATTGCCTCTTTGGGAAGTCAGAAGGGGTGGTTATTAAAAAATATATTGGTGCACTTCTGGGAAAGGCATAACTATCAAGCTATTAGCCTCTTTGTCTTCCTCTTATTCTTTTCCTTTCTCCCATTGATAAAGTTGCTTGATAGTTATTTGCAAATGCAGCAAGTCACTCAATTAAGCACCCAGAGACATGTAAGTTTGTTTTCTCAGGTTTTTGGATGGAGGCTTAAAAATACTTCTTAGTGAACCTTTCTGATAGATTATAGAGGAATTCAGTGTTGAAGTTGCACTTAAAGAACTCCAAATGTAATGAAATGAGAAATTATGTCTAAAGAAACATAAGCTCTTAGCAGCAGTGAGAGTCACATACTTTTTTCATTAATATATATATTCCTGTTTGTTTTTCAGGTCATCACTTTTTCACCTTTTGCATTCTGCTGATCTTTTTACAAGAGAGCTCCACCATGGAAGGCAAACAGAAAGAGGTAGGGGTAGAAAACATGTCTGAATGTTTCATTTGGGAGCAACTATGAGACACCTCTATTCTCTTTTAACTTTGATCCTGTTGTATCTACTGATATTCTGAGTTTCTGCTTGGGAGTATAATGTAATTTCTCTATGGATTATTTGAATTTTCAGGCTACAGCTCTGAAACAGGGCACTAACTGTAAAAGTCAGGTTGTTGTAAGTGTTGTTTGCTGAGAAACATGGTAGTACAGCCCCCACACCATGATACGATCTTTTTAACGCATATGACAATTTATTTCTGGTTTTCATCTGTAATTTATAGTGCATCTGCATCATTTGAATTACTTTAACACTTCCACTCGAGGTAGGAGTTCAGAACAAAGATCTGTAGCATCTCTTGCCCTGCTGCTTCTGCAGATTGAGATTCTGCACAGCTTTAAATTGATGAACCCAAATGATTTGCCTGTTAATAGCAACTCAAGATCTGATTTTATAGAATCGCTGACTCTGGTGAGAGGGACAGTAGCTCTTCTTTGAGCCAGGAGGTTGGACTGCAGCCCTCCAGAGATCCTTTCTAACCTATGTTATTTTATAATTCTATATAGAAGATTGCAAAGCTGAAAAAGATAGAGATGTCTAACAAGAGTAAGAGGGACATTGAGCAACACAGAAAAAGAAATAAGGAAACACGCTATGATTCTTAGGATGCATTTCTTCAGACTTCGCTAAGGTTATTTTGTTGTTAGAAAGAAAGTGTGAGTGGGGAACTCTACTCCAAAGCCAGATTTTTTTAAAAGGAATTTAAATTTGCAGAGTCATGAAATATTTTTGCTTGTTCCATGTCCTAATTAAAGGTTATGTCCTCTGTATCCAAAAGTGGATTCAAAGTCATGGTTTCTTTTGACCTTGTAGAGATAAAGATATGGATTATTTGTAGCTCACAGCATGAACTGATGGTCATAGTCCATCAGATGACTAGTCAATAAAAGAAAGGTATTAGAGTATTTTGGTGGCTGTTTAGTATTAGTCATTATTTTGTTTACGTAAAGCTTTTCCAGTTAGTCCATGGAAGTTCATACTTCAGAGCTGATGACTTTAAGCAGTGGATGATCAAAGCAGGGCTGGCTACAGATGGAAACTCTGGGCTTGAAGTGTAGATTTCCCTGAGCATGTCCTCCATTGGGAGAAATGAATTGATAAGAAGGTAGGTACATTTTGGAATTGGCTGTCGTATCTGTGAGATGGACATTGATACAAAGTCTGCATACTTGTCTCTTCATTTGATGCCCTGGATATTTCACAGATAATTGTGTAATAACTTGATGGCAAATAATTGAAAGGTTCCTATCAAAAAAAACAAAACAAACAACCACCAACCAACCAAGAAAACCACCAACAATCAAACAAAAAAAAAAGTGCTATCATTTTTCTCTAGCACAGCCTGTAACATTGGCAAGGCTTTATGTGGCACTTGCTCTAGGGTTGGTTTGGCTCATGGGGCACAGAACCAGCCAAGGCAATGAGAGAAAAGGGTTGTTCTGTGGCCAAGTAGGTGAAAGGCTGTGTTTGTTGTGTGGTGCAGCTTTAACAGCACAGATAATCTGTGTAATGGACACAAGTTCTCTGAGTTTGATGAGAGTAGTCAGGAGAGAGGGGCAAAGATGGTGAGAAATGCAGCAGGCAATAAAGCATGGAAATTGGGATATGGAGAAGTGCAAAGTTTTTGTAGGAGGAACACATAGATGGGGTACATCTGTTCTTCAGAGTAATATAGAAATACATAAGCTAACGAGTAAGTGAAGGCCATCTTGCTGAGCTAGCATGGAAGGGAGAAAGAGAATGGTAGTTTAGGTATCTACTCTGTGTTGTGCATTGAATTGCTGGTGTAAAGGAAAGAAACTGAGATGCTGAGGAATTAAAATATTAGAAAATACATTTTGTGTGTTGGTTGTCTTGTCCCTTTACAGAGTTCAGTGTAGAAGTTAGATAATATTTTTTAATATGCCTTTTAGAAAGGATTAGGGTACCTGGAGGATGCCTTTGGTAGTGTCCTACTAGTATTGTCCTGGCACTGAGAGTGGCTGGCAGTGGCACATAGCAGCACCCAACCTGGCACCAGCACGCACAAGTGCACTGCAGTTGTGCAGTGGCCCTCAGAGATGTTGGGGAAACTCCTTTCCCCCAACACAAAGAGTGTGAGATCCATCACTGGCCACTTTTTAAGACTGGCAGGCTCCACAGCAGCTGGTGGGAAACAGAGCAGGTAGAAGAGAGCAGTGAGTGAAGGGCACGTGGGAGGAACATGGAGCAGGCGTTTGAAGGGCACAGAGGATGTTTGGTTGTAGCTGAATAAAGACCAGGAATGTGTGGGCTTCAGAATGAAGCATGGGTATAGGATATACAGTGCTGAAGAGCAAGGAACACCACCACCCTGAAAGATTTCCACTGTTGCGTAATATGCAGTCTGTCTGCCATTTTTAAGGTTTAAAAAGAAAAATAATTAGTATTTCCATTGACATATCCTAGCATTTTGAAGAGAATTGGTGACACTTGTCTTGGTTGAGAGCTGTCTAACTTTACAAGGCAGACAAACAAAAAAAAAATCCAGAAGCTCCCATTATACTGCCAGCACTGGCATCAATTTCACCTTCTGCAGAGGATCTTGGATTGGCCATGTGGGACTGTCAGGTCAGGGCACAAGCTGGTCTGCATGCCAAGGAAGCAGACTACATAATCACCCTTAATTGGTATGGGAAGCAGCAGGCATTGCAAATACCCATCAGGATGAGAAAAAGGAAATAAAGGTTCTGTTTTTAGTGCTGCCTTATCAGCATAAATTACAAAATTAATTTGTAATAATTTATAATGAAGAGGCCATCCTACTGATGTTCTCCTGTTAACAGCAGCTGGAATCAGCGGGTTCTTTCATTTTCTCTTTCCTCAGATTTTGCTTGGGAATGTGAAAATCTCTAAACAATTACTGTCTTACTCCTTCAGTTACTAATCATAATTTACATATTTTGAAGGCCAAAAGCACACTTTTATCTTGGCTCTTCCATCCTTATAAATGCAGATTTCTGGATGATTTTTCTGGCAAGATATAAACTTCTCCCAAATCACTGTTTTCCTCCAATAGTCTGTGCTGTAATATAGCCATTATTTCCCTCTATCATGTATATTTGTTGCATTTAAATTTTAATAGTTCCTAGGGCAGAGTACCAGAGCAATATTCCATGCAGTTCACGTGGACATATAAACACTGTTTATATGCCAAACCAAGGATTTATTGCCAATATAATTAAAGTGTTAGCAAACCAAACAACTAGTTCCAGGTCCAATACTAATTTTTCTAGTCCAATACTATTACAGATCATTTCCAATAATGGTACAGTTGACAATGAAAAAGGAAACGTTTCTAGTATCGACTCCTTTTTCTGGGGTTATGCTAATCCTTCCAATGTTCCTGTGGATTATAAACCTGGTGGCAGAGGTCTTACAGTCAGCTATAATGCAGTGATGTGAAACTCTTGACTTTCGAGCTCTCCCCTGCAAGGAAAGCGATGCTAAAATTGATGGTTTCCTCCTGCATTTGCTTTGTCAGAGTAACTGTTTTAATTGCTTTGGCAATGGTCTGCATCTTACACATCTTCAGCTTTTCATCCTGTTCAACCAGGAGCTGCTCCTGACCCTAACACTTTCTCCTTTAACAACTTGATCCTGTTCTCAGCCTCTTTGCTGACATGCCACAGTGCACATGCATGTACTTAGTGATCCCTTAGCACCGAGGTCACTTGGGTATCTGAAACTGCTACAGCCACATGACTGTAGGGACACAAGGAGTTTTAATATCTCTGACTTGTGGTGATCCCCAGCCACCTAGGCTGTTAGGAATGAATAGCAGCCAGATCAGGAGACTGAAACGAAGATCATCTCCCACCTTTCCTTGGGTTTTCAGTGGTCCTTGAGAGTCTGGGAAGCTGGGTCATGGCTAGAACGTGACAATAAGGAGAAATGAAGATGGGAGTAGTGGAGGTAAAACAAGTTAGAGCACTGTAAAGAGCGAATGCTGCTGGAAAAACGGAGCAGCCAGGTCTGCTTTTACCTAGGTGGAAAGCAATTCAATTAAATATAAGACTGACTGTTAATGCAGGTAGTCACAGCTGGATGTAGGATGTTAGTAAGTGTATAATGGCAGCTGTTTTTTCCTTGCTCTCTTTATTACAAAGGCTTCATTCTTGCCAATGTGAGGCCCATTGAGATCCTGGGTATGGGAAGTGCAAGAGAAACAGCCACTGCTGACAAATGGCAGCTTGTAGCAGGACATTGAACCCCTTGCTGCCTAGACTTGGATGGTTCAAGTAGCCTGCAAGATGTCTTGGACCGAATCATCTACTATGGGAACAAACAAAGCCATGGATTTTGTATCAGAAAAAGCTGTAATGTTAATTCCATTACATAATTTGTCTGGGAAAATCTGTAAATAAGTTGTTAACATCACTATTAGCTTCTGGTCCTGCTGAAATCAGAGGAGCCTTGTAAGGGGAACAAGAGTGCACTGTATCAAACTCAGTTGTATTTTTTTTGGTGACTGTTAAGATCCCTTAAAACAAATTTCCCAAGGCTTGACTTGTATAAGAAGAACGATTTTTTTTTTTTCTTTTCAGTTGTGGTATATAAGGAGAAGAAAACTGTGCCACCCATATTCATAACGAGAAGCCAAACTGAAAATATTAACTAAATTTGTGACAGTTATTCATTTGTGCAACAGATAATCAGAAAGAGGTAGAAATTATTCCTGTACTATTTTGAATATCATGGTTGAATTTAAGAAGATGCTAAGCATCATTTATCAATGCTTTTATGGTTATGTTTGCAAGACAGTCAGCAGCCAACATCTTAAAAAACATTTATTTTTGCTGAGATTAGGAGAGAACCTTTTCCTTCATGGACAACAGTGCAGATGTATATAAACAGAGATGCCTTACTTGAGGTATTAGCTGTGGCATTACTAAAGGAAGGGAAAAAAGAAGAAAAAAAGATATTTGATCCAGTGTTTTGTGCGGGCACAGAATTCTAAGCTGGAAAGACTCGGTGTAGTAACAGGGTGATGTTCAGAATGAGGGGATGCAGTCTGGTGATCCCTTGTTTCTATGGTTACAGACAACAGTAACTGCTGTATCTGGGTCAGATGGGAAGGTGTGAGTGAAAACAAAGAAATTTGGAATCAGCAATGAGAGTTCAGGAAGAAGGCTTGCGAGGGAAGGCAATAAGGGAGCTGAACGTGGAGGCAGCTTTTGTGTGTATGTGTTTTAAGGTATATGTAATGTATGTGTATGAATTCCCGTGATTATTCAGTAGTCTGTTTGCTGGGGGTGTTTGAAGACTCATTCTCAGCTGTGCAAGCAGGGATATTATGTGATATAATGTGATATGGGGCACATCCAGCCATGGGGATGAGACGGGCTGAAGGGAGAGGCAGGAGAGACAGAAGAGAGAGGGACGTGCTGGAAAGGGGAAACACAGCCAAGGAGTGATGAGGTGTCCCTAGTCCAGAAGTGAGGAGAAACAGGTTAAAAAATTGTCCTAAAAGGAAGCACCTTGGGTGTAGGTAGCGCTGCAGTCTGCGCATCCTTCCTCTGGCGTGGCTCCTTGGTCTTTTCTGCTTTCTCTGAATCCTATCCGTGGTATTTTCTCAAATGAGCAAATAATATCAGTGTTTGTGTCTTTACCTGGCATATAACATTGACCGCCCAGCCTCTGTCCTTTCCAACTAGCAAGCGGTGTAGGACTCGGTATTTTGATCCTTTCCCCACGCTTTTTATCTCGCAGTGCAGGACTCTACACTTGCTGCTGTGAAACTACCTGATGTTCTTGCCAGCCTGCCCTTGTGTCTTGCAGAGGGCCCTTTCCTACCCCCCGTATCACCTCGATATGATGCTACACAACCAGCAAGGTTGGCCAAGCTGCATCTCTCCCCTTTTCCTGGCTGTAGGCAGGGGCAGATCAACAGCACTCGCGCCAGCTCCGACACCTCAAGGAACGCACCTTGCGGCCAACCAGTCCTTAGGCAGGCCAAAATTATAAGGTAAATAATATATTCCGAATATTACATTGTATTATATTTATTATGTTATTATAATGTATTACATGGTATATAATAATAATACCTTAAATGATATAGAAAACAATACACAATAATACAACATATAATTATGCAATACATTATAATTATGTATTGTATAATGTCTAATTGTATTATAATGTACAACAATTATAACTGATAATAACGATTACCGATTATATTGACAGTCAACACCACTATAAATGTTATACATTGTATTATACATAATATATTCCGAATTATTTCTTCCTCAGCTGCAGCGCCGCAGCAGCAGCATCACGCTGTAGCCCCGAGGTTGTTTTAAGCCCCGGGCTGGCAGCTGGCAGCAGTTTTGGGCCCGTTTCCCCCAATTCCCCGGTTCCCCAAAGCAGCCCCCGGGGTGCTCCCCCCCGTGCCTGAGGGGGCAGAACGGCCGCGGGGCGGGGCGGGGTGCGAAAAGGGGCGGGCACAACGCGAGCGCGGACCAATGAGCGCGGAGGAGGGGGGGGCCTCGGCGCCTAGGCAGCCAATGGGGGGCGGGCTAGCGGGACGGGGCGAGGGGCGCGGAGGTGGCGGAGCCCAGGCGGGCCGGGAGCCGGAGCAGCGATCGCGCCCCAAGATGGAGGGCCCCGGGCCGGCCCCGCCGCCCCGCCGCTTCACCTGGGAGGAGATCGCCCAGCGCTCGGCCCGCGGGCCGCCGCCCCAGGAGCGCTGGCTGGTGATCGACAGGAAGGTGTACGACATCAGCCGCTTCCACCGGCGGCACCCCGGCGGCTCGCGGGTCATCAGCCACTACGCCGGGCAGGACGCCACGGTGAGGGGCGCCCTGAGGGTGCTTGGTCCGGGGACGGGGAGGCGCAGGGGGACCTTGCTGCTCTCTGCAGCTCCCTCAAGGGAGCGTGGGGAGCTGCGGGCGGCCTCTGCTCACAGGTAACTGGTGACGGGACCAGAGGGAATGGCCTCAAGGTGTGCCAGGGGAGGTTCAGGGTGGGAATGAGGAGACGTTTCTGCTCAGAAAGAGCGGTCAGGCGTTGGGACGGGGTGCCCCGGGAGGTGGGGGAGTCACCGTCCCTGCGGGTGTTCAAGGAGAGGCTGGATGGGGTGCTTGGGGACATGGGTTAGCGGGTGATACCGGTGGTAGGGGGTGGTTGGGCCAGATGATCCTGGAGGGCTTTCCAGCCTTAATGACTCCGCTTCTCTCTGTGGAGGCACCGAGGGTGCAGGGCGCTGCTGGGGCTGTGGAGGGGCTGGCATCGCTCCTTCCCTTCTGAAGGAGTAACCGAGATGTGCGCAGGTACAGTGTCTGTGGCTGGCTGTGTAAATACAGGGAAAATCAGTCGGTTTCAGGACACAGGCAGTAGGAATGCTCCCGCTTTATGCACGACTGGCCACAGACCAGATCTGAAAAGAAACACCTGAGCTTGCTGCTGTGTGCACAGGAAGAATGATTGTTTGCAGCTATCGACTTAGACTTGCAAGGAATAATTCTTAAAAAGCTAAGACCTAGCTTCTTGAATAATGATTCCTTGCAACTGTAGTAGCACGGTAAGCCCCTAACTTCGAAAAGCCAGCACAGTGTTTCTACGAGATTGTAGGCGGGTGAAATCTTTCTGAAAAACTGCTTTTGTCTGAATGCCAGAGGTGAGTAATCATATTGTTAGAGCTGAAAGTGGAGCGTGTGGTGGATTGTCTGTGTGGTTCCTCTGTTTGTCTGCTTGTGTCTTTCCCCCCCAGAATAAAAAAGCATGCATTTCTCCAGGTGTAAGTAACTGGACGCTAGGGCAGGTATGGGATGTGAAGCTCCATCTCGAGTGCTTTGCTGGACTACATTTCAATTCCTTTTTGTCGCTTTTGACGCTAGACACTAAGCAGAAAAGGATGGCACTTGAGACCTAGTGCTTTCCTTCACTCCTTAATATCTGTGTAGTGTAAAGCCAAAGATAAGATGTGAATTTGCACATGCTTCACGAGGTCAGGACATGCACATGCATTTTGTAAGCTCCGTTGCCGTTGTGTGATCAGAAACGCGTTGCTCATAGTGGCTGCCAGCATGTAGGGCTGAACGCAGCCGGGTGGTATGATTGTAGCCGACTGCATTCTTTAGGCATTATGATCTGTGTCGCTGCTGGGTGCAACTGAACTGCTGACCTCTCAGGAACCTGAGCCAAGTAAATTCCATTAAAAAAAAACACAAAAAACAATCTCCCCCCTAAAAAAAAACACACCCAAAAACAAGTAAAGAAAGAACACTTTTCCTTCTAGTTCGCCAAGAGCTACTACAGTGCTCTGATTTCTAGAATGCATTCGTCTGTTTCGCAGCCTCCCATTGAGTCTGCTCTGCCAGGTTTTACAGCCTGCATTGATTGTAATGATTGGTCTAAATGTGTGGTACCATCCTTCTCTGGCCGGCCCACATACACCTCCCTTTTTTTTTTTTTTTCTCTTTCAGTGAGAAAATGCAAATGAACATTCCTCTCTTCTTTCCCTCCTTTATTCACATTTCCTCCTTTATTCACTTATTTCCCTCCTTTATTTGCATATGTGATGCTGAAGTGCAACAGAACTGACACGAAGCTAGCTGCATCAGCCTCCTTTTGAACCCATTTCTTGACTAGAGATCTTTTAAAGGAAGGATGGACATTGGAGTATGTGGTTGAGGTGACTGAGATTCAACAGGACATGAAATTTTAAGATTCAGAAGTTAGGTGGAAGTGAGCTGATGTTTCTTGGTGAGCTGTACACCGAATGGTTTGGGTAGGAAGGGACCTTAAAGACTGTCTAACTCCAACCTTGTGCCACAGGCAGGGACACCTCCCACCAGACCAGGTTGCCCAAAGCCCCATCTAGCCTGTCATCAAACTGCCACGGATGGGGCACCCACAGCTTCTCTGGGCAATCTGTGCCAGTGCCTCACCACCCACATTGTAAGGAATTCCTGCCTAATATCTAATCTAAATCTACCCTCTTTTATTTTAAAGCTAATACCCCTTGTCCTATCACTGCACTTCCTGACTAAGAGTCCCTCCCCAACCTTCGGTAGCCCCCTTTAGGTACTGGAAGACTGCTGTAAGGTCTCTCCCTCAGCCTGTCTTCATAGGGAGTGGTGCTCCAGCCCTTTGATCATCTTTGTGGCCCTCCTCTGGACTCGTTCTAATATGTCCATATCTTGTGCTGGGGGCCCTTTCATCCATCATCACAGCATCCATACAGAAACTGATACAGAGAATTCAGCTGCAAGTGATCATTTATGGTGTGAGGAAAGCAGTAAGATTTGTGGCAGAAGTATCTGGTCCAGCCAGATCCATTAGTTGGGTTGCTTTCTACTAAGTGTCATGAAATACCTTTTTTTTGCTATCACCTGAAGTGTTGTTTTTCTCATCCTCTTCCTTTATCTGTATTTCAGGATCCTTTCATAGCATTTCATCCTGACAAGGCACTGGTGAGAAAATACATGAGCCCCCTCTTGATTGGGGAGTTGGCACCAGATCAACCCAGCTTTGAACCCAGCAAGAATGTAAGTATCTTAAAAAACTGTTATTTGTGTCGAAACTCTGCTGTTTACTTCCTCTTACTGGCAGCCTGAGATCCCTGTACATAAAATAGTGATACTTCATCACTAATAATAATGGTGGTGTCCTGTGGAATCACTGTCAGTTTGAGGCTTCCCCTTGACTTAATGTCATTATTAGTGGCCTAGGGTTTTGGGGCCTCTTAGCCACGTTCTTATGCAGCTTTCCCAATGTAGAGTGGCAGAGGAGCTGTGCTCCAAATCACAGGTATGTAAAGGAAAATCAGACTGGCAGAAGATTTCCTTTATTATTGCAGTGTCCCTCACCTGTGGGAGGGAATTGAGAGGGAAAATAAGTCAGCTAAAGAAACTCTTCGTTGTCACAGAGGTACTTGCATACTCAGGGGTCATCAAATAGCTACTGAAGGTTTGTCTCTTAAGTGACTGACTCTCAGCTTTAACCCATTGCCACAGTTGCTCCTTGAGAGAGGAAACAGAGCTCCTCTTAGGGTTCATGAGGCATTTTCAGGCCAGCACATGCTCACTCTTGGCTCTCCCTGCAGAAAAAGCTGGTGGAAGATTTCCGTGAACTCCGTGCAACTGTTGAGAAGATGGGACTTCTCAAACCCAACCGCACCTTTTTCATGCTGCATCTCTGTCACATCTTGTTGTTGGATGTTGCAGCTTGGCTCACCATCTGGTATTTTGGATCATCCACAGTGCCTTTCCTCATCTCTGCAGTGCTTCTAGGCACTGTCCAGGTAAGCAACTAGGCACTGAAATGGAGGGAAAAAAAATCAGCCCCAGAAACACCAAAAGCCAGTCTTTGAGAATGAGGTCCACGTTGCCATAAGCCCAGGGGAAATCTTGATCTTTATGGACTTTTCAAAATTCTGCTTCTTCCTGAGTTCCACGGAGGGGGCAAAGTTACAGTACCATGACACGATTTTTAGGTAGAGTGGGCTTCCCGCTGCTTTCTGCTTTCCGTAGTCTGTCAAAGCCCTCGTTATTCCCAGCCTTCTTCATTCTGCGTAAGCCATGCTACACTTCTGAGGTCCCTTGTGTCAGAACTCTAAGGAACTGTGCATGAGCCAAGTTGCTGTGTTCCCATGGGAACCTACAGTGAATTAGAGAGAGAGCAGAACAGCTCTGAAAGCCCCAGCTATTTCTTCTGTGGCCAGCTGATCCTCTTGGAATTACAAGTACTCAGAGGAGGCAGCAGCAAGCTGTTCCTTAAAGGAAACTTCATTGCCAATTTCAGTGCAGTTTTGTAAGAGAAGAAAAGCTGTTTCTTAGCTGCGTTACATTTTTCCTGATTATTCTTTCCTCATGAAAACAACTGTCTGTGAGCAAAAGTCATGAGGCAGAGTCTGGACTGCACTAGTATACAGTAATTGGTAATTGCTTGGATGGGGTATCAGTAATGGAAATGCTTCTCTGTGACAGAGTGTGCTCTTGTTAGCCAGTGATAAAGTCATGAGGAGAGTGGGAATCGTAAGTGAAGAGAACCTCCTTTTCAGAAGTTTCCAACTCTTCTTTTTTCCTGGCAGCATTTTTTTGTTGTTTGTTTGTTTTCCTCCCCTTCCAGGCCCAGGCTGGCTGGCTCCAGCATGATTTTGGACATCTGTCAGTCTTCAGCAAATCCAGATGGAACCACTTGGTGCATAAATTTGTGATCGGCCATCTGAAGGTGAGCAGCCAGTGCTGAGAGTGTCTGCCAGAGACTAGCCCAAGAGTCTCTACTGTCAAAAACAAACTCAGTATAAGAAGGAAGGAAATGCAAGGAACTACTTGGGAGGGAGGACTAAGGGCAGAAGATAAAATTTTTTAATGGTATTATATTCTCATCCCTTCCTGCAGGGAGCACCAGCCAGCTGGTGGAATCACCTCCACTTCCAGCACCATGCTAAACCCAACTGCTTCCGAAAGGACCCCGATGTTAACATGCACCCCTTATTTTTTGCTTTGGGAAAAACACTCTCTGTTGAGGTGAGTCCTGGTGAAGTCTGTGAGGTCGCAGCATGCAACTCTGGAAAGCTGCAGAGAGCTGGGAGAATAGTGACCCATTGGTTTGGTCTCAGTATTTCAGGAATTTGTTGAAAGTGCATCTTGGCTTTAGTGGCCTTTAAAAAACAAGAAGAAACAAAACCCTGACACTTACACAACTTCCATATACTTAATGCTGCAGCAGTTTTCTATGTTTTTTTTTTTTTTTTTTTCCTTAATACATTCTTGCTGTGGGTTGAAATTTTCCAGATTTTCTCTGAAGGTTTTAAAAAACCACATGCTTCTGTAAAATGAGTACATCCAGGAAATGGCTTTTGTAATATAATTAACGCTGTTAGAGTTGACCTGCTATTTTATGTAGTACTACTTTGCCTTCCACTAGTCCCTAATATTCCTTAGTAATCCTTCTGAGATTTTTATATTCTTAAAATTTCAGTAAAAGTAACTCTTTTAAGATAAGATGAGATATCGTAATTACAGGTTCATATATCTCTGAGAGACCTTCAATTGCACAAAGATAAAGTTGCAAGTTTTTCTCTTTAACTATATAAGATTGACTAATGGTAGTTTTTTTGGGAACTGAAGCACCAGTTCACAACCAAGGATTATGTGGAACTTTTACACTTAATGATTAAAGAAGCTATTTCAGTGGTTTCTGTCTGTCAGTGAGTGTCAGACTGGGTCTGACCTGGAGTCCAACTCTATTTCTAGTGCAACTCTAAAATCAGTTGAATGTTTTTAGCATTTGCTGGTCCTTTTTTTTTCCACAAAAAAAAAATAAGTTATGTAAATACATTGTTTATGTGCATTGTTTAATACGTGTTATTGTCACCTGGCTTAAATTCTCTGATTTGCATTGAAATGAAAGGTCTGAAAATTTGATGCGTATCACGTTTTAGTTCTTAGCTTTGGATTATGTGGATAAATGCTTAACTTCAGGTATGTGTATAACTTGAGATGAATCCTTATGCACTCTTACGTTAAATACATTAAATCCAGCACAGTGATGTATATACCTGACAATAGAGCTGCAAAAATGCTTTCTGAATCAGAACCTAACCCTCCTGTCTTCATGATTAATTCAAATGGGGATCATAATCAAAATGATCACTAGAACCATCACAAAAGAAGAGGCAGGAACATGTGGCTGCTGGTAGCAGCTCCACAAATGTTGAAAAGAGGGCTGCTGTTCAGAATGAGTTTGGACATGTGCAGGGATGTACTGGAGTCCCTCGGGGAAGTCAGTGATGTGATCTGTTACGTTTATACAGTGAACACTGAAAAATTAGCAGTCTTAGAGGGAGGATAATCTGTTCACCCATGTTCCTCTAGGCACAGTTTAATGCCTAGATGCAAATTTCTCTGCTTTGTAGACTAATTATAAGTAGGTGGGAGTTCTGCACGCTGTCTTTGTTAATAGTATCACAGGTTTTTCTTTTTAATGGAGCTCTGTCCTGGCAGCAAACTGTTCGCTCTGCCTTGTGTGGTTTTTGATGTGAATGTTGTTAAGCAACTGTGCCCTCTGTAGGGAAAGAGCTTCCAGTGCACTTTGCTGTTTGTGGTGCAAGAGACTACCCAACCTATTGTGCATCCAGTGCATGGTGAGAAGGTTTTCAGAAAATATAGTCATAGACTGAAGTACCAGGGAAAAATGAAGCCAATGGCATGGTGGATGCTGGTATGATTTGATAGGATACCTGCTTCAAAGGTTAGGAGATACCTAAGCATGCATTTCTTTGAGAAAGTAAATAGGAGTGTGTACACAAATGTCTTTAGATGTCTTTGTGGCCTGAGTAGTTTACTTATTTTAACAGCTTGGTGTCCAAAAGAAGAAATTCATGCCTTATAACCACCAGCACAAGTACTTCTTCATCAGTGAGTAACCCTACCTTTATGCAGTTCTATGGACAGCATTTGCTCAAGCCCTTAATTTTCCAGTTTATCTCAATGTTTTTATCACACTGGCATGGTTAATGTCTGTGCAATCTCTTTCTTTCTTATAGTTGGTCCCCCAGCTCTGGTGCCTCTTTACTTCCAGTGGTACATATTCTACTTTGTGGTACAGAGGAAACAGTGGGTGGTAAGTTAGCTCCGCTTTGCCAGTGGTGACTTTTCCTAGTTCTGTGGATACATTTCAGTGTAGGAAATGAGGCATTACTGGGAGCAGCTCTGAGCTGTTTATCTCTGTATCAAGGAGGTGGGGTATGTGATCAGGGAAATAATGTTTGCTGGGGGAGAGAGTCTACCTCCCATGCAGCCCTTCTCTTCTATAAAGATCCATTCACAGCTGGGTAACAAAAGGTATTCCCAGAGGGAACTGACTGATGTAGCAGCCAGACCTCTCTCCATCATATTTGAAAAGTCCTGGCAGCCAGGTAAAGTCCCTGGTGACTGGAAAAGGGGAAACATCACTCCCATTTTTAAAACCGGTAGAAAGGAGGACCCTGGGAACTATAGACTGGTCAGCCACACCTCTGTGCCTGAAGAGATCATGGAACAGATGCTCTGTGAAGCTATGTTAAGGCATATGGAAGGTCAGGAGGTGTTTTGAGACAGCCAGCATGGTTTTCCCAAGGGCAAATGGTTCCTGACCAATCTAATGGCCTTCTGTGATGGAGTGACTGCATCAATAGGCAAGGGAAGAACAACTGATGTCATCTACCTGGACTCCTTTGACGTGCTCCCACACAACAGTCTTGTCCCTAGATTGTAGAGAGATGGATCTGAAGGGTGGGCTGTTTGGTGGATAAGGAGTTGGCTGGCTGGCTGCATCCAGAGAGGTGCAGTCAAAGGTTCAACATCTCAACCTCCAGGGGGAGATCAGCGATTAGTGCTGTCCCTCTGGGGTCCATACTGTGACCGGTACTATTTAATATCTTCAGTAATGAAGTTTTATCTGTTTCCTGTGTTACAGGACCTGGCCTGGATGCTGACCTTCTACATCCGATTCTTTCTCACCTACCTGCCCTTGCTGGGTGTGAAGGGTATTCTGGGGCTTCATCTGTTAGTCAGGTATCATTCAACTTCAAATTCCTTCATTTCTTATACTTGGTTCCCTTCATGTCAGCTCTTTTTCAGCCTCCTGGTTATCTTTTCCATCTGCTCTCTATTTTTCTGCCCCCTTATTCCTTTCAGCGAGACAGAGGTGGTTGGTTTGGCATGTGCTTGTAGAAGGTCTGCATAGGCCTCATCTACTGATAAGATGTTTGGGGTTCCTGGTGTTAACTTTATCAAACGATGACCATCTTAAATGAATAAAAGTGTTTTGTACTGACTTGTTATGGCACAGGTTTGAAGTTAGTGATGTTTTTGTGTGTGTTTCGTGTGCACAGGTTCATAGAGAGTAACTGGTTTGTCTGGATCACACAAATGAATCACATCCCAATGCACATTGATTATGATAAGAACGTGGACTGGTTCTCTACCCAGGTAAGACCTTCTTTACAGAGAGCTGTGACTTTGAATGATAGAATTTATTGATCGGGGTACGTAACTCTCTTGGGTATTGCCCAAGAGAAATGATCACAGCAGTGATGAGAGCTGATAGCACAAACTGCTTGTGTTTTCTTCTCACTGGGTGAAGTGAGTGATATGTGCAAAGAAAGTAGGCAGAAGTGGGATGGAGGCTTCAGATGCTAAACAGATCTCTCAAGGAAAAGTGTGCTACAGTGGTCTTTTGATGGAGATCTTCCCATCCATGAAGGATGGATCTCTCCCTGTGCTCTGTCTCATTTCAGCTCTGAAGACATTACATAGTTTTTTAAAGTGAGAGATGTGAAGGGACCTGTACAGTGAGTTATGGTTGCTTATCTTACTGGGGAAGTCAAGTCTGTTCTAAATGATGTCCCTAACAATCATATACCACAGTGTAACCATCTATGTTGACTTGAGATGGCTCTAGGACTTGCTATATTCAGTTGGGAGGCATGTGATGATAAGGAACTTGTACCTTCTTATTGTTGTCTGACAAACATAAGAGAAGGAGCGTTCCTACAAAAACACTTAAATGTTATCTTTTTTTTTTTTTTTCCTCTCAGCTCCAGGCAACCTGTAATGTTCATCAGTCTTTATTCAACGACTGGTTTAGTGGACATCTGAACTTCCAAATTGAGCACCAGTGAGTTGAAGCATGGGTTGGGGATGTGAGAGAGTTTGGGGGAGTGCTAGTTACAATAGACCTAAAGAGCCTACAAGGTCCATCTTCCTTTATCAGCTAAGACAAGAACAAAGGAAAATGGGGATAAATTGTGTGTTCATTATATGGGGAGGAAATGGGAAATCCAAATGATGGTCATAAACCTTTTGGAGCACTGGGGAGCACCAACACCCCTTTAGCTATGAGCAGCGTGGCACAAGAGTGATAGAGAATTGCCAGCTTCCTGGTTTGAGCCGATACTGGGTGAAGTGCTGTGAGAGGGACTGCTACAGAGCACTAACGGCTATAGGCATAGAAGGAGGTTGAGTGTGTCTCTTAAGCATAGGTGCAGAAGAGGTGTAGGAATTCTCTGGGACAATGGATGCCATCGAAATCACCATATTCTCTTCCACAGCCTTTTTCCTACAATGCCTCGACACAATTACTGGAAGGTGGCCCCTTTGGTGAAGTCCCTGTGTGCCAAACATGGCATTGAGTACCACTGCAAGCCACTGCTCACCGCCTTTGCAGATATAGTGCAGTACGTATCAACCCAACGCATTCCCCAGGTGAAGGGCTGTCCAGTATTACCGAGTGAACAAATGAGACGTGTGGGAAGTGGAGAGGCAGCCAACTTGAATCGTAGAAGTTCTGTGAATAGCTGTAGATAGTATGGCTGGCTGTGAAAGGGACTGGAAAACTGTTCAGTCATGGCATTGGTTTCAGCAGCAGCAGGAGAAGGTATCAGTATGAATGACCTAATGGAGAGCCCCTTTTCTTTGCTTATGCTTTCAGTCAGTAGGATGCCAGATCTAGTGCCTCTGTCTCCGAGGACGCTTCAGGGAAAGAGGTGTTTTCAGAAAGATGAGTTTCAACTGTCATTCATGCTCTTTTGTTATCCTTTCTTTCCCTACTTCATCTTCCCAGATATTTCATTTTTCCCCTTGAAAAGTCATAGAATAATAGAATATCCTGAGTTGGAAGGGACCACAAGGATCGTAGAACACAACTAGTTGCTCTGCACAGGACCACTCAAAAATCAGACCATATGTCTGAGAGCACTGTCCAAATGCTTAATGAACTCTTAGAGGCTCAGTGCTGTGATCTTTTCCTTGGGGAGGCTGTTCCAGTGCCTGACCACCCTCTCAGCAAAGAAAAACATTCTTAAAACATTCTGAGGCCAAGGTGGTGCACTAAAAAGCTTGAAGAGGGAAACCCGCCTCCTTTTGCCTGTCCTTCAATAGCATGTGTTTCTCTTCTCCCATGATTGCTCCTTCTGTTTTAATTCTACCTAAGTTGTTTGCTTTAACCTACCAGTCTTTGTCTGATGTAGACCATGTGGTTTGTTTCTTCTTCATGTTTTCCAAGGAGCTGTAGACTACATTGCCTTGTCTCTAAGGATTTCTTTTGCTTAATTTATAGATGGGAATTCATCCTACAAGGCTATGTTCCCTGGATGCTGTATTTCATTATCTTGCTTCTAAGGAATTGTGGTTCTCTCTTGGCAGCTCTTTGAAAGATTCAGGGGAGCTCTGGTTAGATGCCTATCTACATAAATAAGAAGCAGTGGATCCTTACAGAGGAATTCCCCACCGTTGTTGCCTCCTGTGGTGATCACCTGGAAGATACTGCACAAAGGAGAGAGAGCTGGCTAAGCCAGAGGTGGGGAGATGACACAGCCTAATTCTAGTGATGAATGTGATTTATAGGACTTTTTTTAAAGGTGTGTTCTTAATTCTTCTTGTGCTTTTTTGATTTCTCTTCTCTGGGGTTGAGATACAAGGAAAAGTAGAATGGAGGAGCTTATGTTCCATCAAGCTGGAGAGACTTCTTTGGGACTGGGATCAGATTGCCTTCTATCTGCAGATGCGGCGTTTACTGAGTATATAGGAGGGAAATTTCTTAAGTAACATAATGAGGTGCCTCTCATTATGAACGTAGTAAGAAAGTTGAGACAATATGCGACGGAAGTTAGTGAAATGTGGAGGCAAAAAGAAGAAATTATGTAGGTGCTACACTTTAAAAAACCCATGCACAGTTAGCAATAGCAATGGAAGTACCCAGACTACGGGGGGCAGTAAGGAGTACATGAGAGCTCATGCCAATCTGTATGTGTACAGGTGAGGAGGAAAAACGGTGCAGGCAGCAGTTCTGTAGGAATAAGCATGAAGAAATTAGAGACCTAACTAAGACAGAGAAACAGGAAAGAACAGGTTATTCCCCAGGCCTGTAAATGTGAGAGCTTGGCTTGCCATTGTCTGTGGGAATGGCCCCCTGCACATCTCTTCTGTGCCTCTGAGTTATTTCCCCATTTGTAATATTCCACGGAGTCTCTGCAAGTGTTCTTCATAGTGCCATACTTTTGTGTTACTGAACCAATTACTGAAAGTGAGAAGAGACAACAGAAATATGGAACGCCCATGCTCACAACTCCACCCATGTAGGGATCCCTGAGGAAGCAAAAGGATAATCAGTCTGTTGGCCACCTGAAGCTTCACTTATTTTTGAAACTCTGGTGAAATGGATGACTTGTTACGCAGAGAAAACTCTGGAACTTCTGGCCCAGGGAGTATGAGGTGTTCCTGTCTTACCTGCAGACAAATTTAATTGAGTTGTAAAAATGTTAGGGTTTAGTAGACTGTTTAAATTATTTTTAACTTTTCAACCAGTGAAAGTCATCAGGCTGCATACCCTTGGGCACACATCAGCCAAAATATCACTGAACTTTCTCTGTTGGATGATGCCATTCAAAATGCCCCACAGGGGCATGCACTGTGTGATCTATTGTAATTAGCCTTAGTGCCTTCCCTGGTGTCTCTTCCTTCACTACATCAAATGGGATATAGCTCTTGGCATACCAGTAATGAAGATGTCTCCATTACCTTTTAGTCATTAAGCCTTTAGCTTTTTTCTCTGTGTGTTCTGGAACCAATCCTCTTTTTCTGTTGTCTCTCATGTAGATAAACAAGGTAATTTTCCACCTGTTTGGTGTTCTCTTCTTTGCCAATCTACTAACTGTTAATACAGTGTGCCTGACAGTTTTCCATGATCTGTTGTTACCTCAGTAACAGATGGCTTAGAGTCCGAAACGGGCTGATTTTGAGGAAGATAATGGTGCCTTCCCTGGTCAGTGTTGAAAAGGAGTATGGCTTGTGAGGGAATAGAAGAAATGCATCTCTTCAGGCCAAGGTTATTGTTAAATGCAGAAAAAAATTGTAATGGAAAAAATAAAAATATCATCAAATCATTGATAAATGTTGATTAAAAACTATGAAAAAAATGGGCCAACAAAGGCCCAACTGAAGACCCACAACTCTACCTTGTTTTTCCTTGTGTATTTCTCTCCCTCTTCTTGTTAGAACTATTAATGGAGGAAATAATATAATTCCTTACCTTGCTAATTACTGCTGCCCTCACAGTAAAATACGGTTGTGCAAGATTCAGCACTCTTTAAAATGTGGAATAAATGTCCACAGCTGCAGAAAGAACTGTCATAAACCTCAGCATTTGTATTTCAGGGGAAAGCAACACTTAATTAGCTTTGTAACTTGTGTGAAGTATGCAGTACAAATAATAAACCAAAATGAATCTTACCAAAACAAAAACATACACCAATTCTTCCACCAGGATGATGAGAGGTAAAAATGATCCCTGACTCCTCCAAGTTGCACTATTATACATGTAGCAATGTACATGTTTTATGAAATCAAGAACTGTTCTAAGGACATTCCTTCAACAGGCTGTTAGCTCTCAGGTGAAACTTCAGAGTGGCTCTGTTTATCTCACAGCAGCAGGAGCAAGCCTCATGGCTTTGGCTGTTCTTTATTTCCTGGGCAGCATCACCCAGCTGTGGAATAGAGAGTGGGTGAAAGATTGATGTTTGACTGCATTTTAAATCATTTCACCACATAAGAAATCATTTTTGAAGATCTCTTTTGCTGAGCACTGCCAGAAGTTTTCTCTGACCTTGGAGCGTTGGCCATAGGCCACAAAAGGCAAAAGTCTTGTTATGTTAGGACAGCTGTTGTTTAATGTCTCAGCTCTATAATGGAATATCCCGGGCTAGGCTCTTCATGCACATGGAAGAAGTTGGACAAGGATGTTTTTGTGAAGATCCTCTAGAGGGACTGCATTTTCTTAACTAACCCAAGTTTCACAGCACTGAATTTTGACTGCGGCGTGAAACCACCCAGATTATCCTGGCAACAAGTGGAGCTAGAATGCTATGTCTTGTATTTTGGCTGTAATTAACACGTTTGGAAGTAAAGTTCACTTCTGCTTTTTTTCTGTGGACCAGTGAATCTTTAATTCAGACATGTAAGTAGAATGGTTTCAAGAGGCAAGAAAGGAACTTTTCCTTTTTTGTCAGGACAAATTTTTGATCTTTGACACGAGAGGGAACTGACCTTATGTTTCTCTCATTGGTGGATAGTGTTCTAGTCAAATATATACTTTATAAGGATGTGAGTACTTGCAGCATGTTTTGGAGGCTTCAGCTCAGTACATGAAGCTTTCTTAGAAAGTACTTGTCAGATGGATTGTGACAAGAGAGGTAAGTAGGAAAAAATGTGCTTGTATGTCAAATAAGCTGTAAGTATTTACTAGTGTTGAAGTGCTGGTGTTGCCCAGCACGTGGCTTTTTATCTTGAATGCCCGGAGTCAGAACATTAATATCTGGATGTTCAATTTTGAAAATTCAAATAAACGTAAGCTACCCCCAGGGCTAGGATGACCTAAGAACTAACAGTTTTGAAGACCGCCTAAGTTCTATTTAGTGCCTAAGACTTTGGAGGCTCTTCTGTCTTCTCTGTCCCTATAAAAAGGAAACATCCACAATGCAGTAAAGCAATTGCCCAGCTAACTGGGGAAAATAACATGATGAACTGATTCACATCCAAAAGGGTAAGACCAAAAGGGAAGCTGAATCAAGATAAATAGTTCTACATACACTGAATTTGCCAGAAGCAATCCAGGACAGCTTAAGAGGATAAATAAGTTCTATGACAACTCTTCAATTTTTGTGATTAGTTTTGGCTGTTTAAATTCCACAGTGGCAAATTCCTCTGAGACATCTGATATTTAAATTTTATAATATCAAAATACAAGTCCCAAAACCCTTTTTGATTTCTTTGAACATGCACTGGAATACACATTTTAGGGACACAATCTTGCCATTTAGTGGGATCCCTTTCACTTCATACATGAAACATGGAACTTAAGCACTGCAAAACAGCCACTTGATGGCAGTAAGGCATCGAAAGGGACACGGGACATCCATCGAAGCCTCACAGAGAACTGAAGTTTGAGCATTCAGTCTCGCTATTATTCTACTGATCACTTAAAGGAAGTAACTGTGAAATTACAGACTCAATCATTTAGGTTGGAAAAGACTTTCAAGATCATCGAGTCTTGTTAACCTGACCTACCGAGTCACATCACTAAACCACATCCTTTAGTGCCAAATGCACATCTCTTAAATACCTTCAGGGATGGGGGCTCCACCACTACACAAGGCAGCCGGTTACAATTCTTGCTTACCCTCTTCATGAAGAAATTCATACTAATCCAGTGTAAACCTCCATGGTGCAACCTGAGACAATTTCCTTGCATTTTGCAAGGAAACTTGCCACCTGAGAAAAAAGACTGACCCCCTCGCTGTTCAACTGCCTGTCAGGAAGTTGTAGAGAGCAATGAGATCTCCTCTCAGCCTCCTCTTCTCCAGCCTAAACAAATCCAGCTCCCTCAGCCATTCTCATAAATGTTACTATTTTTCATCTACTTTCAGGACTCTTTTTCTCCATATCCTTCTTTCCCTCTCCACTGAAGCTTTGGAAGACATGGGAGGAATCAGGCAAGTCTAGCCTGGCAGCCTACTAGGAGTGGCATAGAAGTTGTTCTGTGCTTTAGGTTAGAATACACATCTTTAAGGTGAAAACTACCTAAAAATTAAGCATTTTGGCTCCCACTACAGCCATTGGAGGTAAAGGGGGCCCTTTCAGATGCTCTTTTAATGAAAAACCTAAGAGAAATACAATGAATTACTTCCGGAGATGCTTGCTGCTCTTCAGGCTTCGTAGGAAGAATGCATACAACTAGTTCAGACTAGATGCAGCTCTTTGCTTTTTACTGCTAAGGTTAGGTGACTATTACTGTCAGAACTCAGTTCTGTGGGAAGAAGATTGTTTTTACTGATACATGTTTCTTGACATATAAGAGGTGTTGCTAACTTTTACTGAAGGTGAGCTCTGGACAGCCCAAACGTATCCTGTATAGGTGCCAAAGACAGCATTTTTCTATTCTGTGCGGACAACAGGGGCTCAGGACCTCCGAATCATAGAATCATTCTTGTTAAAATGGACATTGGGAAGTCTTCTAGTCTGACCTCCTTCCCAAAACTGTCATCACAGAGTTCAGGCAAGGTTGCTTAGTGGATTGTTCAGATAGGGCTGGAAAACCTGCAGGGGCGGACTCAGGAAGCTCTGTGGGCAACGTGAAAACTTTTGTCAGGACGTCCCTTTTTTCAGTTTAGTACCTGCTCCTTTCCCCACACTGCTCAAAATCCTACACAGCCATAGAAAAAGGAGCCCTCAGTGATAGACATAAGCCCTGGTAAAAAGCACGTGGAGGTAAACGGAGTGACCCTTGCTACTTCCTTGGAGTGCTCCCATTCAGAATCGTGTCCGTGTGGCTCATTGCTGAGATAGAGCCCTATTTCTCTTAAAAGATAAAAAGAACAACACCACTTGTCCTGGTTTCAGTTGGGATGGAGTTAATTCTCTTTGTAGTAGCTGGCATGGTATGGATTAGGTTGAGAATAATTCTGATAACGTGTTTTAGCTGTTGCAGAGCAGTGCTTACACTAAGTCAAGGACTTTTCAGCTTCTCGTGCTCTGCTGCCAGTGAGGTGTCTAGGGGTGCACAAGAAGCTGGGAGGGGACAGAACCAGGACAGCTGACCCCCAGCTGGCCGCAGGGATATCCCATACCATACGGCGTCATGCTGAACAATAAAACTGGGGGAGTTGGCTGGGGAGGGTCGCAGCCGCTGCTGGAGGATAGGCTGCTCAGTGGGTGGTGAGCAACTGCACTGTGCATCCCTTGCTTTGTATATTCTTTAGTAGTTACTTTTTTCCCCTTCCTTTTCAGTTCTATTAAACTGTCTTTATCTCAGCCTAAGAGTTTTACCTTTTTATTTATTTATTTATTCATTTTTCTTTTCTGATTCTTTCCCCCATCTCACCGTGGAGAACTGAGTTAATGGGTGAGTGGTGCTTAGCTGCCTGCCAGGTTAAACCACAAAACCCTCCCAATGGATATCTTAAACTCAGTTTGAGGAGAACCAGCCACTGGTGGGAAATGCAATCCATTTTGCTTTTCTGGTCCTTCCTAATTTTCTCTCTTATTTAAGTTAATGTCTGCACTGAGAACAAGTCACAGCATGAGCTAAGTGGACTGCCCATGAGGTAAAGGAGCAGTCAAAAACCAGGAGTATGCTTAGCAGAAAATATCAAATCCTTAATGCCTATAAGCTCTGGTTGTGGTTTCGTAAGAAATGGTGACCACTATCTTTAATATAGTGCAACACTGATATAAGGCAAGTAAGAGAGAACAGTAGTCCCAGAATGGTGTGAAAGGAAGATGGGGATAAGACTAATGAAGACAGAAAGCAGAGCAACTTTAATATAGTTTTTTTTTTTTTTTTTTTTTTTTCTTCCTGTCCTTGTTCCAGAAACTAATCCTTGGGTTCTTCCATAGTTATCAACAGCACTGCGAACATTAGCAGAAGGTAAAGTGAAGGACAAGAAAAAAGATGGCTCTTTTTACTCAGGATATCTGCTTTCTCACAGAGTGTGAGCTGCAGTTTTTTTCCTAACAGAAAAAAAAAAGAGTCGTGGAACAGCTTGTCTGTTCTAATCTAATTAGCTTTTCTCATTAAGCCAGAAACAGGGTAAGTAATTTTGCTTTCTGTCAAATATTTAACTTTACAGCTGTCCAAAAGCAACTAATAAGTGTATAACCACTCTAATTTTATCTAGATTGAACATCTGCTTCTGTATCAAATTGATCACGTATATGTTTCCGTGCATATCTCATGTTACTTCAACATCAATATCTTTATTAATGACATAGACAGGAGCATCGAGTGCACCCTCAGCAAGTTTGCAGATGACACCAAGCTGAGAGGTGCAGTTGACGGGATAGAAGGAAGGGATGCCATCCAACGGGGCCTGGTCAGGCTTGAAAAGTGGGCCCATGTGGAGCTCATGAAGTTCAACAAGACCAAGAACAAGCTCCTGCACCTGGGCCTGGGGCACTCCCAAGCATCAGTACACACTGGGGGATGAATGGATTGAGAGCAGCCCTGTGGAGGAGGGCCCCAGAAATGATGAGAGGGCTGGAGCATCTGTCCTACAAAGAAAGGCTGAGAGAGCTGGATTTGTTTAGCCTGGAGAAGAGGAAGTTCCACGGAGATCTTACTGCAGCCTTTCAGTAAGTAAAGGGGCTTATAAGAAAGATGGAGACTCTTTATCAGGGCAGGTAATAACAGGACAAGGGATAGTGGTTTTCAACTAAATGGAGGTAGATTTAGATTAGATATCAGGAAGAAATTCTTCACTTGGAGGGTGGTGAGATGTTGGCACAGGTTGCCCTGAGAAGCTGTGGATGCTTCTTCCCTGGAAGCGTTCAAGAATGGGGCTTTGGGCAGCCTGATCTGGGGCAATATGTTTCTGCCCATGGAAGAGGTTTTTGGAACTAGATGAGCTACGCTGCAGCCCTAGCCAGCACAGGGCAGCAGTATGATGGCATACCTAGCTTATGCAGCAGAGGCCAGGGCAGAGGCCTGCCCTAATTCTGGGGAGAGTGCTATAGCCACCCAATTCAACACAGGAATGGTGTGACTATGTTATTCTGGTGCTTCACCAAGGTAAAACTCTTTTTGCTACTGATTTTTATCTATTTTAAATACGTGTGCAGTGTTTCAGTGCATTTTACAGATGCGTCCTTGGTTACTACAATAGTACAATATCATCACAAAATCCATTAAATACTTCAGAATAGCAGGATGAAAAATTTCCATGATGTAATCGGCACCAGAAATTGTCCTAATTTCCACAGAGCTTGAAGAACTCTGTCAGGGCTGGTTCTTAGACACATACTATTTATTAGTTCCAATAAGTACTGTTAGTTATTTTTATTAATGAAGTTTGGGAGACAGTAAATAAGAAGGGTAAATCACAGATATGGTACAACCTGGATTATCCAGGAAGCTGAGTGCAAGCAAAAGAAATGCCTGGACACAGCCAAACATAAAATTTCACATCTAGGAAAGATGGATCTATATTACTGTCTCAAGATAGGTGATACCATTCATGTCTTTAAAGAAAAAGACATGGAAATCATGGTGTGTTGTCTCTTGCATATGAGCTTCCAGATGAGTACAGTGTAGATTTTGGCAGGTGTGTGAGAAGTTGTTGCAGAACGCTGAGTATGCTGCAAATTCACTTCAATTGATTTCTCAATACTGTCTCTGGGTAAACATGCCTGTGGTGGCTTCTGATAGCTATCTGGGCTTTTCCAGAGAACTCCAAAATTTGTTTGGTGACCCGGGTAATACAGGCAGAGAAAGCTTCTGCTTTCAAATTGGGAAAGGATATGTTTCAGGCTTTTTTTTTGGTTATGCAATATAGACAGACATTACAGGACCCTCTGGATGGGATCTGAGGCTAAACAAATTCAGAGATGTAGTACTATACACATAGTTAATATAAAGGACAATTATCTTAAAGTTTCTAAACTTAATTTGTCTAAGTAACAACAGTGGTTTGCTGGATGCTGGCACCTGCAGTGTGTGGACAGTGAAAACCATGATTACTGACCATGTGTGTAGGCAGAGACATTCCATGTGTGTTGACTCCAATGTTTTCTTGGCTAGGGAAAGGACCTTTTTTTTGTACAGGTGGGTGATGGAAAACAGAGTCTTGATGAAATGCCTATTTCAACGGATGGTGAAAAAGAAGTAAAATACAGGAAAAATTACCAAGAAATCAATAGAATGACATTGGGCTGCATAAGATGAGGAGAAATTCTACAAATAATTATCTGAAAGTAGATTTTCCAGAATTATCTGCAAAAAAAAACCATGTTGATTTACAGGCTTTCTCTCATTTGTAGGTCGCTGACAGAAATAGCAAATTTGAAGTAGACTGTTTGCGAAGAGTTGATACTGAATTTCTGAGTTGTCATGTGCAGTAAATGCATGACCAGGATTAGGACATAAATTTACAGTACGGGGAACCCAGATTTATTTCTTGTCATGAAAGACTTTCTAACTTCAAGAACGTTGATTGTTCCTCAGTTTTCAGTTTGTAAAATAGGAAAGCACTTCCTAACTCATAGACCAAAATGGATCAGAGCAGTTATTACTCACAAATCATATCTTCCACCCTAGTTTAAATTGAGTTAGAAAAATACCTAGTGTTCTCAAATGAAGAAAAACAGCCCTTCTGGGTCTCCTCCTCTAGCTCTCTGGTAGGTTCACAGGCTGGCAGATGCAGCACTGATCTAAGGGGAAGGTTGGTTGTTCACTGTGCAGCATCTGTATAGGATGATCTGAGATTTGAAACAGTGGTGCATTCAAGAACTGACTGAAGGGACACCAGTCTTGCCCACCAGCCTCTGTCACCTCTCTCACCTGTAGTCTTCCTTGACATTTTTTTCAAGGAAAACTTGTGCATACCAACTCGCTGTAGTCTTCTCTAAAAAGAGTTAAGCATGCTGCCCATGCTAAAATTCTTTCTATGAAAACTGTGTTTTTAAAGATTAATGTGCCAGTTTTAAATGTACACAACCCTTTCAGCTGATGTTTTGTGCCGTGCTGTAATGAGCAAGCTGCAGCAATAGGGACAAACATTGAGGCTGTCTGACTTAACATAACTCCAGACAAACCAAGCCATTTTGGTGATCTGTGTTGCTGTCTCCTGCGTTTTCCATTACTGGACTTGTGCAAAGTGATTGTAGGAACAGAGAACACTTAGAATGTGTTTATTGTATTATTATTATTTTTTTTTCCCAGGCTGTGCCCTCCCAGCATCTACAGCCACCACTGCTAGGGACCTCTAGCTCAAGACTCTGTTTAGCTTTTATCATGCTTTATATACACACATAGGTGTTATATACAGTGAATTTGTGTGGTATGAATGGGTTCAAAGAATGACCTTTGACCTTGTGGTATTCCCTGCTACAATAACAGGACAATTGTTTTTTCCTCATTATGACTCGCTATTACTATTGTACATTTAAAACCCTATTCCTGATCATTTTATTCTTGTGTTATGAAATTGTGAATATATTTCCATCCTTTTCTCAATGCTACTCATGAATTTTAAAACACTTTAGCCTGTTACCTCTTTTCCAAGGTACTCTTCTAGTAAAAAAGCTGTTTCAGAATTCTCACCATCTTTATTTCCGTTGCATAGTCATACTACGTTCTTTTGAAGATAGAAGGACCAGAACTACTTGCAGTCATTCAGCACTGTGGATTTATTTAATCTTGATGACATTGTCTTACTTGTGATTTTTTTTTTTTTTTTAATTCAGCTAATCCTTATTATTCTCTTTGTTTTTCAAATGGTGCTAAATCCATTGTTGATATATTCTGAGAAATATGCACTTTTATATAAAAGCAGGACTGGAAGATGTCTCAAAAGTTAATCTGGTACATGAAATTGCCTAAAGTCTAGGATTTTTTTTACCAAGTGTTCTTGACCAATACAGTTCATAATTTCATATATATGTTGAGAATTATCTTTCTCTATATGCATTACTTTGCAAATATAGACAACATGCTTTGCAGAGCATTACATTGCTGTCAAATGTTGGGGGTCAGGTGCACTGCAGACGATTTCCTGAAAATTGATCTCTCATTAGGTGTTAATCAGAACCTAAGCGCAGAGAGAATAAACAGCATGTTGCAGGATGGAAAAGCTTTCATTTATCTGATATAGATGTATAATACTGAAATACTGTGTGTAGGAACTTATGCATAAAAGGCTTCTGGCTCCTTTTTAAAGCTACTGTATAGATACTTACGGCTTTATTCAGCAGTAAATTTATATTTTGGAATTCCTGGGAAGAGGAACCTACATAAAAATGTACAAAAAACTGCGGGATGAGGAGCAAAAAAGGTAATAGAAAGATTTTCCCCAGACCTCCGGGTCTGGACAGGGTTTCTGATTATTCACCTTGACAAATGGCCACTAGGTGTCTGTAGAAAGCTCATCTGTTCAAAATGCCACCTTTCTCTAATTTCTAAAGTGCTCAAAGATGGGCCTTATCTGAACAGAGAATCAAGAGGAGTGACAGACTGCACAAGTGAAATCCTGTCCAGAAGTGTGCAGATGTGTTATTGTCCTGACTAACAGATCACCCCCATTTATTGTCAGAGCTAAAATAAGCATGAGTGGTCAGATACTGAGGGTTTTGCTGTATCTACTCTTTCTGGAAAATAAAGGAGTACGGTCAGTGTCTTCACTTTTCTTCTGGAACATTGACTGAGGAGATGAGTTAAAGAGCAGCTGTGGTTTGTCTGGAGTTTCCTGTGTTTTTTAATTTTTTATTATTCCATATTTTATATTTCATATTGAAACTGGTACTATGAATGGTTCTTGAAAAGATCATTTTGTGTCACTGGTGTAAATCAGTTGCCCAGAATACCAATTATTCTGAAAACAGGGAACTGTAAGAGATAACCAGTTATTCCTGCTGTGTATGGAACTTCAACATACATTTCCTTTGGCCTTAGTGTAATAAAGACAGGATTTCAAAAACATCATTGTATTCTAAGCATGGCAAAGAGACACATCGTTCACTGATGTGTTCTCCTATTCCTGAGTCCTATCCATAGGGCTGGCTGAAGCCTTCTAAGGGAAGTCTTGCTTCTAAGCAAGACTTTCTTAGTAGTGCTGAAACCCTATGTTTGCCCAGCTATTCATGAAACAAGTGGAAGCTCTGGATATAAAAGGTCTTACACTTTCTAGATGGTTACTTGGAAATTTTATATATTTGCAATGGCAGTCATACGCATATGCTGTAACAGTGTAGTGGGTTTATGTGGCAAGGTTTTGGTAGCAGGGGGCCATAGGGGTGGCTTGTGTGAGAAGAATCCAGAAGCTGCCCCATGTTTGGTAAGGGCCCTGCTGCTGACCAGAGCCGAGCCAATAAGCGATGTTGTTTGCACCTCTGTGAGAGTGTATTTGAGACAGGGAAAAAAACGCTGCGCCACACAGCAGCTGGGAGAGTGAGAGGAGTGAGGAACAGCCTTGCAGGTGCCAAGGTCAGTGAAGAAGGAGGGGGAGAGGTGCTCCAGGCGCTGGAGCAGAAGTCCCCTGCGGCCTGTGGTGAGGCCCATGGTGAAGCAGGCTGTCCCCCTGCAGCCCATGGAGTACCACGGTGGAGCAGGGCTCCACGCTGCAGCCCGTGGAGGAGACCACGGTGGAGCAGGTGGACCTGCAATGACAGAGGCTGCAGCCTGTGGAAGACCCCTGCCAGAGCAGATTCCAGGCCGGACCTGCAGCCTGTGGAGAGGAGCCCACGCAGGAGCAGGTGACCTGGCAGGAGCTGCTGCCCGTGGGGAACCCGTGTTGGAGCAGTTTGCTCCCAAGGGATGGACCCCGTGGTATGGAGCCATATCTGGAGCAGTTCTTGAAGAGCTGCTGCCTGTGGGCAGCCCACGCCGGATCAGTTTGGGAAGTACTGCATCCCATGGGAGAAACCCCACAGCACAGGGGATGAGAGTGACCGAGAGGGAGTGGCGGAGATGAAGCGTAAGGGGCTGACTGCAGCCCCCATTGCCCGTTCTTCTGCATTGCTCGGGGGGAGGAGCTGGAAAAGGGCAGAAGGGGGGAAGGCATTTTTGATTTCTTTCCTTTATTTCTCACTTCTCTAGCTTCTTAGTAATAGGTAATAAATCTTACAGTCTCCCTACTCTGAGTCTGTTTTGCCTGTCACGATAATTGGTGAGCAATCTCCCCGTCCTTACCTCAACCCTTGAGCCCTTTTCATCATATTTTCTCCCTCTTTCCCTTTGAGGAGGGGGAGTGAGAGAACGGCTGTGGTGGAGCTCAGCTGCCCACCCGAGTAAAACCACCACAGTCCTTTTTGGTGCCCAACGTGGGGCTCGAGGAATTTGAGATAAGGATGATAGCTGAGAGGGGTAACGGGCAAAACATGGACTGGATGTTTTTATAAATGTAATAGTTGTGTGGAATTTAAGAAAGCAGTACTTGTGAGGAATATGTTTCATGGTAGTGTGGTGAAGGGACAAGTGGTGGAGTGTGTGTAAATTGTTCACTTCATCAGTGTTGTGATGATGTCATGATTATTTTGGTGCAGGAATTATTTTTATTTTTGATGTAAGTGAAGTTTGTGATGATTGTAAAGTAAGAGTATATTGTGATTATTCTTAAATATGCAGTTCACAGAGGCGAGGGGTGGAATGTAGTGGGTTTATGCGGCAATGTTTTGGTAGCAGGGGCCATAGGGGTGTCTTCTGTGAGAAGAGTCTAGAAGCTGCCCCATGTTAGACAAAGGCGCTGCTGCTGACCAGAGCTGAGCCAATAGGCGATGTTGTTTGTGCCTCTGTGGGAGCATATTTAAGACGGGGAAAAAAAAAAAAGTTGCTACACAGCAGCTGTGAGAGTGAGAGGAGTGAGAAACAGCCTTGCAGGCACCAAGGTCAGTGAAGAAGGAGGGGGAGAGGTGCTCCAGGCACCGGAGCAGAAGTCCCCTGCGGCCTGTGGTGAGGCCCATGGTGAAGCAGGCTGTCCCCCTGCAGCCTGTGGAGTAACTCGGCTGCCCACCAGAGTAAAACCACCACAAACAGTCATATTAATTGTAATGACACTTTACTGCTACAATAAAATCCATATCTGGCATGAGCAGCTTTGATGGACAGTGGCCAGGAAGGAAGTTCTCAGCACGGAGCAGATAGGACTGCAAGTAGTGTTTCTTCCTCAAAGCAGAAGGGAGGTGAACTAACACTGTGGAGTTACAGAGGCTCCCAGGAGCAAATTAATACAACACTGCTGTGATTCAGTTTTTCTGGTGATTCTTTTGTCTTCTGGATCCAGATGGGCTGGTTCCAACATGATCTGGGACATTGCTCTGTCTTCAGGAAGACTAAATGGAGTCGTCTGCTGCAGATCATTGTGATAAATGTTTTGGAGGTAAGTGCCTCTCTGTGGGAATGTACTCTGGCGCTAATCTGGTCGGAGCAGTGAATGGGAGTGTCACTACTTTCAGGCAGCACTACCTGTGAGGAAAGTGCAGTGCAGTGTTCAATAACAGGTGAATAAGTAGTGATTGAATTGCTGATATTGTTCAAATTTGAATCCTTGGTCTTTGACTTTTCCTGCAGGGGTTACCTGCTAGCTGGTGGAATCACCTGCACAACCAGCACCATGCCAAACCCAACTGCTTCCACAAAGACCCTGATCTCAATATGCACCCTCTCTTGTTCAGCTTGGGAAAGACACTCTCAGTGGAGGTGAGCGTGGGGGCATCTGGACAATGCTAAGATGTAGCCTGGAGAAGCAAATAGTCATAAAAAGATTATGCCATAAAAGATTTTAAAGACAGAAAGCTATAGACTGAAGTATAAAAACATGGATAAAAACATGGATTGTCACTTTCTTCCTAAAACTGTGACAATTTCCAAAATGTTTGAAGGTCTGACAGTCTCATGGTCTATCGTTCATGCCAAGGTTCCAGTTTGATGTATCTAACTTAAGCACCTACCTCAGACCTGGTTATCATGATGCTTAGGCGCTAGGTCCTGGGAAGTAAAGTCTTAAAATCAGTACTTAAGTTCTCTAAGTTGCTAGAAGAGCATGGTAAGCACCTTGAAAGCCTTCCAAAGAATGAGTCAGTACACTTGATTAGTGTTAGATGTTGTTAGTGATATTGTAGATAGTGAGTCAGATGTTCCCTTGTGGTCTTTTTGGTTGTGGGACCTGCTTTGCACCTAAATCTAGCACCACTATAGCACAAGCATAGCAAATTATTTCTTAATCGTAAATTTTTACTTTAATAAAAATTAAAACCATGAACACAGCTCCCCCTCATTCCTGCGTTTCAGGAATCACAGGATTTCCTATCATTAGGCTAAGCAAGGTGTCTTTTTTTCCCCAACAATTCTGTTTACTCAAAGGGCAAAGAAAGGGCCTCTTGGTTAGCTAAAGCATCCACTTTGTTTCTTTCTCCTTCAGCTAGTAATAAGCAAAAAAATTGCAGTTCTCTGATACATGTAGAAAATTCCAGCTCCACTGTCTCAGAAAGACTCCAGGGAAGAGAGCTTATACAAAGTATTTATTCATAGAAACTGTTAGCTGAAACCTGGAAAAATTTAGCCAGTAATCTTCTGAAAGAACTCTCATGGTTATATATTAGCATGAACATGAAGTACCTAGAATGGAAGTGTAGGAAATTGGGTCTCATCTCTTTCTGTTTTTAACAGAAGTGAGTCAGGCACACTGTGGTTGGGCAAAATGGATTTCAGTAGTTTAATGTAGTTCAGTTTGATTGGTTGGTTTCAGTTGGTTGAGTCTAGTGTAAATATTTTTGAGGTTTTTCTCAGTAACAGGGGAGCTATGGAAATAGTTTGCTCTACCTCATTATTTTGTCCTTCAAAGAATCTGGAGCATAAAATTTGCAGATGATATCAAGAATCCTTTTGTATGAATAGTGGGGAAAATAAAAACAACACACTGTGAAGCAATAAAAGTACTTATGCTATATAAATATTTAATCTCTTTGCTGTTGCATGAAGTGAAAATATTCAACAAAAAGGCAGATGCCTGTGTAGAGTATTCACTACTTGGATCTTGTAGAAATTATTTTGCAGTCATCATAGGATAATGTCCAAATTCTTATATATTTTCTGACCACTATCTTCTTTACCACTCAAAAACCTGTGATGTTCATCACCATCACTGGAAACTTTCCTGGCAAAATTCAAATGCCTTCAGAGCATTTTTGTTATTTTAAAGTATTTTTCTGTCCTATCATGAGTTTTGGAACTCTTCCTAAAAATTGCTGTGTTCTGATATCTGTATGTATTGATATCTGGATGTAGAGGCTCAAATGAAGTCTGTTTCTCTCCACTGCTTTGGGAGTTCAGTACCTGCTTTTCAAGAAGAGGGGTAGGATTACACAGATTTAAGATGTATGTTAAATAAGTTCGTTATACAGGAATAAGGAATATCTCATGAAGTGTCTCAGTTCTCCAACTAACCCATTACAATGTACTTAATGAACTTAATGCCTTACAATTATCAGCATAAATATTTCATCCGTGAGTATTTCTGCTTTCTTGGAGTGTGTTTGAATAGAGGTCAAAACAGTAATGAAAACTAGCAGAAAAACAGGTCAAGATCAGAAAATGAAAGTTAAATACCGTCTAGAACTGACAACGTAGAGTAAAGCAAAGTGGTGAGACAGAATTCTTGCAGTTATGAAATGGAGGGTTTAATTCATCTCAGTGAAATGCATGAATCTGTGACATTTTGGAACATAAAGCACAAGCAAATTGAAATAAACAAAAAATGTGAAGCAATATGAGTACTTTATTGTAGCTTGAAAACATACAATAACAAAACTGACAACACTGTACTCTAAGAAAACTTGCTATTTCTTCAGAAATAGCTCCCTTTGAGAGAGAATTCCAGGTACTTTTTAATTGTCTCAAAGTAAGTAACATCTACAATGCCGTAATACAAATAACATCAAAATGTTCAAAACACCACTAGGAAACTGGCCTGTCAGAACACTCTGACCTTTACCACTCTGTGATCCATAAGATATCTCTGTCTTAATGGGACAGTATGCTGAGTCTTTCAAAATTCAGTCTCAAATGTGGTAAATAGTAGTTTAAGAAGCAATAATGTTCCTTGAACAGAAGTTTTTGTCTTTATTTGCTCTAAAATAAATCTAACTTTATTGCTGTAACTTTTTTTTAGGCTATTCTAAGAATTTCTTAAGATACAAGTTTGCAAGCTTTTTCTGCAAGGTGGAGAATATTAAACAAATGCCCTAGTTTATTAGCAATATGGGATGTTTTTATTTTACTTGACAACTGTTATCTGCTGACATCAACAGCAGGCTCTGTTGCATCCACTTCTCATTCGCATTCTTTCTTTTCCGCTTGAGTGAGGCCACCAAAACCAATTCCTTTGGGACCAAAATTTTTGGCATAGCAAACTGCAAAAGAAGGAGGAGGGTAAATAACATTCGGAATGTTTTCATGTCGAGGTAAAGGACTTGTGTCTTTAGTACTACTTCCAAATATAAGTTAATAAAAAGAAGGAAGTGTGAATGTCTTTCTTGGTAGTGTCAACAGAGTCTAATAGTGAAACATATTTGACTTAAACGGAAGTGTCACATCTGAGCTTCTCCAAAAAAGTCAGAAACAGCATGTATTCAAGATTTAAGTAATGTTTTCTTTAAAATTGCTTTCCCATCCATATAGACTATTTTCAAAGGAGGTTAAAAGAACTAGAATGTAGTCCAGCCAGCTTTTGATGGTAGTTTAAGCAATGCCATGCTAACTGTGTATTGCTAAGTGTACGCGTGTTTATTTATCACAATTCTGTTAAATAATGGTCAGCACATTTCTCAAAATATGCCTATCTGACTACATGCTGTTGTCAGACTGTGCCCAACTTAAGTATTTTTTTAGGACTCTCTGTAGAGTTTAGCCTAGGATATGAAAACTTGGCACACTCTGCTCCTTAAGCTGTTTCACAGAGTTAAGTGAAATCTGCAAGCTTTGTTGATCTGAGAAGAATATCTGGATGTAAAATTTAGCATGAATGCATTATCTTCTTTACTACCAATAGAGTGGAAGTGTCTTCTAATTCTTCCTGGCAAGAATTCCAATTGGGATCATGACATTCAAAGATCTATCTGTATATTTGTGATTTAGTTTTTTTTTTTTTTTTTTATGAGCGAGTGAGATTGTGTAGGTACAAAAATTTGCCCAGCAGGTATGGCCAGTGTTCCTGTGAGGAGGTCTGAGGATAGATCAGAAAAGATGTTGCATTTGTAGAAAAATTACAGATTTAGAATTTGAATGTTAATAGTAGAAGATGCAACTGCAATGTTGCCACGGTTCTTTCTTTGCTTTTGGAAAGTTGTTAAAAAAATAAAACGAACATTCACATAGTTGTTAAACATGCAGCAGTAAATCTTGATGGCAATACTAGGTCTAAAAGGAATAATCCGTTGACTCGATAACCCAGTTGAGGTCATTGCAATTCTTACCTTTACAGTAGAGCTCTCCATCTTTGTCTGTAACATTGGTAGATTCTAAGCTCTTTCCACAAATAGCACAGCGGAAGCATGTCTTATGCCAAGGCTGAGGAAATGAAGACGATTCATTGTGTGTTACAGCAAATGCACAGCTAGCAGATGCAAGAAACAAATAACTGTTGCTTTAGCCTAAAACTGTCTTCTTGCTCTTAAGGCTTCCACTTTTAGTCCTTCTAGATGATTTTTTTTTTAATTATCCCACTTTATTATCCCATTATTATTTAACATCTTACCTAGCAACTTGCTTATTAATAGAGGTCTAGTAAAAAGCAGAGAGCTTTTGATAGTGCTCTCTCATAGTGGCCTCTCCCTTCACGTGCAGAGGTAATATTCTAGTGAGAGGGCCAGCATGTCAAGGGATGCTAGCTTTTATTTTTTTAGTCAAAGAAAATATAATCTTTAATCTTTAGAATAATATAATCTTTAATACATCTGCGTTTGCCACTACAAATAAATGTTTAAATTATAACTATTCCAAGAGATGCTAGTAGGATGACGGTGGCAGAGGAGGCAGCCTGTACAGTAGCCAAAAAGGAAGGGTTGTTCCACAGACATCAACAAGATGCAGAAAGTTCAGGCTTATGCAACAGCACGTGACTTTAAACCTGATAGGCGATATATCAGACTCTACCAAATTGTTAATTCATCTTCATATTTTCTTCATTAAGACTGAGTAAAATCTTCAAGGAATGATTAGCTATAGTTTATCTGCATTTGAAAAGCTTTTTTCCTAATGTTTTAGTAACTACTTACTTTTCCTCCTCCCATTATCTTCTCTGCAGCGTACACTGACTTGCCACAGCGGGGACATTTATCCACGTCGACAATCTTTTTGGCAAACTTTGAAGGGTTAGTCGGTGTAGAAGGGCGAGCAGGCTTTGGTGATCCCCTAAAACAGAAGTTTTCAGTGTTTTTAAAATATTGCTTAAAATGCTATTTTCATTTTAGAAATTTGAGGTCATGGTGTTTGTTTTGTTTGTTTTTGTAAGGGGGGAAAATACTAAATTACTGGTCTAGGACATGCAAAAGGGGGGAAAAAAAGAAAAAACCAGAATTGTTAGAGAATCACAGAATCACCTAGGTTGGAAAAGACCTTCTGTTGTATTGCATAGTTGAAAACTATTTCCTGTATTGGACTGAGCTAATGGTAGCCACATTTAATGAAAAGTGAAAGTAAAAAATAATGTTTGTTTTCGTTGAGAGGCAAAAAGAAGCAAAAGACCCCCACTTCTTGAAACTGGCTAAATGCTTGTACTCAGTAGTGGGCAGATCTTGAAAGAGGAAAAAACCAACCAAACAACAAAAACAACTCGATTTTGCATGCTCTTTTTTGTTGTTTTATTTTCATTCAATGCAACATTTTGACAAGGAACCAGGATTTTTAGGTAGCCCAGGGTCAAAAGCATCAGAAAAATAGCTTTGCTATTTCTAATAGCTTTGCTTTATGTTTCTGGACTTCGTGCTTTATGTCCTTGTGCTTGCTTAAAGTCATTGACAGAACTGCTTGTGAATTACCGGATTGATGGACTGCAACAGGTCATTAAGTCTACAGGACATAACAGTTTTGATACAGAACTCTGCCCACAATGGATGCATATCTTACGTGGGGGTACAGTTCAATATGGTATTTGAGCTTTTTTTTTTTTTTACCTGCCTGGCATATTTGTTGAGTTCCCTGATAGTAATAGCAGAAGAAAACATTTTTTTTATTTTGAAATGTGCAGCTTTGAGAATCATAGGAAAATAGTTTAAAAATGTACTGTCAGACGTAATTATGTGGAGCTGAGGCTTTTTGAAGATGCTGTCCCATGGGAAACCCTTTGTTCAGTCATGTTCTCGGTGTGCTTGTAAGTATTGTTCAGGCCACAGGGAGGATTTAGAAACATTATTTCTGTATTGAGAGGAATAACAGTATGTGGTATTGGGATTATTTCTCTAACAGTAAAACTTAACTGTATCTTAGCACCTGGTAAGATGAAGAAAATTCTTGTGTTCTATGGCGAAGGTGATTTTATCACAGTGCTACTCATGGCAAATTACAATTGCAGTGATTGCAGTGTAGGTTTGTCGTGGCATAAAAAGGCTGCTGCTGCCTATTGAAGGAGGAGAAAATTCATGAAGAGAGCTTACGGAGACTGAAAATTATTTTAAAATAGTACATGGCTGTGTCCACTGAAGAAAAGTTTGTAGGAAGTTCTCTTCAGCCACTCATACTATGTGTTGTTTTAGGAACAGAATAAAATATCCCACTATATCATATATACCCCAATAAGTGACAAGTAGTATCAGAAAAACAGACAGTGCTGGCAGTGGGATTTAACTCACTGTTGCAGATTCAAGCCTAGATGATCCCCAGTGTCAGTGCTGAGACATCCTGCCCCTTGTCCAAAGCCAACACCTTTGGGACCATATTTTCTTCCATAGCAAGTTTTGCAGTAGATCTCAGATTCGTGAGCTGCTACTGTGGTGCTGTCCAGAGCTTTTCTGCAAGCCACTAAAAACAGGAAAAGAGAAGTACGGATAAATGTTTGCATATTCAAAGGTGAATTAATGTGGTTCAGAATAATTATAATTAGTGTGTATTTTTGTTCATCCTCAAAAAATACAGGAAAAGAAGGGTGTTAGTGCATAGTCAGTATAAAGCTTCACTGGGCTGTTGCTAACATAATTGTTCACGCACACAATGTTTGCGCTCTCCAGTTACACTCTAACCCCGGAAAAATCTTGGGCTTGTCAAGACCGTTTTTCTAGATCTGTGAGGCCAGAGATGGATCTGAGGTAATCATCCCAAAGTCCCAAACCCTAAAAACAATGGAGAGGTGGCTGGGGTGTCGATTCTACTGTGCATCTGCACCTTTCAGAATAGTTCCTCTGAGTCTGGAGTGGCTTTCTCATGTCAGCCCATCGTATTTTAAGCTGGCAAGTTTTAAAAAGAGAGTGTAACATACTTGCGGTGTCCAGTCAGAATCAAGCAGGAGATATATATATCAATTTATTTATCTCATTGCATTTTTTGGGCTGTAGTGCCAGAGGAAGCAATGATTACAAATACCTGATTTTCTCAACTCTGTTAGACTTCCTCCAGGATGACAGGAAAATGATGATGCAGATTCTGAGACCACAAGGACCTCCTGCTAGTCACCTTTGTTATGGAGAAATACTGCATGGCTTAGCTCACCAGAAAAGGTCCCGGAGACTTTCGGACAGAAGATGCCATAGGAGCGCCGCTCACATAATGGCATGCAAGTTATACTCTCTATGTCACTACTTTAAATCTAGCCTCTAGTTGAAAGGATCAAAAATTAATGCGTGCTAACAGCTGCTTATTTGAGGCCTCAGTAAAGAAGTATCTATGTTTTGGGAAACACAGACCACTCCTTGAGCTAACAAACGTGGCTAAGTTCAGTCTTGTGCATGCTTACTCTCAGCAAATGTGCATGGAAGGTAAGGTAGATAAATCTGAGTTCTGTGGGGTGCTTTGCTGATCTGAAATCTGATCATCTTTTTATGACCAAATCCAGTTACCAGGCCAGCGTCTATCTCCTTGCTGTATATGCATGGAAACTTGGACAACAACGAAAGGAAAAAACAGTAGTGGCAGTCTTCATGTGCTTGGTGACTGTGTATGCCACACTGATTTGGAAAGTCGGTGTGAGACAGTCCCCACCCCATCAAGAGAGGATGAAGCTTTCAGTTATGAATGCCTATTAAAAAAAAAAGGGGTTTTGTAGTATACATCAAAAAAACACTTTTTATAAATTGTTTGGTGTGTCAACAGTGGTTACTGATAGTGTAGGGAAATAACGTTCTCTTCAACTTTCTTTGAGCAAGTGCACATACAGCAGAGGGCTCTCCGGTCGTGTGTCCTGTTGATAGCTTGGAAAACAGTTGCTTAGCTCATGTAAGAAACACAAATCTGTGAATTGCACAATTATTGAAAATAGATGGAAGATCAAGCCTCTAGTAAAGCTATCTGAGTGTTTGGTTAGTCCTTTTTTTCCCCCTACATTTAACTGTCCTGCAGCGAGGTTTTTCTCAAATTCATTCAAGTCAGAATTTAAGGATTTAAGGTGATATTGGAGCTTTGTTTCCACTGTAGTGTGTAGAGGGGAATATAATTGGCAAGGACTTGTTTAATTAACAGAAATAAAATGAAGGGCTTCTGTAAATGTGTGAACTTGATCACTTTGTGCTGCAGTCTCTTCTGCTTTGGGATTATAATTATGTTTGCTGCGGGAGTTAAGGGATGATGGAAACTCTAGCAGTAGATAAAGTGTTTCTATTTCTGGCTCTGTAGGGATAGAGTATCAATCCACCACAACAGATGGAGCAAAAGCCCTTGAAGTGCTATTGTTGAAATAACTTTGAGACCTGTCATCTGCTAACAGATACTGTTTGCAAGCTGGCACTAAGAAGTTTCAGGTTTATGGAGAGAGATCCTGCCAAATGTCCATCACAGCTGTGTTTTAAGCAAAACCTGACAGGGAAACAAGGTACGTAAACAGCAATCTGTGCAAGGAGAAAGGTTTGTTGGAAAGAAGTTTTGAAAACTGTCTGTAGGGAAAGACTATGGAGTACAGATACAATGATTTTATAGTTCTGCATATCTCATTCTTACTGTCTTAACAGGTTGGTTTGAATTGCGTGTAATTTTGCTCAAGTTTAACTTTGTGGTCCAAAAATACTGGTGTTTTTCATGTGTCGGGTCAAATACAATAAATACTCAACTGAATTGATTTAAATTGCTTTTTGTACCCCATAATGGGTACAGAGAGGAATGTTTTTCTTGTCTTGGGAAACAAAATCCTTTAACTGATTCATTGAAAAGTCCACGAACGTGATACATGATATTGAATTATCTGGTCCAAAGCTAGTGTATGTGAATCATGGGAAACATAAAGCCAATTAACATACCTCTCACGTGCCAGCTGGGCTTAGCTGCATCTTTAATTTTTGACCTTAGACATACTTCTGCTGGGAATACTTTTTTTAGTATCTAACCTATCTATAATTTAGTTCACACATATGAGTACAATAGGCAGAAAAATAAAAACAGCAGACCTAATGAATGCCTGGTGTTTATCGTGAGTCATTTAAAAAAAAAAAATCAGCTGTGCTAAGAATGAAGCTTAAACTTGTTTCAATATTAGGTGTCTGAGAATGCACGTATGAAAAAAATGTCCTGTTGGGTCATAGTTAATGATAGCTTTTAATTTTTGTTAGACACTGGAGAGTCTATTCATTTGACTTCTCTTCGCATACCACTTTCTATCATTGAATAAAGCATAAGTGTCAATTAAATCTTTTATCATAATTAACACATCCATGCTTCTCTTCCTGTAGCTTCTCTGATCTATAATACTAATTGTTATAGGCAGCACATGGAAGCAATAAGCAGTCTCTAGTTTTAACCAAACTAAGATTTTTACCATCTGTTAGAATTTGCTGAAGGCTATCAATTAACTACAACATTTTTTTGAGGGAATTCTTTCTTAATCTTTAGGCATCGCTTGCAGGGGACGGGGTGAAGGGCAAACAAAACTCGTGTATGTCCTTTGAATTGGTTCTACACAGTGCTGTAGGGTCATCTAAGCATGTAAAAGCTTTCTCATTTCTGAAAAGGAAAATTTTCAACCTATCCAGGAAAGTAGGGTTAAAAAACTAAATTCAGTAGTATCAATTGTGCTGAACTTCGTAGCGCAAAGGTCCTAAATCTCAATTGTATGCAAAATACATTATTTAGCTATCTTTAGTTCTTATCAAATTTTCTCCCTTCACAAAGGACAAACAGAGGTGAATTGATACCTTCTCTCTCATTTTTCAGCTGCTAACTTATCTGCAGAGAAAGCTGTCTGCTGAACATTGAAGACGCCTGGGGAAAACAGTAAGTGAAATAGGACTGTACGAAATATGGGGAAGGAGAAGACTGAGGTACTTGCAGGGTGTTGGTGGGAGATTTTGATGCCAGAGATAGTATCCTTCAGCTTTTCTGTGTGCATTTTTTTAGGATTAATCATAAAAGTACTCATCTCCTATAATATCCTGATAAGACATACTTCTGTCTCAAGAGCACTGTTCATGTAGTTCCTCTAGACTTTTTACCTTGAAACTCGTGATACACTACCTTCTGGGACAGAGTAGGATTTCTTGAAGATTTACCTAGATACTGTATTTCTGCAGCACTCTGACGTCCCTAACAAAAACTATCATGCTTGACAAGAGAGAAGTCAAGATCCTGAGACAGACATTGCTCTAGGGTAAAGACTTAGAAAACTGAAACTTGATGACTAAGAGCTGATGTGGAGCGGCAAACTGGTCTTTCAGGAAGCTGACTGCTGTTTCTGAAAAGTTGCAATCATTTTCTATCCTTCAGTTACTTTAAAAAAAATGAAATAAGGGAGGGGGGGACACGCCAGATTTCATCTTCAGTGGATTATTGTCTCTGGGAGCAAACTATTAATCATCCTTACAGACAAGTATCCTTCAACTCAAAACTGGCTTTCTGCAGAGATTTAATTAAAACGCGCTGCAGTTGAACAAGCTCGCTCAGGTCTTTGCTCCCTCTTCTCGTTCCCCTCCCCAGTGTTGCAGACAGTATGTGCAACGTGTGGCTGCTTATGATAGGAATATTTTCTTTGGCCGCTTGGGATCCTTAAGGTTTCTAGAGAGTGTCGTTACAGAGTCAGCCTTGCTGTGCTTAAGTAGGAGGATTAGCGCGTGACTGCTCTCATCTTTGAGTTTTCTCGGAAGTAAGATGTATAAGCCTTACAAAACTTTTTCTGTGGGTCTGACACTGGCTGTGGCTACTGTCCCGTACGCTGGTTGGGCTGTTTATGACCTGCTGTAGGTGTCCTATGGGCAAACGTGTTGAGTTAGGCTTATGAAGCTTCTTCATTGTGTTTCTGCTTGGATGCAAGTTAATACAAAATAAATTACTGGCTTTAAGGGAAGATCCCTACAGAGCTATGGTAATGGTGTGAAGTTAAAATGGCGTAGCCCAGCTTACTGCAGAGGAAGCATGTTTTGTGAAAACTCCTTCCATTGCACTGAATTTCCTCAGCATGGTACACTGTCTTCTCACAGGCACCGCATTTGGCTCCACCTCCCCAGTTTGGCATCCTTGTATGCGAAGGGCAACCTAGAAAATCAAATTGCATAAATAAATGCAATGGAAAGAGTGAGTTATTTTAAACAGAACAGCTTGATTGATTGATTTCCCCTTATCGTTCCCAACACCATCACCAGTGAACTGCTATTGCAGGGTGGCCCCAAGCCAGGATCTGCTCGGGTGAATTGTACCACGGCACTCGTAAATTATCGGGTAGCAGAGAGGTGAGATGGCAGCTGAGAGTCTGCACAGACAGTGCAGACTGTGTGCGCCAGGCCCTGCGTAGGAAGGCAGACCTGGGGAGACCTTGTGTGCTGCTGGGCCGGTGGCTGGTGTAATGGCTCTTGGAGGAGACACGCTGTGTATCTGTGCTGTAGGAGGAATGTCACAGCAGACTGATCGCGGGGTGAGGGCACTAGCCTCATGCTCTGGGGGGGCAGCCTCGGTCCTCCGGATGACACTCTTTTGTAAATAAGGCTGTTCCTTAGCATGGAATCAAGTAAATACAATACATGGTAAATACGTTAAACGATTGTGAGGCGTTCCGGTAAAAAGATGATAGGGTCATTCTTACCTCTTCCGGAGAAGCGAATCTAGGATGTATTTACAACAAATAGTCATTTAATTTCAGTCCTGCCCTCCCCTCTATCCTAGCACAGCCTTTTCCCTTCAGTTCTTGCTTTCTTTTCATCTGTGTTGATACGTTTTTGTGAGGCAAATTTTAATGGAGGCTAACCAACACTCTGAAGCTTTATGGGAGTTGAAAAGCAGGACTGTGGACAGAATTTGACCTTAAACTCTCTACAGAACAATATTGTCTGTAGGTTCTGTAAAGAGACACTGTATTGTGCTATTTATGCATTTCCAAAGCATGACCTCCCTCAGTGATATATAAATATATATAAAGGCAATTTTCTCTGTCAGTATGATGTCACCTTCTCCAACGCACAGCTGGATGAATTCCACTTTGAAGTTGAACAACTGTATGTCATTTCAGAGGATGCTGGAGTAGAAACAAGTTCTTTGTTCTTTCCTGAGTTCCTTATAAAACACGGTCACCATGCAGCAAGATTATTGCTGTGCAGTTGTTATAAAGGAATAACAGCTGTGCTTTCCTTTGTCAATTGTTGCTAAAATCTAAAGATGGGAGAGAAAGGCAGTAGTGCTTACTGTTGCAGTTACTATTGAAGTGCCTTGCCCAAGGTCACGTAGGAGGGCAGCGACAGAGCCCGGAGCTGAACGTACACCACCTGACTGCAGGCACAGTAAGTGCCCTTCCTGACAATTGTGCTATCACCCATATGAAATGACCACAGCCTATGGTTTGCCCTTCTGGTTTCTTGTTTGAGTCATCGTTTCTGGAAAGACTGGAACGTCATCTTGTCATCTACACGTCGTATTATCGGGTTGTTCCAAGCTCCTGGCTCAGGCCTCCTTTGTCCTTCTTGGAAAGCCAGTCATTTTCTTATTATAGTTCTTTCAAAGCCTGCTTGTCCCAGCTATATTTGATTAAATGCACTATCAGATATTCTTAACTAAGAAAAGGATTTTCAATACTGAATCAAGTCTGCCACTTGAGAATTTTCTTCTAATGTCTTGTAAGAGATTGGAAATTATCACAGCAATGATGTAACACATGTAGCTGTTACTTTAACCAGCTTGCATTTTACCCTAACGCTTTACAGTGTCTGTACATACGACTCTAACATCCCATTTACTCATAATCTCAGTGACTTCTGTACCATATCTGCTAAATTTCAGAATGCAATGAATAATTTCTACCTGCCAGCTTTACAAGCTTAATCTGAAGCTGAAGGGAGTTCCTTCTGGCTACTAATGCTAAAAATCATGCAACTAGAGTAAAAGGCAACAGTATCAGGCAAACCCGAGATAGGAGTGTAGCATAGGAGCGTGTGCTCATGCTGAAGCAACAGCACCGAGGAAGCAGCAGTGTAGGCACATTTTATCTATTAGTGTTTGATAACAATCCAGATATTAGCATATCCTAATGTATCCACTGTAGTACTCTATTTATTGGTATATCCCTAACCTCATTTAATCCCCCATTCACTGTTGTGACTGTTAGCTGTGGTAGACAGCATATCTGACATCCTACTGCAAGATCCAGTCTCTCCTTTGGGATGCTGATTTAGGCTTAGCGGAACCAGCTCCTTAGCTCGATCAGCCTCGTCCTCAGCTGCCATGAAGCAACTACTCCATTAGACACTTTCAGACCCTGTCAGTTCTCCTGCTGCTCTGACAGCTAGAAAACACTAATGATGCATGAGAGAGAGGAATGCTCAGCTTGCCTCTGTGATTATTTGTAATGTAACAAGTAAGAAGCAGAAATACGATGTAGAAATCTGATGTAGTCAAAATAAATAAGAATAAATGTAAGGAATGCAAGGAATGGATTATAAGTTCGTATCCTTCTTAGGAACGCTTTAATGAAATAGTGCTGTTTAAATCTTTCCCCATTTCTTTTAAATGGGAAAAAAAATGAATAGGGAGAAATGTTTCGCTTTGGTAAAATCTTTTCTCTGTCTGCCATTTTATGTTCTCCCTTTTTTAAAGTATTTTTATATCGGTGCTATTTTTTTTCTTTTAAAATTAAAGTAATACTTGTCAAAGATTTTAAGAGAAGGAAGGCGGTGACAGAGAAAAATTGGTTTTGTGATGGAAAATTAAAACAAGATTTTAGCATTCACAGCATCTCCTTTGAATCAAGTAGACAGCTGAATCCTGCACCCGCTGGAGCAGCATCGGTAGCTGCCTGGGAGGAGCACGGTTTGCACCTCTAGTTTCTGTTAGAGTAAACCTGCTGCTGCTGTTTTAGTTCCCTTCAGAGACACACTGAGTTTTTCAAACTGTGGCAACAGGAGACTTTTTGGAAACTAGTTCTGATTACATCATTAGCTGAAAGAAAAAAATAATCTCTGAAAGTCTGATAATGCTTGATAGTTACAGGCTGTGGTTAGAGCTCTTAAAAGCTCCTGAGGCTAATTATAGTTACATGACTGGGCATGCATACACATTTTCCATGCTTTTTTGGCATCACCTGATGGGAAGCTGTAAGAGAAAGAAGTCAGGGTAAAAAACATTCCCGTAAGGATTCTGGCATGAGAATGGCAGCGGATGGCATGATGTCTGCACAGGCTGGTTTAATAGCTGGGTGAGGGACCAGTGCAACTCCACAGTCTTTGTGTTCTTTCTTTGTTCATCTCCCTGAATGCAGAACTGCAGTGGCCCTCCCTGCAGGTGCTGCCTGTGCAGCAGGATTACCGCGAGCCATTAAATTCCATCTCCATCTGCATTACCTGCAAATAGAACTCGGCCTCCTATTTGTCATACAAAAATTATACCCGAAGTCTTAATTCCACTTAATTTCATTTGGTGCTAGTATCTAAACTCATTTGAAATCCCCTGAATTTTTTCATCTTAATCTAGTTAATTTACAGGGACTGCTAGCCACATGGTATTTTAAAAATTTTTTTTGTACACTTTGGTGATCTATACTAGCATTACCACTTGTTGGCAGGCACTTCTGGTACTACTAAGCTGGAGGAGCGTGTTTGGTCTTGCTGTAATAATATTCAGCAGCTTGTATCATTCCATTTCAAAATGCAGCTACTACATGGAGTAGAATATATTACACATTGGATGTGCAGCCAAGGATACGTGCTTCACTTTATTTAGATTGTAACACCACTATATAGGCTTGCCTCAGACCAAAGGAGCCTTTGAAGTGTTTCTGTGCTCTTCACAAGCATGAAAAAAATGTGAGTTGTCTTCTCTTGGGCTATTAGGCATGCTGTACAAATCTGGATGTGACGTGACTGTCACAGAGTGTGTGTCACTGATCAGAGTACTATTGATAAGAGTGTCATCCAAAAATATATTTAGGTCCATGGATCTAAATAGGAAGTGGACGCAGTGGTGGCCTTAGAAGATTCCTAGAGGAGCAGAAGATAGTGCTAGACAGTGCAGTGTAGGTGAAAAAAGATGTTGTGCGTAATTTTGGTGTTTGCAAAATAGTAGGTTTTCCCTTCTAAATGTTTCTGTGTTTGATAGTCCAGAGCTCAAGTCATTTGTGTGTGAACGGCAGAAATCATTTATCGTGTGGCTGGGAGGATTATCTCAGGGTGCCACAAGTGCTACAGGATGCCTTTGAAGCAGATAAATAGAATGGGAAACGTAGGTCTTCACCATCACTTCATTGATCCTGCTGTGGCGTAGGTGCTGAACCACGGCTGGCAGGAGCGATGTGCCTTGCATCTCTGTTCTAGTCCCAGCTAGGGCTGCTTGGCCCAGACTTGGTTAAGAGCATAAGAACACTGATTTCTTTTATAAGAAACAAAGAATAATAATATCAAATCAAATCGCTGTCTACGCTGAAATGCAAGTATCGAGGCTATGCTGGAAATTCTGTGCCCTGTGGAAGTCTGTGGGACGTGTCAGTGTGGGCAGGACTTGGTTCTGGTATCTAATCACAGCGCTGCTGCTGCCCTGTCCTGTGACCGCCAGTGAGTCATCCGGCCCTCCTCAGTGCTGCTCACCTCACCAGCCCCGTGGGGATAAAAATACACGGCTTCCTTTGTGAAGACCTTTGAATAGCCTCAGTAGAAAAGGTAGAGCTGGATCCTGTTATGTATACGCGGGGATCTCGCAGCACATCGCGTGCTGCCCCTGCCCGGCCTCCAGCTGCCGCTCCAGCAAGCCCGTTTCCCTCACCAGCCTTATCTTGTACCTGTTGGCCTCGTAGGAAAGTTTTGAGTATTTTTAGATGAATAAAATGGCACTTAGGGCAACCGAATTCTATCTATAGTGTCTCTCCTGAAGGAGGAGTAATGTCTTTTGATGTTTCTAGGTGATTTTTTTTCTCTGTCAGTTTTGCTGTGTTATTTAGTGTGGCATTCCTTATTGGCAAAAGCTTTGTTTGCTTTAAAAATAATTTAAGCATTCCAATTCTATTTGAAAGTAGCGATAAAATGCCACTATAGGTTTTCTCTTTCTCTGTAACTAGCGCTCAAAATGTTCTGTTTTATCTTGATGTGTCTGCAGAGTAAAGCACAATTCTTGCCTCAGCATCCCGAAACGCCCAAAGGTGTTTTGGTCAAAATCTAATCCATTGTGGAAAGCGTTGTATATCTTAGCAGACTAGATCTACAATAGAGAAAATGTTCGTATTTGAGGAGTGAGCTCATTTAATGAAAGATGTTATATTGTTGTATATTGATAATCATATTTCTTATATTCTGATGCATTCAATGGACTATGGATACACGTAATTTTTAGGTCAGTTAGTGCAATATATTCAGCCTCCACCATGATCTCGTGATGGCTAGCATATCTTCCTTTATTTCTGTGGTAAACCAACACGTAGAGGTGAAGGGATGGGATCTTCCACACTGACTTGGGAAGATGGACATGGTTTTTTCATTGACGCTGGTCACTCTGAGTTCCATGAGTGCTTTTGAAACAAAAAAATTTAAGTGACATGACATGAAGCACGTGATGGGCAAAGCTGATAGGAAAAAAACAAAGTCCTGTGCCTGAAACTTCTGCTTTAATCTCTGTGTCCTTCCTAATTATCTGTTATTTTCTTTCATAGTAATGCTGTATTGCTGTTAAAAATGTCTCAATGCATACTTTCAGAGAAATTTAAGCTGGCACCTCCAAAAAAAAATATATATCCCGACACTAGAACCAGGTACTTAGTTGTGACTTTAAAAAGGAACCTAAAACCCAACCCTTCCTGCCCCCTGCACGCGCGCTCACCATTTCACATTGATTCATGTGGCTGTAGAAAGCTGCATCCCGCTGTACAAACGAGATGTTCCTTTTTCCAGAGCTAATCCTCTGCTATCAGCTTTCACTTTTCCTTCCTTTTCTTCTCTATGCCCCGTATCATGCACTAAGTCTTCTTGTGGCAAGCAAAACTGTTACAGGCTGTAAAACATTGCCATGATAATTGAGATTGGGCACAATTATTTTATATACGTGCAAGACTTTATTCTATGAGATAATTCGATCTTTAGATGGATAGCTTTTCAAAGTAAGCAATGTTTTGTTTTGTTTTTGTTTTAACTATTGTGGCTCAGATTCTGAGTACCTTGCCAATCATGCTGCCCTTTAATGCTTGTGTGATGAGCATCTGAATTCTTTCATCCCACATTGTTTTTTTGCTTTTTTCTTTTTAGCCAGTTTGCATATAAATTATCTTATTTGATATAAAACCAATTAGTGACTGGTGTTAAATACATTGAGGTTTGGTTTGTTTGTTTGTTTTTTACTTCTAGAACGCTTCTGTCTGAGAAAGTCTGAGAGCAGGTAAATTTTCGTGCTTTAGAAAGCATATGTACACGGACTATCTCTGGAAAACACAAATCTGTAGTTTTGGAACAGCTTTTAAGTTTCTGAAACTTCCATTATCTGGTCCTGCACGTAGTCAACACGCGCCTCATTAACAAGGATCTCCACGGCCCTGTTCTTGTAACGCCAGTAGCTACTAAGTAGGCTGAGAAGCCCAGACGAATCTCTTATCAGTTGACTACTACAAACCTAAAATACTGCTGTCAGCTCTGTAGGGCTTGCTGCATGTTTTCTTAAGCAATAAGCAAGTTCGACTACCTGTTGGGGGAAAAAAACCCAAACCCTTACCAGCAGAACCCCATATAGTGTACTTACCGGAGTAGCTTGATGTTTTTCCCTGCTGACTTACGCCTCCAAGGATGTGAACTGGAAGGATTCCTGCACTCTTTAAATGCAGTGGCCACCACTGCTGGCCCTATAAGCTGGGAGGGGAGGGGAATGAGAGAGGGCTTCAGGGATCTGAGCAATGCCATTGCTATCATCGAGCTGAAAATAACTTCTGACAAAAGCCTGGCATTTTGTTCCCTTATGTCCACTTGTGAGTAGGTGGACAACAATGCAGCCCCTCAGATGACACCTAGAGGGCATTCCTAAATGCAGTCTAATAGATCATAAATAAAGATTAAAGTTTTGTAGTCACTATGGCGTTGCTTAAATGAGAAACATAAGATAGTGGTTCCTGAAAACGAGGATTTAGTCATGAATGGTCACATTGCAAAAAATAATTTGCCAAAATAACTGCAGCTATTCATATATAAATCTGTTTGTAGGAACCCCTCTGGAATTCAACAGCTTTAAACAAAATAAAATTTCCTTCAGCTGCGCAGTTCATAAGTTGATAGCTACAAATGGCTTGTCTGGTGAAGCTTTTAGAGTTCAGGGAATTCTTTTTATTTTTTTTTTCCTATAACTTTTTAATTTTCACTTTTTTTAGGCATTAAGATAACTAGTTAATATGTGTGATGCTTAGCATGTCTCATCACTGTGGTAGTAAATATTTGCTGTGCCTCAATGAGCCCCTCGGAAACGGATGATGCCACAGCTGAATGAGAAATGCAAAAACCCAAGAATGAAGCACTTAAAGTTCCTTTTTGACAGGCATTTATTTTAAGAGCTTTGAAGATCTAGAAGCTAATTTTTGTTTGCTAAATGGACTTTTAAATTGAGAAACTTTCTTCGGTGTTGTGGATTTTGTGGTGTGTGAAAGGACCAAACCCTTGCAGCTTAGGGGTTGAAAACTGAACAGACTGACACTGAGGGTCCCAACTCTGGGACGTTCAGGGAAATGCAGGGAGCTGAGATGCCAGATCCATGTCAGACCTTAGGATTTTAAGGGCCTGTTCACTGAGCTGACTTTGAAAGCTCTTAGGAGCCTATAGGATCCCTTGACTGCTGAGTTCGGCAAAGATTTCGTAATGCAGAGACGGGTCCTTGATGCAGAGTTAGGGACCTGTTTTTCTTGAGCAGGAGACCAGGACTTGACCTCTTCTTGGTCATTCTCCCTGGGCAATTCTTGAGCTCTTTTGCCTACATCAAATGAGGCTGAATGCAGAGGTGACGCTGCAGTGTACAGGTGGTGGGAATTTCTTGTAAGCCAGTAGCAAGGAGGGACTGGGGCGTGCTTGAGCTCGCTGTTAGTGCGTGGCAAGCACTAAAGCTTTCCATGAGAACCTAGTGTTTGCACCCTTGGTGCTTCATAAATTGGGATCCTTGACACTTGAGAGAGCTGAGTGTTCGTTAACCTTCACTCTTGTCTTCAGGTAGGTCACATGTTTGGATGGATTTGCACCATGTCGTGAAAGAGGGACTTTCCTAGAGCTTGGCAACAGTAAATGAGGTAGTGAGCTCGCATCTGAGGATAGGTTAGACAGGTAGAAAGAGCAGCGAACTCGACTAGTCAGAGTGAAATGCAGGTCTTATGGGGAATAGGGTACTTTGAACGGGGAAATGGTAGCTTGTCAGCCTGCAAAGTGAACAAGAACAAAGTGCTAGGTATGACAAAGCCTGTGGGAAAAAGTAAGCAACTGCATTTTGATAGGAGTCAAAGGACGCTGGGCAGCAAGTGGGAATATACGTCCAGCTTTTCACAACAGGGCACTGCTTGTGACAAGACCTTTTTTCAAGCCTAACTACTGCAGTTTCTTGTTCTGACAGCTGCGCTATCCAAAGTCAAAAATTCTGTACTTCCAAGTAAGGCAAGTTTCTATAAACCTTCCCCTTTTTATTTCTATAATTGCATTAATAGAATGAGGTGTGAGGAAGTTTGATGTGATCAGTGATCATGCTGGAGAAGAAACCTCTATTCACTGCTGCAGTGAGAATTGCTCGGTTTTCCAGCTTGTATTCCTCTCTCCCTCTTACATAGGAATATTTCCATAGTTATCCTGTCATGTATTTTGTATGATAAAATAACACTGGACTTTGCTTAAATTTAATTTATTCCTTGTCATCTAAGATGAATGCGAGGCTTCACCTTTCGTCCTTCAGCATTGAAGAGACTCCAATGTATGTATTTAAATGCATGTAGCTTAATTTAACTTAAACTGTTTAGAATTGCAGTGGGGGAGAAGCAACACCCAGAAGCTGACATCGATCTCAGCTAGAAAGTGGAAGCGAACTATGCTGCCTCTTGGCTGAGGCAAGACCTCTGTTCTGTGAGGCTTCCTTTCCCTTCCTTGTTGATGGTTTAAGTTAAAATGTTCACTATGTCCCCATACAGCACAGCAAAGGAAAAAAATGCCATGCATGTACTACATGCGCGTAGCGTTACTACAGCTCCTGCTTCACAGCTGATCCAGGCAGATTAGGGCTAAGGACAAGGTAAACATTACATGAAGCAGAAGTGTTATGGCTTCTGCTGTGGCAGGCTTTTATGAAAGATTAATAAGATAGTGTTACACATTGATCCTCTACTAGGGTAAGCAATAGCAGTGTTTAGAACTTAAGGTGGACTGAAGGTGAAGGTAGTTAGGTTTAACCAAAATTCTGCCTTAGGAATTCTCTATCAGGAAAAAAAAAATTATTAATTATAACAAATAAAGGAATTTAGGGAGACAAGTCCTTGAATTATGTAATTCCATATGAAACTAGTAAATATTTTTTTTTTCTTTTCAAGTATTTGCAGCACAAGATGGCTTCTGCTTTGTCACTTGTTATTTTTTGGGCAAGAGAAGATAGAACATTATTGAACTTAAAATAAGCTAGCTTATCTCTCTAACTGTGAATGGGTTTTCCAGAGATCAAAGTTGATTTTTTCTTAATGCTACAGTTTATTCTACTACCTTTCTTCTGTACCAGGAGTGGTTTGGGGATGTTTAAGAGGTAGAACTCCCTCCTTCTAGCAGCCGGACTTCACACTGCAGCAGTGAATAACTAGTGCTTCACTAACGGCGTCTGTGTGATTTCTGTCACAAGCTGTTTCAGACAGATACAAAACCTTTGGGCAAATAGTGAAGAAACTTAATAGTAGGTTCTTGTGATAGCAGACAGGCTTCAAGCCTAGGTGCTGTGTATAGCACAGCAAGCACCAGGCTCAAAGTCTAAGAACAGAGCAGAGGGAAGGTAGTATGTTCATCATCTAGTCTTACTGAAATTGACTGTTAGTGTGAGGCCCAACCCACCTAACATCTCAATTACTGAACATCTCAACTGCACTTCACAGAATATTCTAGGTACTTTTAATCCCAAATATCATGAGCGTTTTCCTTTTTGTTGTTAGGAATCTCTAGTGAGAGTTCAAAATGGGCGAGTGAGGTACTTAAATGAACCTTTTTGATGAAATACCTTTTTGCCTTTCTTCAGAACACACGCACCCCTATCTGACCAAAACCAAAAAAGAATCCAGTACAATGTATTAGTCAACTCCAGTAATTTAATTTCATTAAACAAAAACACCGTCAAACTTTGACAGTTTGATGTAAGTTGAATCTGAACAAACTGATTTTACAATACAGTATAAATAATTCTTAACTTATATAAAACTTGATTAAGATTTTTTTTTTTACTAACTTTACAAAAGAGCATTATTGAACATAGGAGCAAAAGAAGTTTTAACTATGGCCTTTTTGTCAAAACAAAATATGTACACACTCACAGTATTTTCTTTGTGCAAAATATGTACTGACTGATAGACTGTACCCTTGTGTACAAAGGCAATTTCAGTTACTTTGCATAGCAGAAAAGCAACACAGAAAACACTAGATACATAACGTTGTTGCTATAATACTAAGTCTTTTGGAAGAAATCTTAGACATTAACTTCCTCCTTAAGAGCCAGTTTTAATTCTAAAGCATTAAGGCTTTTCCAGTATTGTGGTCTTGCCAATACATGTCCAAAACACACTTAGTTCATCATACAATTCATTGTGTGTGTAGTGTGTTATCAGTAATTAGGCCTGTTAACACAGTCAGCAATTTGATATCCCCAAACTAGTCTTCTGACACTTCAAGTTTTCGTTGAGGAATACATAGGGTTCCTTGAGAGGTTCTATCAGTACCATCTGAATTTGCAGACGGTGAAGATACTGTGTTTGGCCCTCCTGGTGTGCGGAAAAACATTTCTGTTGTTGTCTGGGGCTCTTCGGGTTTCGTGGGAACACTAGGCTAAAGAGAAGAGAGAAAATTTACTTCCATTTAAGAAAAAAGTGAATTATAGTTTTAGGTTTCTGCAGGATGTTAGCAAACAGTTTCCGGAAATTTAAAAATCTAACAACTCTTTGCAGAGAGAAATAAAACTATGTTTTCCTTGAAATACGTATATCTACACAAAATGGTTTAAATAGAGAAACGGGTTTCTCAAATCTGCTATTTTTAGTGCAAACGGACCTTAGGCAATACAGTATTATATATATTACACAGAAAACATCACTGGAAATAAGATTCTGTTAAAAGCCTCTGCTATCCTATGAAAAAAGCTACCATTAAGTATAAGAAGTTGAGAGTAAATTAAGGAAGTATTGACAAGGAAAGATAAGGTAACAAATTTTCATTTGTTACTTTATGTATATGTTATCTCAGGTTCATCCAAAATCTAAGACAGTTGTCTCTTCACACCTTGTCATTCTCCAGCTGGTTCCACATCCTCAACAATTAGGATGCGTGTTCTTCCTTTCTAACTTCTCAGTTATATTGTACTTATGCTAGCCTTCGCTGCTTTTTGTGATCACTACTGATTTATAAATCAAGATTGAAAAAATACTGGTTTAAAAAAATTACCTGCTGAAAGGAATTACTGCACTATTATTTCCCACTGGGCACATGGTCAAAGAAGTTGTGATGTTTTTACTAACCTTTTCTTCTTGTAAGTTCGTGTTTTCTGAGCTGTGGTTACTAATTTCTGCTTTTGGAGAAATTGGTATATGCTGAAGAACAGGATTTGCAGGAACTTGCATACCAGCAGGTATTAGCCCTACATGTTGCAGTGTAAAGTTCAGCACTGAAGAATTTGGATTTTGGGCAGAACTGGTGTTGCTCGAACTGAGACAGGAGTTGCTTAGTACAGGTGCAGCAGCAGCTATAGAAGTTGGTGACAGCATTATATTCAAGGATGTTATATGAAAAGCAGGAATGTTAACTGCTTTCAATTCAGAGGCTGTCGCTGGAATGACACCTGAAACAGAAAAATCAAGTGTTGAAGGAATTAAAAATTGAGACTTTTGCACTGTGTTTTGTTGGCCTGAGTTGGATGAATCTGGCTCACAGTCCTTTGAACCAGACAACTGTGTACCTATCTCGTTTAGTACTCACCAGCAGGGGGTGAGCTGAGGGAACTGTGCTGTAATGAACATATCCCAGTTTTCTCTCTATTAGAGAGGCTTGCTTTATTGCCATGGTTGGTGCACTGAGTAAGAGGAATAAGGTAGCCAGATGGAAAAAAGGTCTGAAAAAAGAAAAAGAACACACCTTTACCCCAAAGATGTAACAAACACGCAAGTATTTCTACAAAGTTGTACTCCCCTTGCCACCGCCTTATTCTTTATCCTCCATATGACCAGGATTCTATATTCTATGCCTGTACTAGCTTGTCTGAAGCTAGCCTCAGCCACACATTGCAAAACAAGACTGTTCTAGTCCAGAGAAGTCAACTGGCTCAATTCCCAGATGATATCCTGGGAGAGGAACTGTCAGTCCACACAGTACAGTTAGACTTGACAAAAGATATGCTTATGTGGAATACTTCTTTTGGACAGAAGAAACACCTAGACTCTGTAGTCATTATGTCATCTCATTCTAGGATTGTGTTTTTCTTATGACATTGTTATACAATCCTTTTGCATTTTCAAGTTCTGATTTTGTCAACAGAGCTGTTCTTGATATTCAAGTTCTCTGTAGCAGGAAGTCATAAGTGCAGAACACAGAATTTTATATCGATTCCACTGTAAATGGAAGTATCTGAAACTAAATGTACACAAACAGTGGTCTAGGAAGGTATAATATCTTAGCATTGTCTCTGTCTGCTTAGGCTTAGTTATCTTCATCCCAATCAAAGCCTGAAAGTCATTTTACTACTTATTTGTGTACTTGATTCAGAAATGGAATGGCCCTACATTGTTTTTTTTTCTTCTTAAAGCACACTAAATATAATCCAACTAAAGGCAATCTATATAGACATAGTTCATTACAGTTCTGTTTCTTTTGCAAATTGCTCCAAGTGGTGTTTTTCTAGGTAATGACAATATATGTTGCAGTGTCTGACAAAGCTTACCTCATGAGCAGGAATGGCAAATGCCACAGGAATGTCTTGTTCAGGTTTGGTTCTGTTGTCATCTTCTGGAGTATCTGCTCTTCTACATTGGTCAGAGCAACTTGCCACGCTTAGATCTAATGTTTCACATTTCTTCTGTTTCTCTTCCTGGAAATTGTCCATTTCGTGATTCATTTGTGAGCCACTGGAAGGTGGTCTTTCATTTTTAACGGACTCTCCCTTTTAAAAAGAAGTATATGTGAAAACAAAGGTAGACATTGGGAAGGACTTGACATTCTTAATTACAAGTCTACAACAACATTCATACGTTTCATATGTTAGAAAAGTTTGTGCTATAGAAATTTGGAGTCAATAAGAGAAACAGTTCCATGTTATCCCCTCTTGTTCCTTCACAGCTGGTGGATAGGTGATGCCACACACAGCCACACCACTCTGGTAACATTTCACGGCTGGTTTGACAAACACAATTTAAAGCAGACTGATAATTTACAGACACTAAAACATTCAGCAACTGAGGAGTGGAACATGATCCAGACCTAGTTTCTACAGCCACATAAAGTCTCTCTGAACCTTTTATTCTCTTCCCGTGCTTTATCGTTATGCCTAAAACATTAACGAAGTACGACACCGGATAGAAATATTTAGGTGTCAGGATGTGTGGGATGTTACCTGTCCAGCAACTCTTGTGTCCACTTTCCCTCCCAACACCTTCAAAGCTAAGAAAGAATGTCAGCTCTTCTGAGAAGATGAGTAACCTGAACTACTCCAGAATCATTGTATAAGTCTTAAAATAATGTTTTTGGCGTTCTTTCTGAAGATATCTGTACACTTTGACACCTTCTCAGAAACAGCAGACAGTTACAACTTACTCTTTTAACTGTTTGCATGCCCTCCAAAATTATTCCTCAAAGGTAAAAGAACAGGTATTCTGAAATCCCAGCACAAAATATTTATACTGCAAGAGTGATACAAATCTATAGCACAGATGCTTCTGTAGTCAGCTAAAGGATTATGTATTTATAAGGTTACTCCCTTGTCTGGCTTCTTTACGATTAATTTACAAATTGGACAACATCAGGCAGGCTCCTAAATCACTTTGAAATGAGAAGGTGGCAGCATCTTTAGGCTATAGAACAGGTTAAAAAAAAATACAACTTACCACGGAAGTATCAAGGCTTTCCTCAGTTCTTCTATACTTTTTAATCAAATTATTCTCTTGTAATGCTTGTGATCTTTTAAGGCACCTCTGTGATGATGAGTCAGATCGTATATCTGGTCTTTCTTTAGCTGTCAAGGGCTTTCGTAGATCATCTGCAGCTATGTCATTGTCCCCTTCCTCAGTGGTTATTTCATTTAAGATTTTTGAATTAATACTCTTAATTCCTGTCACATTAGCACATGGTAGAGGCTGCAACATGAAACTTGGGCTGTATGTTGTCACGGTGTGGGCTTGGGAAGGATGCAGATATATTGCATATGAAACACCAGAATGAGTCTGAGGTAGTATTACTGGTGACACCGAACTGTGGCTCGGAGGTAAGACACCTAGTGGCTGAGTGAGAACTGACTTCTGAAAGGGTGCTGCAGTGTGAGTTGCAGGCTTGGGGGCTACCTCCGGCGAGGACAGATTATTTTCCAAAGTAGATCTCGGCAATTCCATTTTCATCTCTTTTGCTTTCCTTTAAAAAAAAAAAACAAAAATGCCCAAACACGTATTTTAGTACCTTCATGCAGAAATGCCCTGACTTTGTTTTTCTCTAATGTTTTTCTGTAATACTAAGACTTAACACGAACTTGTGTGTCTCAATCCACTGAACAGGAAATAGTAAGTGAACAAAATAGTCTGCACCATCAGGACTTACTGGTTTTTGTGAACTATTTCCTGACTCAAAAGAAGCATAGTTTAAACTTAATGGTCAGTGACAATATAACACTTCTGCAAACTTACTTTGATGGTCCTTCCACCTGATGTTGAGCAATCGCTGCAAGCTGAGACATTTTACTTGTGTAAGCTGATAAATTTTGATCAGTACCTGCTGCAGGGGGGAGAAAAACAAAACGGATGATGTATCAAACGTGTAAGTTTTCAACCCTGAGACTGCATTATTTAATGCGGCATACACGTTTAATGAGAAGACACTAAGGCTCCATGCTATCTATAAACTCCAACCCAGACCTGATTTGACCAATTGGAGGGTAACTTACATAAAAAAAATATTAAAGCCTCAGGTTGTTTTTCCCCTCCAAAGAAGACACCTAACAGGAACACAAACATGGATAGGTAATTTTCTGGCAGTTTTGTAGAAGACAGAACTGCTTAGATAGCAAGATACAAAGTGTAGCTTCTGCAACAAGCCACAGTTAGAAGCAGCTCACAGAGAAAGATAAAAACATCCAGGGATTAAACTATACTACACAAAGTTCGTACCAGTAATATTTACATTGCAACAGCACAGGCTGTGACAGGATTTCATCCATTAAAACTAGAAAGAGTTCTACTAATTGCAGAGCTTATTCACTGAACATGGATTATTTTAGATTTGTTTTCACCATCTATATCCTAACACCTCAGTTTTACAGGCAAGATGTATTTCTGCCATCTTGTCTATTTCTGACATTCTCCAACATGTTTTTGTTGCAGGCAGGCACACTCATGCATCCACGTCTCCTGTGAGATGATGGCAAGCCTGGATATTTAATGTGAAACTCTACGTCCAAGTCAAAAACATACTTAGAAAAAACCCCACAAATATAGTTTTCAGCTACATACTTGTGCTTATTTTAACTGGACTGGCTGGAGCAGATTGGATCTTCCTTCTATCATTTTCTATACTTTTAACTAACTTTATTAGGGACGGATGCCGAGTGAAGTTCTGCTTGACGCTTGAAGGAAAAAGCTTTTTTGAACACTGTTCCCTGGAAGTGATGCATTCTGAAATATGCGGAATGTAGGTTGCAGAAGTTGTTTCAAGTTTTGTGTCTAAAAAGCAGAAGAAACAGAAGAGTAAGTATATATCATGTGCAGAGCCAGTAATGAAAAGCAATTATTTGAACCTGGCTTATAAATATTGAAGTCCTAGCAGCAGCAAAAATGGAAATGCAAGCATCACAATGTGGGAGTATGTACTATGTGGAAATATATTGGACATTCCAAGAAATAGTAGTGTGCTATGTCATTGAGGACCAAGTACAATGTGACTGTCAAAGACCTTCTGCCTAGTTTACTCTGTCTTTTGGTAAACGATTTACAAAGTGAAGAAGGAAGCACAACCATCAGCAGAACAACAACAAAAAAAGACATGTAACCTACCCTGAATACTTGGCAAGACCTCAGGTCCTGTCCATTTGAATGCTGGTTTTCTACCTCTCTCCTCTGTAACGTGGACTTTCTTGATAAGCTCAAGGCTACTGAGAACATTTGCTATGTCATAAAGTCTTCTAATTTTGGCTGAAATAAAAGAAAACAAATGTAAGCTGTAGCAATTCTTATTAACAAGTTACCATGGATCAGATTAAAAATCTGATGACGTCCTTTTAGCAGCTGAAAGGAAAAACCTTCTTAATTTCTTCATGAGAATGATTGTGTGGAACAGGTATTTGTATTATGAAATACTGTATCGTGTCATAAAATTTAAATGTAAAGTGGAATGACAAACAGATCTATAAATCTATATAATGGTAAGGATATGCTAAATGTAGAAAAACATTTTCAAAACATGTTGGACTCTGTACACTGGCCAAACCTACCCAAATTCTGTAGTGAAAATGAGCAACTTCTAAGGTAGGTGTACATATGCAAGGAAACGTGCAAAGTACGGAGTAGAGACACATGGAACTCCAACAGGATGAACATCCTGTGTATTTTTTAACTGTGGTCAGGCTGAACCGTTATGAAAATATTTTAGGCAGCAGTAAAACTACAAATGAATTCTTTAACCACACAGTGAATGTGCTTAATCCAAAGCTTCTACTGCTGAAAATTTGAAGTCTAGCAAGTCACAGAACTTCAGACTGCACTTCTTAACCAAGAGGGTGGTAACGGTAAAATATGTGATACCTAAGTATTAACGCATGGATGGCACACCATGAAAATGCTTTTAGTGAGACATAGATGTTATGGAGGATGAAGAAAAAATGAAAACTAGCAAACAACCCTACCCACACACACTGTTTTGCCCAGATGCAATGGAAAGGATATTATGAACTGAAACCAGCGAGCATCTGTCTGTTGCATAGTTTCACCGAAAAAAGAGTCTGAGAAGCAAGGAAGGGTGTAATTTTCAATGAAATGTGGAATGAATTCTTAATCTTTCAAGAGCAGGCACATTTTCAATTAATATAAATATACCGGCCTGGACCTAGAAGTACCTTTACGTTTGAATGGAGAGCAAGAGGAGGAAATGTGCAGGGAACTGAAAGCAGGGTAAAGGAATGAAGAAATAATTGGCAGTTACAACATGGGGTTTCACTTCCTCATGCGTTTAAGCTATTAAGAAAACTTTTAAAGCATTTCTTTAGATTTCCATCGAGTAAGCTATATGACCAGTACACAGATTTGCATGATGCTAAGACATGTTTGCTGAAATGATGCCAATATCTGTCACAGATTGCTTGAGAAATAGTTACTAATAAGCAGACATTACTTCACCATGAAAGGATTCAATGGACTTTTCTTACGTGGTGTGTATTTCTTACATGGTGTGTATGAATGACAATGTACAGGTGGATCCCTAATAAAAACTGTGCTTGGAGCTTATTGAGTTTCTGGAAGGTCAAATACAAATGGCAGGAAGAAGACGACAGCATTTTATGCTACATAATCTTGTACTAGATATAGCTCATTTAGCTTACGCTGGGTGTTTCTGTTGAAAGTATGATCAAAAAGTGAACAGGAACAGCAGCATTTTACTTACTTTTAAACTTGCTTTTATCTAAGTCTTCTAACTGATCTTCGCCGATCAAGATTTTAGCAGCAACTTCAAGGCTTACTATTTGAGGAGTTGATACAAGAAACAGCATCACAAATTTCTGACTCATCACTCGTAAAGACTTGTCTTTCCTGCTATTTACTGATGCTGCAGCAGACAGGAAAAAGGATTAAAGCATTAAGTGATGTGGCAGCTACAAACACTTTTAAAAACACTCAAGATATTTGTCAGTAACAATGCTGAGAACTAACAATACAGCAACTAGGCAGGGCCAACACGGACTCCAGAATTGAGTCTCTACATGGCAAGAATCAGGTAGTTAGGTGGATACTATGTCTAACTACACAGCAAAGAGCGTGGTGTCTCCCTTGGTATACCTTCCCTATCATCTGACTTGTACTCTCAAAGATGTTTAACTGTAGATTGTATGACATATTTAACAATTGTTAGTGAACATTTCTTCCATTAATCAAACCTAAATTTTAAAAAATAATAATTAGTGGTGTCACATATACTTTTGGCTTCTATATCATCCTGCAGTTTGATTATATGTTGAGTATGGTTGTTAGTTTCATCTGTTGTCCCCCCTTGTTCTTGCCCCCTAGAAGTAAAATACATGCGTAAGAATGAAATAGGACAACTAGAAGAACAACTAGAAGAAAGTAGAGCACTTCCTCCAACCACAAACAGATGCGGTGCTTTTCAGGCAGTAGCATTTTAGAAATAAAGACCAAAAAGTGTTTTTTCCATGTGCATAGATAATTACAATCACGAGTACGTATTCTTCTTGGCATTGTAGAGAAATATTACCAGCACGAAATTCCATTCCTGGGAGCTCAACAAAACACATTTCTGAATGCTCATTTGAGACAAAAGACCTCGCCATTTCTTCGTTTCTTTCACCATCTAAATCAAATTCATGCTCATACTCTCTTTTCTTGATCATCTGAATTTGTTGTGTGTATTTGTTCTCTTCTCCAACTTTTTTCAAGGTCTGCAAGGTTTTGGTGAGATTATGTCGCCCATGCCAAGCATATCTGTTTTTGGCAAGGCGTCTCACCATGTGTAGGCTCTCTAGCACGTTCACGATATCATATATTCGTCTACGTTCAACATCTAAAATAAAGGAAAAAAAGGAAGATTAGCACAACATCTTTAGTACATAAATTACTTTTTTTCATTCATTTACCTGATACATGGCTTGCACAGAAAAAGGAACAGTTTCCCATACTTCCCCCTCTTAATATAATTCTAAGGCATTTTCAGCAGTTCCTAAGTACTAACTTTACTGAAAATAACTCACAGATCTTGCAGCAAGAAAAAGAAAACAATTCTTGCTTCAGACATGGCAAGGACTTGCTCTTCCAGACCAAGTTATTCTTGTACTTGTATGTCTTGTACTGTAGATCAAGTTCTTCTTGGTCTACAGTATAGCTTAAGAACTAAAGCTTACTATTACCAGTAATGCCATTAGATGGGTCTCAATACAGATTTTTTAAAAAAAACATTTTTAATTATTCACTGCATCAGTTTTAGATTGCCCTGTTAAACACTCTTGGAAACTCACAGTGAACAACTGTTTTGTAACTTGCTTTCCATGCTACTCTATTAACATACTGGCCTTTTCTCTGTTGTCTATTCAATTCTCCTTTTTGAATAGGTGTTTTCTAACAGATGATATTTGGTACAAAAATGTATCGATAGAATTTGCAGTTCATCCAATCTGCAGGATATTGTATTCTCATAACTCCTACAGAAAAAAGCTTCAGCTGCTAGCAACATGGACTCTCAATAGATCATTGGTGCGATACAAGATAGCAGAAAATAGTTCCTTGCTTTGATGTCATGATTGGACAGGAAACCGTGGGCTCAGCCTCAGAAATGCTAGCTCCTGACAAAAAAATCAGCCACGAATCTTAGCCATCGTTTCTAGGTTCAAAAAAAATGCAACTGGTTATTTGTGGTATCTGCAGTCATGTAGATGTTTAATCTTAAACATCATCCAGAGTTTCTTAATTCAGTTTACTGAGCAAACTTTAGCTTCTTAAAAGAATTGTGGTAAGAACTAAGACATTAAAGCTGCACTTAAGGTAAACGTGAGAGCATACAGTGAGCATTCAAAGTTTTATGGAGCAAGAAAGTACTGAACACAGAAGGGTGGTTTATTGGCACATTTGCACGAGGCTGTATAATGGCATATACAGCAACTTACTGAGCTCTTCAGCTACTTCATCAAGGCAAATGTAAGTATTCTCTGCAGTGCTGGGGTAATCAGGATATCGAGCTAGGAATTTATGACACAGTAATCCTAGGCTTTTCTCCTTGCGACTTGGTTGCAATTTTTCATATTCGTCTCCCAATAAGTGCTCCTATGCAGAAATAAGGAAAGAACTTGAAACATTTTTACAACGACTGTGTAAATATATACATTTTACAGCTTTGTTGTGGGCACAGTCAAAGCTCAACGTTCCCCCCTTGGTCCTCAACAGCTGTGGAAGAAAAATTTTGCCTGTTGCATGTAACAGTGTGATGTTGTCAGTTACATTTGTAAACGCTACAAGATCAGAGCTGGAAAAGTCATAATGGGTTAGCTTGGAAGTTTTTATACGGAATAAACAGTCTTCAGCTAAGGTTTTACTCTAAGAACAAAAAGAGGTGAAGAGGAGACCTTCAGAGCATACCTGCGAGCAGCGTTTGGGCTGCAGGACCTCACCCGTGGCGTTTGACAGCTCCTTCCTCTGCTCCCTGCTGCGGATCTCGGGGCTGGCCGCGCTGATCAGCACCTTAAGGTTGGAGGTGGGCGTCCAGGGGTCCGCGGGCAGGCTTTCCTTGGGCTTCGGGGGTGTGGCCAGCGGCTGACAGCCGGGCTGCACCTCCGCCAGCACGGACGGCGAGGCGGCGGCTTGCTTCAGCGGGGTGCCCGGCACGGCCCCGCGCGGCTCGGCGGGCCGGTTCTCCTGCGCCGCGGGAGCGGAGCGCCGTGAGGCGAGCAGCCCCGGGGCTCCCGGCCTCCCTCAGCCCCGGGGCCGGCCCGGCCCTGCCCGCGCCCACCCCGCCGCCCCCAGCCCCGTACCTTGTCGGCGGCGCCGCGGGCCGCTTGCATCCTCGCGGGGAGACGACGCTCGGCACCGCCGGCCTGCGGGGCTGGAGGGAGGGAGGAGAGGGCCGTGAGGTGGCGGCGCCCCCCCTCCGGCACCCACCGGCGCCTCCCGCCTCTGGGCCCGCGCCCGCCGCCCAACGGCCCGGCCCGGCCCCGCCCCGCCCATTGGCCGCCGCCGGCGGGCGGGGCTTCGCGGGAGCCGCTTTAAACAGCGGGCGCCGCGCCCGCGCTCGGCCCTGCACGAGGAGCGCCGCTGCGCGGGGCAGCAGGGCCGGCACCCACCCACCCGCGGCGGCAGCAGCAGCACCGGCGCCGCCGATTTGAATCCAAGGCGCTGAAGCCGCCGGGGCAGGGCGGGGCGGGCCAGCCAATGGGCGCGCGGCGCCGCGGCCCGCCCGGCCAATCGGCGCGCGCCCTCCTTCCCTCCTCCCTCCCGCCGCGGCCCGGCTGGGGGTTGGCGGGCTGGCGGCGCGGGAACCGGGACGCGCGGGGCGGCGGCGAGGCGGGAGCGGAGGGGGGGGTGGGGGGGGCGATGGGCGCGCGCCGCTCCCCAACGGCTGCGGCGCGCGGGGCGGGGCGGGGCCAGGGCTCTCCCCTCAGCCCCCCTCAGCTCAGCTCCCCTCAGCCGGGGGAGCGATCGTGGGGCCGCCTCCTCCCCTGAAGGCTGTCCCCTGCAGCCAGCCGCCCTGTCGGCTCCTGCCGGCGCAGGCTGCCCCCGCCACGTCTGTTTGTAACTGGAAAAGCGTCGGGGTTGGCACCAGTGCCCAGTCAGCAAGCGGGTTCCCTGCGCCTCACCCTGAAAGTCCTCACACGGTGGTTCTCGTGAGGGGGTTCTGCGTGTGTTTGCCAGCTCCAAGCCCCTGCTGCCACCCGTCAGTGTCCCACCGTGAATATACAGCCTTGGCTGCGCTGGATGAGCCCGAGTTACTCGGAGCATCGTCACGGGAATTACAGATTGCGTGTGGCGTGCCTTGGTGGTTTAACCGAGTCCAGGGAATGATAAACCGGGATTATGTGGAAGTTGGTAAATAAGTCAAGAGTGCCTAAATCGCCGTGCCTGAATTCTAGGTAAACACGCATTCTTATCTTCTCCACAGATAAGTTCTTTCTTCAACAGCAGGAGCTATGCGCTATGCTAAAGACAGCACTAATCTGCTCTGCGTGCCCTGCTCATAGCTGTACTTCTTGTACAAACACGTTGTCAGCGGCTTGGTTTGAGTGTGGTCACAAGGCAAAGTCCATCATTTTATACTTGTGTACCTTCTGGATGTGATGCTGTCCTCCTGTCAGGTTGAATTTTAACTACTGGCTCCCGTAACAAAATTCACAAAGAGTTGTACTGAGATAACTCTTACCAGGTAATCCTGGGTGTGAGATCTTACTGAAAGCTCCCCAGCACTGCATGAAGAGGCAGCCAGTCAATTAATGCATATTGTCTCTTTATTCTGAATAATGCAACTCTATTCTACAGGCAAAATGCCAGATTGAACTCATTATGGAAAAAAAAATAAACTCTTACATATCTTTCCATTATCTTATCAATGTCTGTAAATGCCTGAAGGGAAGGTGCAAGCAAGGCAGAGCCAGGCTCTTTACGGTGGCGCCTGGTGACAAGAAGAGGCAACGGGCACAGGCTGGCAGGCAGGAGGTTCCCCCTGAACGTCCGGGAGCATGTCTCTTCCCTGAGGTTGTCCAAGCCGCCGGACATGGTCCTGGGTACCCTGCCGTTCTCTGGGTGTCCCTGCTTGAGCAGGAGATGGGGACGGATGGACGCAGAGGTGCCTCCTCACCTCAACCGTTCTGAGGCCTGTAATCATCAGTATCGCTGAGTGCACGTCTCCACTGGAAAGGTGAAAAAAAACAGTACTGATGTTATCTGAATTTAAAGGATTCGGTGGTTTGTATGACCCAGTGGGCTTTCCTGACCACTGCCTGGTTGTTCTTTCAGGCTGCTTTCCTCAAGGAACTGTTTTGCAATTACCCTTTCTAGGGCTGTGATCGTGAATTTGCCAACAGCAGTCAGCTGTGGAATCAGGAAAAGGGCCTGAAATTAAGCATCCAATTCCGCTGATGAAATACAGCTTGTGGGAGTCCTTGCAAGTGATGCTGTGACTACATATATCTTGTAATAGTTATAGTTTTCTTGGAGTACTTCATTTTCTTAGTCAAGTGAATTTTAAAAGCAATAGATAGCAGTCTTAAATTATGCCTTAATATTTGCCTGGCGGGCACCTAGGTGAACCTACAGTCTTCTGCAGGTATGTATTCCTAGTCAAGTTCACGATACAAGTATACCCTGAAATACTGCAAAAGTCTCCCAGAGTTGAAACAAGTATTTGGTATTTTAAGTATGGATAAGAAAATTCATGTGTTCAATAACAATGAAAAAATGAAGATTCTAAAGTAAAATGTAGCGATCAAAAACCACTATATTTTCCTTAAAGCCACTATATTTTCTTTCCTCAGATGTTTCTGTAATGTTAATTTTTTCAGTCACTTCAAAATTCTGTAGTAATTAGTATTACAACTTTTATACTCTGTTGGTCTCATCTTCACTTAGGGTTGTGTTGTAACAAAAATATATCTTTGTTTCAGAACTACTGATGAAGTTTGCCAGGGTGTGAAGATAACGTAGGACTGCCTCTCTCAGGAATGGCATCATCACTTGGGCTCGCTAGAGGTCAGACTTCTTTTACTCCTTTGTAGCTACTAAGAGACGGCTGATATATCACACAGTTGTGCTTGAGGCGCTGTTACATGTCATGCTACCCAGAAAAATTACATGACTAATTTCATACAGCACATTAACACAAAATACTTATATTATTAAAAATGACTTTCAAAGATTAAGCATTTGCAGCGGAGAATCAATGGCAAGCAATGTGATAGGTAGGTTTTTAGTTGGCCACAATGTCTAAAAGTGATTTAGTGTATTCTCTCCACCCCATACCTCTATAGGCAGGGGCATGCAGCCCACGCAGCCTGGGCAGTCAGTAAGATCAGCTGTGCGAGAGACATATGCAAATCAAGCTGTGTATAGGTACCCAGAGGAGTCACTGCTGACACTTTCCTGCCCTGGAACTGGTGCCCTTGGGGAGGGAAAATGAGACTAATGCCTGGCAGCTCCAATCTGGCTGCCGCAGCAGCACGGAGGCAGCTGGGGGCAGGTTGCAGCACCCGGGGGCGGTAGGTGGCAGTGGCTGATCCAGAAAGTGCTGCGGCACGCTGCTCTCTAGCCTCACCTAATTTTGTATTCATTAGTCTGCGTGAAATTAAATCATATTAAGGCATATTATTGCATGACTTGATTCAATTTTACTTTAGTTTATTTGCTATCACTTGTTACATTATCTTCTGAAACAAGGGAAATTAAATCAGTTGGTCGAAATCTTTGCTGAAAGCTAGAAAGGAAACAAACATTGCAGAAACTGGAATTCCTTAAAAACAAATGTTTTTTTAAGCATGCTAATTTCAGGCAGTGCTAATTAAAGCTTAATGCATGCGCCAGAAACTACACTGGAAGAATATTAATAAGATGGTACAAAGAAATGTAGTGCTTAGGTGCTTCACTTCTGCAGGTATATTTTCTGTCACGATGGTTTATCAGAAAAAGAATGTAACAGCACAGAAACAAATGCACCTGAGGTTCACCAGGGTACTGAGCTGTTAGCACTGTTACAGGGCATGCAGAGCAAAGAGTTCAGGGTACTCGAGGTACAAAACATGTTTCTACTTCAAGTGCCTTGTACTATTTGTAGTCAAACATCTTACAGGAATCACATCCGAATTATTTTAGTGTATTTAACATAAACTTTGTTATTTCAACATTTGAGAGATGAGCTGTCTAAGTGAGAATTATGGCCAGTTAAGTGAACTGGTGTTTTTAAGAGTGGAGACGATTGCTACTTGCCAAAAAGAAACGTACAGACAAATCTTTCACTGTGGATGTTAATTCTTGATCCAAATTTAAAGCACAAATTTGAGCAGAGGCCTGTTTACTTCATGTCCTTCAACTAGAGAATTACATTTAGATGTATGTTTGTAAAAGGAAAACTATATTGTGTAGTTTCCACCTAACTTACTGAAGTCAGAAGTTCATGGGTCAGCCAAAATACAGGCTCATCGCTGTTCTGAAAATACATTGTTGGAACGGTGTCAGAACCCACAGCACTTCTACAAAACCTGCAGATCCATTGCATGTTTCATGTATTGGTCGTACAAGGATCTATCCTGAAGGCTTCCGCGTTCATCAGCCCAAGCTTCTGCACGTTAGATATCCTCTCAGCACTGGTGATTGAGAGAGTGCTCATGAGGAGAGGAACAACAAAAAGAGGCTGAGAAGTGTGTAAAAAGTGAAAAAATGTCAATATCGTTTGCATACAAACGAAGTTATGAGGGGCTGTGATGGTATTCATTTCCAGCTGTGGTATGTTGACAAGAGGTGTGCTTTCAGTGCTAGGTAGATAGCACCAGGGAACATTGTTACAGCTGATGTTACAAGCTTTGTTGTGCTACCCCAAAGGTTACTGTTACATACAGGTCAAGCCCCAGTGATTATCAGTGTCTGACTTTGCGGTTCCACCAGAAATTTGGAATGACTATGCCATTAAAAGGTAATTCCGTGCCAAAATATTATATGTGGTAGAGCAAAAATAAGTAGAGCTTGTTTTTATATTGTTGCTTGCAGGAGCCTTTGGAAGACCTGATTTCCCTAAGTGTTTGTGCTACTTCCATTTCCATTTAATTTCATGTAGTTAGTGTAATCAAGAATGGATTCTTGTAGCAGTCTACAAAGCTTTTTTTTTTTAGTTATTTTTAAGACCTGATTTTTACTAGGTTCTTATCAAAAAAACACAAGTAGTATCTAGGTTTATTCGAAAGGTTTCTTACTGCATAAACACACCCCAAAGTAAATATTCTTTCAAACAGCTTCCCAGACGTATTGCACCCCCCTCAGTGCTTTACTGAGAAATGATACATAATGTTAAATGGCATATCATTGACAGAATTGTTTGGTTTAACTCATCTGTTGGAATAATGTAGCATTCACAACAAGGAAGATATTTTCTTCTAGTGCAAACTGACTGGTTTCAGAGGATTTACATTAAGAATTAATTTGGTTCAAGAATGCTAATAGTATTTTCTGTTCAAAATTTTTCTCCATTTCAATGAAATTCTTCCCCAGAGTTTTTGTACCATGTTATATTTGAAGCTTGCTTCTTTGAGTTTGCTCTTTGCATGTCTTTCTTTAAACCTTCTGTCCAGCTTTGCCTTTCACCTCTTCATCATAAAGTGCTTCTTGCTCTGTAGGTTCTCTTGCTCTAACTTTTGATGGCTCATTTGCTTCACACTGTTTTTCTTTTAAGCCTGCACTTGGAAAAACCAAGCTGTGAGAGGTGTGTTCTTGCCGTCTGTCAGCATACCGATGGGCACATGATAGGTACCCGCATGGGGACACGAGTGTGCGTTAATTCGAAGTTTGAGATATACTGGTGAATGCATTGGGCAGGGAGTCAGCATTCCTCTTTCCATCTTCTTAGTGGAAAGGATTACGTACCCAATGATACTGAAACTTGAGAAGTCTGGCTTTTTCAAAGGTACTCAGCATCATATGCCCTGTCTTCACTGTTCATCATAGTAAATATGTCTGCAAGACTACTATTGTGTGCTGTGGATTCCACACTCTGAAAAGAGCAATAAAATTCCTTGTATCTTGGAAATGACATGTGTTATAATGGCATAAACGAAATAGAGTATTTGGAGTTTCTTCTGTGTATAATTAAACTCGATTTTGTTGAGTTAAAAACACTTTTCTTTCCATTAGCTAATTTTCCTGTATCTTCTCTGTGTGGAAGGAATTATTCAGCGCTACAAAGATAACCTTTTTCTTTTTCCCCTGAGAGAATGCTGATTGAGTGCAGTAAATCCACCACAAAGCCTGTAATATCTGAAATAAACTTTACTTGCACCCGCCATCTCCTGTTCCAAATGCCATCTCCATTGGAACACTTCTCTATATTCTGGATATAGCATCTTAACCAAGCTGAATTATTTTATCTGCCATGAAGGGATTAAACATGTCAACAGTAATTATCTTTGCCTTATTCTGACAGTTGTTTTTCCTTAACTATGCTCAGAGGTTCATTATAACTTCCTCACTAAATCTCTTGCTTCATAAATCTATCAAGGGATAATTTGCTGGCATAGTACGAGCAGAAACGTGCGTCCACTCTTGCAAAGAGAAGATGGTCAGGGGGTACTTGATCATAAATTCTAGCCCATGTTGTTCTTGTTAAAATCCCAGCTGAGCTTATGCTTGGCTTGGATTATTGTTAGGCTTCCATTAAAACATACAAACAAAAATAATAGCCTGTGAGAGTACTGAGATTTTTTTACACAGCTTTGTTATTTGTAGAAAATACTTAGTGCTATAAATTCCAGTGTGAGTCAAGCTGTACTTTAACTATGAGAAATGGTTGAGATGAGGAAAGTAGAAAAAAGAGCAAGGAAGAAGAACGACTAAATTAATCTAAGTTTATAGACTTTTCAAAAAAACTACCATCCAGCAATACTCTCTTAGGCCCTGTATGTTTCAGTTTATGTAATTGAATAATATTTTGTAGACAATATTTCAAGCGCTATTTTTAATATTATTTAAAATAGGTAGCTTTTCTTGTTGCTATTAATCAACATTTTCATCACTACAGGGACTGTAAAATGTCATTTACCAAAGCCGATGAAGATGTTGATTAAAATATCACAAAAAGTGAAATAAATGGAAATTTTTAATGTCAAGTTTTAAGAGTATTTTTTCAAAAAGATGAAAGCCATCTTTCATTTCATTTGAAAACTGTTTAAGGAAAATATTTGGTCAAATATAAATGAACCTAGAACTGTATGAGAAATTAGTCTTTTATTGAAAGGAAACTTGAGTTTATTACCTTTTCACTGTATTCCTGCTGAAAGCCTAGCAGTTAAGGCTAATAACTAGACAAATACATTTAGGGTGCTCTCTGGGCATTACAATATTGCAGACGAGGTCATTGGCATAGATGGTACTATGCAGTACTGTACACCCATGCTCCAAGAAGGCACAGGGGATGGTAAATACACATTGCTGCATGCTCATCAAAATGAAATCCAGTTTGTTTCATTTGGCAGCCTCATCAATTCTTCACAGAAGCAATAATTCTCTGAGGATATTTTCTTGTGAAGAAACAAAGAGAGAAAAAAAAAAAAACTTAGATGCATTTGAATATTCATTTTTTAGCTATCTTGTTCTGTTTTGTTTTGAACTCCGCGGAGAATGCAGGGAAATGTGTGGTGCTCTAACAAAGAGCCCTTTTTCTTCTAAATAATCTGGCACAGGGAAATTTTGCATCCAGTGAAGATTATGATTAACTCGGGTTTTCACTGTGAATTCCCTCCTGGCGGTACTCCAAATCCTGGCCTGTCAGTCAGGTGTAGAGGATTCTGCAGAGTCTGCTCCTTTTTCCCTTGAAGGGACCGATACGGTGTTTAGCCACAATGGAGCGTTGTCCATTAAAATGACAGGGGCCTGGAAAGACGCTCGACATGCCACACTCGTGATGAAGCATAATAGACTGTTAACAGTCATGTAGGCACCTTTTTCAAGGGCCGTTTATCCTGAAGAAAGCTTGCTGTGCATCCTCTCGAGTAAAGGGCACCTTTGCATTGTTAGGTTGAGAAAGGGAAGCCTTCTCTTTGTAGCACAGCGTAGTGTGAAATGATGCTCGGCAGTGTGTGCGTGCACCTGACGGGCCCAGCTCCTCCACCGCTGCGTGAAGGGCTGCCAGGGGGCTGGGACTGTCACCAGCTGTTTTTACACCTATTTGCTGTTATTTCTTGGCTGAATTCAGTAGCATCCGGAAGCATCAGCTGCATTGAAGACTTGACTTTGGTATTCTGTTCACAACCGCTAAATACAGGAGGAAGGTCTTCCAGTAATTAGGGAGCTTATTTGAAAACTTGGTTTAGGTTTTCTAAAATCCTTGCTCAGCTTAGTTGTCTGTGGGCTTGAGGCACCGAGTCACCTAGGTGCCCAAATAGCTGCCTCGTTATGGCTGGGATTATTTTAAATCTTGTGTGATGGTGTTTAAACCTGGTGTTGTAGGTAAGGAAAGGTTAAGCCCAAGAGTGAGAAAGAACAAGGCTATGCCCTAGCACATTCAGCTGTGAGAAGGTACTCCTGGGGTCTGGTGCGATCTCCAGTGAATATTTAACTCAAAATACGTGTATATTGTTTGGTGTAGGGTAAGAATGGTGTGTGTGTGCCCTCGCTTTTCAGCTGGGAGGGCTTTCTTTCTCTGACTTGATAAAAGGTCTGTTGTGCTGAACGAGTGCAAGAGCTTCAATGGAAGAAGTGAGTATATTCTCCTGGTGGTTAAGGCCACACCGAGGAGATAGGACAGGGATGTTCAAGTCTCATTGTGCAGAAATCTTCTGAAGCATCTTAGCAGGGAGGTTTTCTAGCTGCATTCTGTGGGAAACAGCAGTTGTAATTACTTAAGTCGAGAATGTGGTATAGAGTGAAAAATTCTGAGGAGAAAGCAGTGCTGCTCATCAAAATTACAGAGGCCAGAGAGGTGGAGGTGAAGCTCCCCACCTCCCTTCTTCACACGTGTTAGGTGGAACTCACTGCCTACACCCGATCCGGCGCTGAGGAGGCATGCTACTCAGTAAGCCCGAGACAGAAATGTTGCCTTAGGATCAGATCTTGCTTCTGTTGTCAGCTTATTGCTTAATAAGTCTCTGTTCCCTGTCTGTAAAATGAGAATAATAGCAATGCATAGGACTATAAGGAGAGCTAATAAACTGAAGATTTTAAGTCACTCAACTGCAGTGCCAATGTGGTCCACGGACATTTTTCAATAACAAAAGACAGCCTCTGACCTTCTGAACAATTTAAATAAAGTAGATGTACAGGAGGTATCTGTGCCTATTCCTATATGAAGTAGCATGTTACATTGGAATACGGAGCCACTTTATGCTACTTCTCCTTGCCCTGCAGCCAGTGATAATAAAAATTTGAGTGTATGCCCTCACTGCTTTTCATCAAACTTCTTTCTGAGATAATATGAGTACCAAAATAAACGTAATTCAACATCATTACATCTAAGCCTGCCTGCCTTAAAAAGTATGTTGCAAATACACAGTGTACAAAAGTACAGGCAGACTGCAGATGTAGGAAAGACTCCTTTTCATCTGATTGCCAGTAGAATGTGAATATTAGATGTTATGCTGACAGAGAACGACAATTTCTTTTCAAATCACTGGGGGGGGGGGGGAACAACTGTAATTATTATAGTTTGCTTCATGAAATCTGTCTACTGGTATTTTCACTCTCAAGACTTATCTTGCTAAATGATATACAACCTTGAACTTGTATGTTTAGAAGTAGCTAATAGTTATTAAATATTTAATTAGGTGATGAAACTGTGATCCAGGAGTAGTAATGTCTCTTTTCTGCTGGCACATACACTGAATTTAAAAGGAAAGCAAAGGAAACAACACAGTGACCTGGAAAGAAAAGATTTTAAATGAGCTTAGGTGTTCTGGTAAAGTGCCACAAGCTAGTAAGTAGAGACAATCATTTAATGTCTGTTGTCTATGATGAAAATACCAATCCAAGTAGTAGCTATGCTAGTATATGATATTCACAAGACTCTATGTGCTATTGAAAGTTAATAATTTGGGTCATTTTTTGTGTTTAGTAGTAGTAGTGACTACAAGAAGACAATCAACGTGATCATATCCACAATCTTGTGGTCTTTGCTGCCGGTATATATGTTAGTGAAAATCATTTTTTTGCATTAGAGTGAAAGAATTGGGGACAAAGTTATTCAGTTTTAAAGTGTTTAAAAGATTCTTCCAGCAGTATGTGGAAGGGTATTGAGTTATACTCTCTTTCTGTTTGTGTGATCATTTTTATATGTTTTTATTAATGGAAAGTAACATAGAAGAAATGTCTTTCCATGGGGACTGACCAAGTCTGATCAAGGCATAAACTTGAATACTGGTGAATTCTGGAAGCAGCAGAAACCGTGAGAGTAAGTTGTGGCTCCTCAGTACCAGGCATATCTGCACCAACCTTGAATACCCCTCACTTAGATCATTTAAGATTTAGACCTGAATTTTAGTCTAAATTTTCTTAATTTAGGGTCAAATTTAGGGGGTAGAAATGGATGTAAATCTTTGATTTTGGGATGTAGGTTTTCTCATGAGAACAGGGCATTCCAATGCAAAGTTCAGACTTAGATCCAGATCCAACCTTCCTCAATGTCACAAAGTGTTAGGCACGTGCTTTTTAACTCTAGCCTGTATCCATAAATATTTATAGAAATTGTTGCAAAAGTTGCAGGAGCATAAAATGATTTGAAATAATATGTTAAATGCTCAGCTTTTCACTGACTGTTGAGTTTGTAGATGCAAGAATATAAGCCCTTTATGCATAGCTTTTAGTCTATTCAAATTACTTAAGATTACTTAAATTTGCTTAAGAAATGTCAAAATGTGTGTTTTTTTTTTTGTTTTTTTTTTTTGGGGGGGGGGAAGAGGGAGAGGGGGAGTGTAAGATTCAGGCACATCTGTCTTTCCATGTTCCAAATCACCAGATTCAAGAAATCTAGACAAAAATCACCAGATTCAAGAAATCTAGACAAATTTTGAAAAAGAAAGCACTGCTGCTGGTTTTGATTTCACTCCTAAACAGATGGATTTCATATCCAAACATGATGAAAGATAGACACTATCAGGTGGGTAAGGTTCAATATTTTTCCTTTTAAAATTATAGTATATCCAAGCTAACAGTGAGAGACATGTTTTAAGCAAATTAATTACCCTGATCAGAACCAGGGTTATGTTTTCATTTGAATGGGAGATGCGGGTTGACTCCGAATGCAGGGTCAGGTTCACTCAATTACAGTAAGACAAAAGCTCCCCGTTCTGGGAATATTGGCCAATGTGATCTCCAATAGAGCAATTCAGTGTGTCTTCAATGGAACAGAGGTGTGGCTCGCAAACAAAACTGAGTCATGTGGTCGATGGGGTCTTAGCATGGAAAGCTGCTGTTTGCATTGGAACAGGCACGATGAAAGCCTGTAGGTACCAAAAAGCAAGCCTTTTTACAGCGTCCGTAGTGACAGCATGAGGGGTGCCCTACATGGCCTTTATATATGGGGCAGATTGGTCTCAAAAGTTTTGTTTTCCTTCACATAATTGCCTGAATGAGGCTGAGGTGGTACAAAGCCAGTTCTTTGCTGCTGACTGGGTGACTGTTTGCTGGGATGATTGGCAGTCTGCTGGGTTAGGGAGAAGCATGTTTCTCCAGTTGGTTGAGCAAAGTCCTGCCTCATGTTAAATCGTTTATTTCTGTAATCAGTGAATCATAGATCAAGATAAACACTTGTGCAGAGTCAATAAACATAATTTTTATTTTTATAATTAAATCTTAAGAGCCACCTGATTTTGCATTGAATAGAGACTATAATTTCAGCAGTAAACATCTGATATTTAATTGTAATGAAGAAACTGAGAATGAATAGAGCCACATTTTTGATTAATTAGAATTTTGTTGCCAAGGAATTAATCTGTTTTCCCTTCTCTGGGAACAAAAAACCAAAAACAACAACAAAAAAAGAACTCTCTAAAATGAGTTTCTCAGCAGGGATAATCATAGGAAATGTTGAGTGAAATCCAGCAGCACGTTTCAACATTTCTTTGTTTTCATGGATTAAGAGGGTAAACAGGGGAAATAGGTGACCATTAAAATAGTGAATGATTTATTTTTCCTGAATGTGAAATAAGAGAAATGCCAGCTCTGGACCCAAAACTTCCTGGTTGCTATTTTTTTTTTTTTTTCTGGGTGAAACAGAAGAGCGAGATTAACTCTGCCTATAAGTGCATGTACTGATGTAGAAATGGCTCCAGGGCTGAAGTCTGTACTAGTTAGCTGCTGCTATAACAGCTGAGATGCTGCTGTAGTAATACCTTATATGACTACACATCCTTAGATGATCTCCCGTCTTCTGAGGCAACGTGAGTCAGTGCTTGCTACATTCCTCTTGCCTTTTCTTCAAATTTTGCCATGGTCTCCATGCCTGCAGCATGTTGCACCCTCAACTCTAGCATACAACCCACAATGACAAAGAGGCATATCACTTATTCTTCCTCATGCCTGAACAGAAACAGAGGCACAAATAAACTACTGCCTTTGGCTAGTTTTCTGATTGATCCTGTCCTGGTTTCGCCTGAGATTTATCAATATCCAGTTACCCCAACATTTGTTCAGCCAGTGTGCTTGTGAAATGAAACCAGCAAGAACCTCAAAGTAAATGCTGAAAAAGATTTCGTTTGTACCTTAAAATGTTACTACCAATTTTTGTTATAAAATGTAAGGGAAGAGTCCTTGAATTTAGAAAAAAATGCTGTCAGTTAGTGAGTGATGCTAAGAGAGCTGACAAGCCGAAAAATGAGTTCACTATGCAGAATTAAACTTTACTGAGTTACTTGCGATTTATAGATGTTAATCCATTTGTGCACATGGCAAGCTAACGTGTAATTTCTGTGGGTATGAATATATAGAGCAGCCACTTAGTATTTTGAAAGGATACTTTCTGTCATCACTTATGAAATGCATCTCCTCCTGCCATTTCTTTTAAGTTTAAAGGAAGAAACGTGTTTTTCTTCGCTGAGAAAAGCTACCGGTTATGTGCTTTGTAATAAATGATGTGTCATTTGCCATATTCCTCCTTGAATATGTCTCTTTAGGATGCAGAAAGCTATATTCAAAATAATGATAACCAGACAGCGTTAGAAAATTTAAAAATATACTGTCTCTGTATCAGAAATGGGGGATTCAAATGTCACAGTTCAGGCTCATCAGTATTGGTAAGTGTTTTAGATGTGAGTAATTGAAACTTGCTGCTACTGTGTGCTTTCTAGCAAAGTGTGAAATTGAGGAATCAGAAGACAATACCCAAATGCATGGATGCATGACTGCAGCTGGAGTGCTTTCCTTGTGGGTGACTGAAGTGTTTTATTGTCTAGTTACTGCAGAGTAGAGAGTAGAGAAATACCTTGGGACAAGAACACTTTGGGTCCTAAGCTTCACCTCCTTGTCTTACTTTTAGCAAAAAATAACAAACACAGAAGCCCCATGTAAGGCAGGTGAATGGTATAACAAGCAGTTAGGTCTTCTCGTTAGTGTAGTTGAAATTCTGCTTAATTTTTTAAATTACTTTCTCTGGAAGGGATGTAGTGTATCTACATACACAAGTGATCACATATATGGATTAAAAACTCAAATACAATGATCTGGACTATTCCCAAAGAAAATGTTTGCGTTTAAATGAGGACTCATCTGTTTTGTCCTCCAGCTTGCACTAAACAGTGGCTGAAGATTTTCTCCCACATTGAAGGTTGTCTCCTGTATTAATCATCCCTCCAGTTGTAGGAAGAGGGATGAAGAAGCAAGAGTAGGCTAACTTGTTCCTTTAAAAGCCATTTAAAGTGGCATTAAATAAGTTCGCTCAATAATCGGAGTTCCTGTAAATGAGATATTTGTTCTTGTGCGCTAGGTTCTTAAATATTGGATGGCGAATCTAGTAACTGTAAAAAAAGGTAATAGATGGTTTTGTGTTAATGAAGTGCATGTATAACAGCTTGAAAAATTGAAGTGTTTTCCTGAGTGTGATTCAGTGTGCAGAGCCCTTGTTATTCAGGAAAGTCATCTTCAGCAGATTAGATAACAACATGTGAGTAGAGGGGGGAGTATGAAGAGAGGGCATAGCATAGCGGAGTTGCATCTGATCTTTCAGTTACTCAACATAGAAGACCCTGAGTATAGCTACTTGACAAGAATTGGCCCCCCCCCCCCCCAATGACAATTGATAGCTTGCTTGTTTGAACAAGCAGACTATGGTATTTTTGGATTTACAAATGTTTGCATAAACCCATCCTTTTAGGATTGGCATGGCTATTTTTCCCCTTTCTGGTCAGCTATGTTTGTCGCATGTGAGTAATGAACAAATGTTATTTAAATTAAGGTACCTCAATATATGTAATTTTATTGACAAGTATATATATTTATCGCTTGCATCTTTTTTTTTTTAAAGACAATAAAATGTTGTATACAAGTTAGGGATTGCAGCCAGTGTCTTCTCACTCTAAGAGGAAGTCTTGAATACAGTAAATCCAAATCCATATTTATTCTGCTCCTTGTTTGGAGAGTGAACCAGTTCAAAATTTGGGTATTCCACTCAAATCCATAGTCTACCTTAAGCCTGAAACCTTGTAAATATCCAGTTATAAAGTAACCTGGTCAATAGGTTGAACTTGACAGGTAACTTATGGATATATTGTGTTCTTTTTTTGCTTGCTCATGTTAGCATTTCAGTCTCTAAACAATGCTGCAAGCACTAGTGTGAATATCCTTCTAGCTCTATCATGAAAGAGATCTATCATGAAAGAATGCCAGACTGTGGATGGGGAGGACCTTTTGAATAATTATTTCCTTTTGCAATACTTCTATTTTCTGTAAAATAGGTAAATGTACAATATTTTTCCTGGTATTATTATTATTTTTTTTTAAAGTGAAAAACTGTAAAGCAAAGGAACACTTTGACTCCAAACAGTTGCAATTATCTACCAGCCATCAAAATATAAGAAAGGTATCAGAAGCTTGAACCAGTATCCCTTTATGCTTGCTAACAAATTTCCTTCTTTCACACTTCTATCATAGATCTGGGCTTTAAACTTTCTGGTGTTAATTTCTGGTTTAAAAAGAAAAAAGACTTTAAGTCAATTAGAGTGCTAAAGTATCATTAAGTATCATTTCATTTCAGCCTATCTCCTTAAAAGGTTGTCACAGCAGTAGTGAACCAAAGATGAGTTAAATGCAGTGACAATAGTAATTTTGTTCTTAACATTCCTATATATACAAAAACAGGCAACAAAAGAAGATTTCCAGCCCAATGAAAATTCTTGCTCTGTTACATCTTCTTAACTGACACTTAGTGCTTGGATTATCATCAGAACATAGGAAAAAAGATTATAGCTTTACGTTAGAGACACTAGAGTTGTGGCTGAAGAAGTGCCTTCTAAGCCTTCATTTTCAGGCACTTAGAGCTTTCTGAATATATTACCCTTTGGGCTCCCATTACACATGCTTGCTTTCATCCCAAAGGTCGTTTGTGGCATTTTTGCTTATTTTTTTTTCTTTATTCTTTTATTACATTTTCTTGGCTATTTATTTGATACCTAAATATGTGGAAAGGTATGTTCATTTTTTCATCAATAGTTCAGATTTTGTTTTCTCTACCTTGATATCAGTGCTTCTGTAGAACATCTGCCTTTGGTACAGTATAGGAAGTCTCTTGTATAGATAACTGTTCAAAGTTCTTAAAACCCACCTGCTCTGGTCTGGTGTTTACTCTTAAAATAACTGAGACATTCTAAAAAAAAAAATAAAAAATCCTGTAATGTGATATCATGGTTAAAAGTGTAAATGTGTACTAACTTATTCATGAAATTGCCTTGTGTGAATAGTGGCTATGCATATCTGAGTAATAATAATAGATGATTTTGATGTTTTAGCACATGTATATAATTAACCCACTCTCCTTTATGATGTGGTGGGAAAAAAGCCTGTTTCACCAAAAAATACCATAAATAAAAGCTAGAGTTCATTTACAGCTTCAGTTTCGCTAATGAAACCCCCTTTGTTTCTGTACAGTTTAGATTAGCAGACAATGTGGGAAAATGATGAGGAACAGAGAAGGTCAAATCCACTGCTACGGCTTCCCAATGGAGCTCCTAACTGTCAGCCCACAACAATAAAAATTTCAGTCTCTCGGCTTTCAGTGTAAATGGATTAACTCAAAAGATGAATTAACATTGAGGGTTTTGTATTTCAGTGAGAAACTACTGTGTGCCTGTGCACACGCACAAAAGGAATGGAAGGGTCAGCAAAAAGAACCAAAGATCATTAAAAACAAACAAACCCCAAATCCTGAGTGGGAACTTTCTCTATCATGACCATGTCTGGTCTACAATCATTCTTAAGTTATTTAAGATGGTGAATGTTGTTTGTTTAAGAGAGTACAGAGGGTCATTATTACTCTTTTTTTTTTTTTATAGCAGTTAGGTACAGATTCAACAGTATATCAATATTGCCCATTTTAATTCTGACAAAAAAGTTTTAGTAGAGAAAAAGCACCTGTAGAAAGCAAAGAGTATTTGCATTATTTTTTCCCTAGAGCCAAGTTTGTGTTTGACCCAAATGGTACTGATAGTAGCATCTTGAAGTAATACACACAAAATGTATCCCAGCACGGTCCTCCTCACCCTCAGGGTTCCTACAGAGCTGTAATTTTACAGTGGAAGTGGTCCTGGCAACGGTGGCTAATGATGATCTCATCAGGACTGGGAATATGTTTTCCGTTTAGCTTTTTCAAAACACACAGAGATCTCAGAAGATCTATGTCAAAGACGGCGGCCTTTTACTGAAAAGATGTATCCCCAGGAGAGGAACATAAACTGGTAAGTTCACAGGAATAGTCTTGGTTTTCAAAGCCACCACAGGGCATTATAAGGAGACACAGCTCAGGGAAAATCCATAGCTATGTAGCATTGTAGCTATATAGCATAGCTATATAGCTATGTATGCTGTGAGCAAAAATCCTGCAGCCATAAGCCTAAGAAAGCCAGCTGACCACTGTGAAAAACAAGTGTCTGTTTTGAAATGAGGGTTAGTTACGGCAGAGATGGCATAAAAGTGATGGCCTTGAAAATTTGGGTTTACTTTTAAAGAAATGTTAGGTATGAGATGAAAGTGTAGTTTCATCCTTTCTCTTCCTTCTTGTCCATCTTCTTTTCCCTCTCCCCTCCTTCAAATCTCTCACAATAGCTCGGTCAACAGCATTTTCTTGCTTCAGTGGTTTTCAAAAGGACTTGCTGCTCCCTGCTGTTAGATTATTTCCAGGAGACTGTCTCAGGTCAATAGTCATAACATTCTTTGCTCAACTCTTTCCCCAACCCAGACAGGAAATAAATAAATAAATCAGGAAGTGAGAAGGGAAGCATATTTTCATTTACCTGATTGATCTAGAGTATTTTTGGTAAGGAATCTCCTTTTTCTTTACAAGTACCTGTTCAACACATGCAATTCCTTGAAAGAATTTTCTCCTACAAGGTGCGAGCAGTAGTGACAGCTTCTCAGATGAAGACACAGAAAAATAGAGGGGTATTTTATCGACACTAACTTTACTACAATCTTTGAAAAAAGATTACTCGCTCTAAGAAGTCTGTAAGATATTGAGTGTAAAGAAGACAGTAGCCAAAATAAATGTGATCTGGTTGTGGCTAACTTGGATATCAGTTCTTTGGTCTTTAGATCTCATTTCTACTCTCCTTCAGCTTTATTTTCACAGTCTATAAAATAAAGGCAGAAAGGTGTTCACCTGAGGTGCATGTTTCCCCTGATGTGAGGCTGGTTGTGAAGCTGGATGATGTGCATCTAACATTGCTGTTATTTATGCATGTCCCTCTGGGGTCATGCACTTAGGCAGCGGCCAAGCTGCACGCCTCACTGGGACACTGAATGCGTCACTTAGGACTAAGAACATCTTTTTTTCATCTTTATCTTATTCCTACTTTCTTGAGTTTGCCTGGCCAATCTGTGGCACCCGGGAGAGCAGAACTTCTAGCACCAGTTGGATTTTGGAACAAGTGTTTGAACTAGTACTTGGTAGTGCTAGTGTCATGGAAATAATTAAATTATAATTGAGCATTAGCTCTCTGAGTGACTAATACAAGCAAAGCCCATCCACGTTCGTTGTCTCCCTAAAAGTATGGGATAACAGCGAAGCCAATCTTAGTAGTAAATGAACAGATGCATGAGCTGTGGAGTTAGATTTTGAATGTGTGACACAAAAAGAAGGAAAGGTGTTATTTACAGCTTTTAAGCTGTAAATCTGCTCTTCCTAGCGTCTCAATGTTTGGATGTAGGAATTTGGTGTAAACAATAATACAGGAAGATAATAAACAACAATACAGGAAAAGCATGTTGCATTCTGACAAAGGAAACACTGAATTCTTGGGTTTAAGTAGCTTCTGTCATGAAGACAGAACCAGCCATCCCTAGGATTCCTTACATTCCTTTTTGAATAAGCATTATTCACTTTAGATGTGGAGTTTAAACGATCTTGCTTCTGTGCTCTAAAGGAGAGATTTTGGAAGTAAAAAACAAAGGTAAGGGAACAGCTTGTTAGAAGGTAAAAATGCATCACTTAAAGCACTCCAAAGGTATTTGTACACATCAGAACAAAGAAACTACAGCTGAGATCTACAATTTTCTACCTTTAATGGTTTTCAGGTGTGGATTAGAGAGAGTGCCTGAGCTGCTGTGGGGGTTAGTGGTAGTATTTGATGTTAACCAGGGATAAGCAGTGTCTTGACCAAAACCTTTTATTTGTTGCTAGTTGTTAAAACTGTTAACTCAAGTTTTAACTTGTACTTTGGAGCTGAAAAAAATCAGGTTCTGTTGATGACGAGCTGTTAGTGCATAAGCATCTGTGACTCAAAAGGTATTTCTTAAAAAAGATATATTTTTGCTGGGACAGTCCTAATTTTAAAGTCGGTGGCACTTTTGGTGTTGAAGTATACGAGAGCTTGCTCAAACCTGACAACTTAAGGATAAATATATTGAATAATTGTCTTATCCATATATCAACAAAATGTCTAAACATAAGCTAAGGAGAATGACCAAGTGCGTGTTACTGGCCTGGTAACAGACAACATACAGAATACAGGAGTTTGGGCTACCTTAGATGAAGCTCCAAGCCTTGCTTCAAACCAGGAAGAACCGAAATCCTTTACATGGGGATCTTTTACAACATCCTAGTGCTGGCTAATCAAGGGTATTTCACAGAATCACGGAGTAACTGAGGTTGGAAAGCAGTGCTGGAGATCTCTTAGTTTAACCCTTTATTCAGTCAGGGTCAGCTACAGGACATTGTCCAGGTTTGTGCCCGAGGGTGGAGACTGCACAACTTCTGTCAGCAACCTGTTCCAGTATTTATCGCCCCTAAACTAAAAAGACTTACAAAGTAATTTTAAAGAAACAGAATTTCTTGTACTTTAACTTGTGCCCGGTTCTTCTTGTCCTTTTACAGGACACCACCAAGAAGGGGCTTGCTTTGCCTTCTCCCCCCACCCAGTGAGAATTCATACACATTTTCACCAGTTTTAATACAAATGGATGACAAAATCGTGTGAAATGCATGGGTGCCTATGCTTGGCCATCTCTTTGTCTTCAGAGGAAGACTTATGAGTATTCATTTACTTTCTTGCCTCATACAAGAGCTAGAGGGCTTCACCTGGCTTAGGCTATGAGCCACAAGCTGCTGGAACAGGGAACGTACAGTAGAGAAATATAACTGTGCTCAGCTTGTTCTTAAATCTCTTCGCAGCCTTTGGTTATTGAGCACTATTAGATGATACTGAACAAAACAAACTTGGCACGACACAGTGTATCTGTTTTTACGTTTTAATACTTTGGGGTAATTTTAGTGGGACAGATGCTGTTGGCTTTCCTGTAATGCTGTTATTCTTGGTTAGTCTGCACAGTGATTTTGCTTTGGGGGTTGGGTGTTTTTTCAGCTTGCCATATACTCTGAAGAGGCAGAGAGATGTAGCAGCATAAAGCAAAGGGGAGGATAGTCTTTTAATGATAGCCTTTATTTGAAACAAGCAGTTGCTGGCCAAAGCGACTGAGGAGCTCTTATGGTTGAACACTTAGAGCAGTGCCCTCCTACAGTGTTGTTGTTTTTTTTTTTTTTAAAAAAAAGCTTAGATGTTAATCTTGAAGCATGATTACCACAATTGTAAATAAAAGGTAGTTTTCATGTATTAGAATTCAGGTCTTGTTTGCTCTTTACACTTAGTGTGAAATGAGCTTCCACTTGTTAAGTACAGGTATTCTTGATTGATGTGAACCTATTTTCTCTGTAAGCAGATACTTATTAGTTTCTAGTTCTGCTCAGAGTATGAATAATCAATTACAAAAAGAGAAAAAAATAAAAGTCCTTGGAAAAAAAAAAAAAAAAAGAAAATTGTGAAGAGGTTCATTACCTAGTGCCCCAGGACAGCAAGAACTTCTGAGCTAGGAAATTACATGCCCTTAACATGATTGTTGACTCTTTCATTGAATGAAAGCTGTACATCGAGGGATCTCTTATTAAATGATTACAGCACAAATTCTTCTTAGAAGATACACAGCACTTTCTCTTTGGGTTCTGCTTATGACTTTTTTACTTCTTGGAGAACTGAACAGTGCTTGAGAGGAAAAGTGTATCTGTGAGCAATGAAAACATAAAAGGGGAAGAAAAGATGCAAGGCTTCATAGAATACCTGCTCTCCTCCTCAAACTCCAGGACCCCATGCATCAAAGACTTTGCATGCATTCTGAAAAATACTGTTTTTATCACTTCTCAGGATTTTTAATCCTTTGTGACAAATTCTGCCATCAAGATAATTATTTATATATGCAACATACCAGGTTAGCAAAGGCAGAGGAATTTGGGCATTAAAGGTGTAAGCGCATTTTAATGTATTGTATACTGTGCGTTTTCTCTGCCTCCATTCCAGTGAGTGCCAAGACTCCTTCCATGTGCTGGGGTCTCTGTGAACATATTCTCTAACTCTACTGGTCTTTTTGAAAGTTATTTCATATTTTCATCAAAGTATAGTCTGTCCGGGCTCATCTTCCTCTTGTTGACTAAGCCAAAATAGTTAACAATTTTCAGTCACTGTGACGAAGACTTGAAAATAAGCAGAGATTTTGTCTTTTTATTGTAATATTGTAATGGTGGGAAACTTAAGTCAGGAGCTTTTTCAGTCTGCCTCTGCCTGTTTGGATTCATGGCTGGATGGAGGAGGATGTCAAGCATCCTAGTTTGCAAATCAAAATGCATATCAATAGCATCAAAACAAGTAACAGAATTCCAGATGAAGGTGCAGTCCTAAACTTTGTAATTTGTAAAGCAAATCCCTTTCAGCACAAATGTACTCTGTAAAATCTGTTGCCTCTGTAGATTTAATATATTCAAAACAACCTTTTTTTTTTTTTTTCTCTCCAGACTAATCTATTTCTTGTCTATTTCTGCTTCTGTCATTGTATCCAAACAGATTTTGTCTGTATATAAGCAGTTGTAAACATTTCTGAAATTTTTTTGGCAGTATGGTGAATTGCCTTGAAGGTGCATAGGATATAAATAGAAGAAAATAGTGGGTTTTCCATATGCTCTAAGTGCTATATGAAATTTTAGGAATACTATTTCCCACTTTTATCCATTAATCTCTTTGAGTTACAATCTTTCAATCATTACCTTTTCTCTCAGGACTGCTGTGAGGCTTAATTCATTAAGGTCTGTAAAGTGCTTTGAAATCCTTAGATGAAAGGGATTATGGAAGTGCAAAATATTAATATTAAAGCAAAAATGTGAATCCACAACTGCTCTCCTTTAGTCCCTTAGCTTACCTGTTCCATGATCTTTGTAGTGATATAAACTTACCTTAGGATTGAGGCAAATACTTTGTCCTTTGATGTACAGATAACGTAAGGTTGTGAATGTCTATTTTTTAAAGACTTTTTCTTATTAGCATAGTTAACGTAAAAACTTGCCAGCAATGGTTTAAATCTTCTTTTCACAGTCTCACTGCTTCCCCAATTAAAATGGTTAAATCCAGCTGAATCTTCTTGGACTGCACCAGTGCTGAAAGATTCATACTACTTTCCATAGGCTTATATTAGGAAAACTAGTTCCTCTGTCAGATTTGGGTAATTTTAGACTGTTAAATAACTGGCACAACACAGTCTTTCCAACATGCATAATTTGTTTTCTTGGTGGGAACCATCTTTTCTACCCTAACATCGGCATTCATTTCTGTAAAGCATATTCTCTGCTTTTAGAGGTTCATGGGATAATTCAGGTTAGAATGACCTCAGATTTCTGGTCCAACCCCCTGCTCAAAGCAAGGTTAGCTTGTAAGATCAGACCAAATTTCTCAGGGCTTAATCCAGTCGGAGATTTTCTTATCCTACCAGCTTCTGTATGGAGCCACTACATCATCCATGAACTCAGCTGCTTCTGCTTCCGTTACAATCTAAAACCTGTAGAAGCCTCTAGTCATTTTTAGCAGAATTAATATCCCCAAATCCAACACCCCAGAATAATCTTCTCAAAAACTGGTGCAGATGTTACTTCTGGGACACAAGGATTTTTTTTTTCATCTGAATTTCTTTCTGTAACCACAAGATTGTCCAGGGACCTTCCCAGTAACTTCTTTTTCCCTGCAAAGAAAATTAGGTAGCGGGTACAAACTGTTAACGAGCCTGTGGGAAACAAGCCAACAGCCTTTTCAAGACATTGTGCTTAGATAATGCAGTACTGCAGAGTTAGGGTAAGGAAATAAGGGCTGCCTTCTCAGCTTCTTGTCTTGGATACTGAAATCCTCCTCTCCTATGCTGCTTAGATAAGAACTTTCCTCTCTCCTGTAGCCATTAATTAAAATCTGCAGAAAGTTGTTTTTCTCAGGCATTCATGAGTGCCCTCTTAACCCATACCAGGCATCCTCATACTGACTGGCTTTCACTGTCCCCAAGAGGAAAGGATAAGTTTCCTGTCTTCTGAGCCAGTGTGAAAAGACCGACCTTCTGCAGAAGGTTTCAGTTTTCTCTCCAGTGCTGGTCTTATGGCTCCCAGCTGGGTAAGGCTTTGTGTTATTGCAATCTTTACTGACAAGTAGAAAAGAGAAAACTCTCGGTGCAGACCCCACGTTACCACCAAACCTGTATTCAGAGCTCAGTTAAAACATCCACGAGGACCCAATTCCAGTTGTCCAGAGCAGAGTAGCTAGTCATATTTTAAAAAAAGATATTGCAGCACTTCTCATCATCCCACTGGAGTTTATATGAACTTTTCCAACCACACCTGATTTATTTCAGAATAATTCCTTTGTGCTGCTGTTGTGCCATTATCCTGCTCTTCCAGTTCAGCCATTTAATGTGTGTGGAAAACTCTGGTGACCTGTTTATTATGCAGACAGAGCAGATATCTACAAGCCAATTGTGAAGAGTAGCTAGTTTGAATCTGTATTCAAATACTCAAATAAGCGTATGTTTATTCAGATTTCTCTTTAAAGTTCAGACGCTGAAAGTTTCTCCTGTATTACGTATGCATGGTGTTGATATAATCTGGAGTTCTGAGTTGCTTGTGATATTGCTACTAGATATTAGACTAGTGTTGTTTTAGCACCACTTCTTCCTCAAAGGAAAATTAATCATTTACTAAACTAGAATGCTAACATGAATGATTGTCTTGTTATGCATATGCTGATTTGTTTAAATTTTTCAGCCTTCTAGGTCCCTTTTGAAAACAAGCTTAGCCAACCAAACTTAACAAGCTTTTACTTGAGTGTGTGTCAATGTTAAATAAACAAAATATTTTTGCTGCTTATGCTCGCAGTATTCAGCTTCATTAAACATGTTTGTATGCAGTCTGTAACCTTTTACAGTGTAACAGGCTGAATGACTAACTTGTAAGACGGATTCAGTTCAGATAGAAGAAGACATGGAAAATGTGCTTTGGACAAGTTGTTTGCATGTAGATCTCCCTAGACACTTGCAGGGTGCCCTGTTCAAGCAAAATAAAGATTTCTGTCTCGGAAACCATGAGGCATATACCAGGTCAGGCTGGCTTCTCAGAGATGGACTGAAGCTGGCTGGTTTCCCTTCCCAGGGAATAATAGTTAATAATCTTTTTGCACTGTGAAGTTGTCCATGGTTAACGGTGCCCCTTCAGCCAAGCACAACTTCTGCGGTTACAATGCACTCGTGGGCCCAGGCTGGCGTGGTGTGAGGTTTGTGCATCCCACTTCCTTTGACAGCCTGAGAAAGGGTTTGTTTCCAATTAGGCGGCTGGGCCAGGCTTCAGAGGCCAAGGACGTATTAACAGCAGAGAGAATTTTAAGAATGCCACCACATCTGGCAGATGCTCAGGGAAGAGCTTGAGAGCACAGGCAAACAACCAATGCCTGCTTTTAGCCTCACCTGCGAAAGTAAGGATTAAACAAATGTGAGCAAATTGCATCTTCTCACCTTTGTTTTATTCCAAAGCACACTGGCCAATATCAAGATTTTGAAGCCCTTAGGCACAGTAAGTACTTACTTTTTCTGAGAATGCCATCGATACCGATGGAATTACAGCATAGCAAGATGCCACTTACTAGGAAATTGTGATATCCTGAAAGAACGTATTTGCTGGTTAAAGGAACGAGCAAGTTGCTTCTGCAGTATGGAAGTCGTGGTAAATCTTGGGGCAGTGGCTCACAGTGATCCTAACAAATCCTTGCAAAGATTGTAATAATGGCAGACCACAAAAAATGCCAACTGTCCGTGCATACAAGTTATTTACTTTAAGGAGAGGTGTGTTGTAGTCATGGAAGTCAAGTGACAACTCTGAGAATTAAAAAAAAAATGCTGGCTAGCAATGCAGTAATTGATCAAGAGGGTTGTCTTAAAATGTTTCCAATGTAAATACAAGGCATTGTGATACACATTCTCAGTTCAGAAAAAAATACTGTAGAAATGTGGTTTTATGGTATGTTATGACATCCAAGCGTCTGTCCTTAGGAGCTATGCCGGGGAATCTACGTAAGTACTTCTTCCCAAAGGTCAGGGTACCTGCTTTCTAATGAGCGTAGGGTGGCCGTAAGTCTTAGTGAACAGCTGCCCCTTCTCTTTCAAATCTTCCATTTAATTTTAGCATTTGAACTTTCTCTTTTGTCTGATGGTTTTCAGATCACAGAAGAAGTAAATTGGTAAAATAGCTTCTCAGATGTTAGATACCGATCTTGCTCCATTAATAAATGAGCAGTTGACTTCATTTTGTATAAAGAAATCTTTATTAGTTAAAAAAAAAAAACAACCACCACTCCTGGAGGAAAAAAAAAAAAGCATCTGGCTGTCACAGAGTAAATCTATTAGCTATCTAAAGAGTTAATCTTTCAAAGACTAAACTTAATAATATTGGATTTCATAGATGTAAATAGATTCTCAAAAGCAACAACTCTTCTTAATGTATGTGCATTATACAATACTATTTTAAAAATGCAAAATAAGACATTTTTAAAATTCATTGCCATAACTCGGAACTTATATGAACATTCAATTTGATTAGCTATAGCCAAAAGCTAAAAGGTATGTATCAGAGCCTGAAAAATTAATGAAAGCCTTGCTATTTTAGTTTAACATCCCTGTTTTTCTGCTCTCTAAACACCCCTACCATTGCAGCCATCGGTTTCATAACGATGTTTTCCCAGACCCTGAAGCAGATGCACAGACAAATGAACTCAAGATTATTCTGAAAAGTCTGTGGAAACACCTCAGGAAATGTTGACTCTTACAGTCTATGGATCAAAGCTGAATTATCTAAAGTTAAATTATTTCAGTTCCTTAGACAATGAATTGCATGTAGCTGTTTATGAATGTTTTGTTTTCTAATTATTAAACTTACTTTTCACTTATTCTAAAATGCTAGTCTTTTAAGAGTATGAATACTATTCAGCATTTCTAAGCATCTTTTACTGTTTTATAACTGAACTTTTAGTGACATTTTGTAGTGTCAGAAAACATGCACTTACAAAGGAAGCCACGTATTTCACCCATGTATGGTGAGCAGTGCAATTATGGCATCGTAGTTTTCATCTAACTTAGATGAGTGTTGTATTGCAGTGGTAATTAAAAATGCATTGGGCCAGATCCTACTGTCCTCGCTGAGCCCACAGCCCCAAAGCATGTTCAGTGTAATTAGTTTGCTCTTAATTACTGTGGACTTGCAAGTTTCAGTGAAGACCGAGGGCTTATTTTGTTAGAATTCATATGGAGTTTGGGGTAAAAGACAATCTTTGATTTACTACGTTTACAGTGCAAATCCCCATGTTAGGCTTTTAGCTTTATCCTTTGGGGACCCAGTGTTCTTCACCAGTAACCGGTGTGGGTTTAGGAGACAGAAATCTGACAGACTCGGGAGTCCCGAGTCCCAGGGTGGAGCTCCTACCGCAGCAACACTTCATTTCTGTGAACATACTAGGTGGCTTCTTAATGGCAACTGGGATTTGAATGGCACTCTGTCTGAACCAAAGGTGTGCATTTAAAAAGTGTTGTTACAGATTTTTAGAGGACAATGACTGTTAGCTGTTGTTTTATAAGAATTCTTAAATACGGAAATGACTACTGTGTTAATGCCCAATGAAGTCACGAAATTGCTCCGGGTTTCTGTTCTCATCCCTGACATGAGAACTTGGGCTTTGATCATTATCTTTTTAGAGTCCAAGTCTGTAATTTAACACGATTACTTCCACCTATCTAACGGGCTACAACACATCAAAAGGGTAAGAACCAACAAGAAGGGGAATAGCCTGTGGTTAAGATGCTGTTAGTTTGGAGAGCTGATTTTGGCAAACTCCTTTCATCAGTTCTGTGCCATAGCTTCCTGCTTCTAAAACAGAGATTAAAATGTGTTTCTTCTTTTTCCTCTTGTCTTTGCTTGTCTAGGTTGTAAGCATTGGTGAGAGTACATATGTGCAACATCTTGTGTGTTACTGCTTCTTGGTGCAGCTGCAACATTTAATCAATACAAACATGCCTTGTGCTCCTTTGATTCATAGAACGCTGAATGTCTCACTCATCTGAGCCAGAGAGGAACATACGTTTGCAGATGACCTCTAACTGGAAGGCATAGAAGAGCACTGTACTTGCTTTTCAGTTGAGGAGTACAAAACCAGTAATGCAAATGTTCAGTTCCTTGGCATGCAAATCGACAGACGAGGTGGTAGCACACCTGCCTTTTCAGCGCTCAGTGCATCATGTGTGCAGAGGAAGAAAATAAAGAAGGTTATACTTCTGTAGTTCTCGACAGTCAAGGATTCCTTCAAAGGGAAAATCCATTGCTTTGAAGAATTCACAGAAGAGACCCTCCGCAGCAACCAAAGCTGCAGGCAAGCCAGCGAAAGGCAAAATGAAACTGCTGAGAAAAATAAATACGGGCCTTCACAGCAGTCCTGTCGAACTGAAATTTTCCTTTATCACGGACTAGCCTACTAAAATCTCCTTTTCTCCACCATCCACGTACGTTAAAAGAAGATGTTCTAAAAGCAGCGATCTTGCTCAGAAGTGGAGTTACTACTGCATTATAAAAGATCTTCTGCACCAACACGCCACCAGAATTTCCCGATTGGGCTTAATTTGTCGTTCCCGGGGCCTCCAGAGGGGCTGAGCGCTCGGCGGGTGTCCCCTCACGGAGCAGCCGTGGCCCCGGCCCGGCCCAGCCCTTCAGCGCCATTTTGTGCCGCAGGGCGGCGCTGCGGGGCGGGGGCGGGGCCTCCTCGGCAAGGGGGCGGGGCCACTTCGCCCGGTGCGCGCCTCCCGCCCGCAGCGCGGCTCTCATTGACTCGTGCGGCCGCAGCCCCCGCCCGCCATTGGCCCGGCGGCCCCACGTGGGGGGCGAAGGGGCGGGAGGCCGGTTGCCCGGGGAACGGCCGGGCGAGTAGCGGCAGCGGCGGCGGCAGCGCCGGGCGGCGGAGCCGAGCCGAGCCGAGCCGAGCCGAGCGGAGCCGGGCGGCCCTCGCCCTGCGCTGCCCCGCGCCGGCACCGCCCAGCGCCAGGTACCGGCACCGGAGCGAAACTTTGTCCCGGCGGCCGCGGGGCTCGGGGGTACCGGAGGGTTACCGGGGGTAGCGGGGTACAGGAGCCCCGCGGGCGGGCTGCGAAGAGCCGCGGTGAAGGCGCTGAGCGGCGTTTGGGGAGCTGGGTGGGGAGTACAGGCAGCTACGTGCCCGGTCAGCCTGCTCAAAACCCGCTTATTTATTTGTTTTTTTCTTTTCCCCTCCTCTTAGGTGTTGGTTTGGATGCGTACGAGAAGGGGATGACAGGCGTGCGCGGCTGGTTCTACGTAATTAGCACCTGCTAGATTGGCAAAAGGCAATTATCGCCGGGAAGTGTTTACATTGATTTATGGGAGGAAGGCGGCCCAGGAGAGGGATGCTGATAATCTCAACGCAGTGGATTAAATGCACATTTACACCTTTATTGACGTATAAATTACCCGTGCCAGCAATGCACTGAAAAGGCTGCTGATGGAGCAATAATGTGGCACAAAGTACTGGGTTCGGATTCAGCTCCGTCATCCTCCTGTAAGGCACGGAAATGGAACCCCACGCCTGAGCTAAAATAGAAGATAGAGGCTCACAGAGGGGCTGCCCGGTCAGATAATGAGCACTGATGGCAAACAGGAGCTAAGAAGGATGAGAGAAAACATGGACGAGGTCTGAAAGAGTCCGCTTGCTATTTTTTTTAGTTACTTTTAGATTTTCGTTGTTGTTCGTGCTATGGATTTTTAGGGAAAGCTGAGAGAGGCCGGAGGAGTATGTGTAGCTGGGAAATGGAACCTGGCTCTGAATCCAGCCAACATCAGAAAAGAAAGCCCGTGACACATGGACTGGAAGATCAAAAAAGGGTAAGTGACAAAAGGCCTCTCTGCTTAAATTGTTGGATGAGATGCAAGTGGCAGAAGAGCTTATAACTCTGCTGTCAACTGCAGTTGCTGCTCGCTGTGCCTAGCCTGCAGCAGATCTCTTCTCATTATATATTTAAAAAAAAAAAAAAGTTTTCTTTCTGTTCAGACTTTTTGCAACGTATGGAGCAAGGAGCTGAGGGGAAGGGAAATTGCAGTGTGAGTAAAATAAGGGAGATACCTCCAGAATATTGGATGGTTGTTGATGAAGACACCCATGGTATAAATGAGGTACACTGACTCTTGCTAAGTCTGCTTAAATTGTAGATTTGTTGTAGTTTTAACTCTTACTGGTATCACTAGAGAGACTGAAAAATTGCTTTCTTGGGATGTGGCCAGTAAATTTGCTGAAAATGTGGCATAGTTGCCAGCATTCTTATTGTCCTGCTGATAATGTTATCATTTTAATGTAGTTTCCAGACGTGACCAACTTGAAACCACACAAAATGCACGGTGGAACATACTTAATGTCAGCTGACAGATCCCATTTTGCGCAAGTGCTTTGTGGAAGCCTGGTGTGTCAAGGTGGCATTGTATTATTTAATGGTAATTGATTGGCTCTGTGTATTAAGCTGACCTAAATGAAGTTGCCATCTCGGCAAAACTGTAGCTTGCAAACAACTGAGGCTTCAAAGTTATTTTCTTGGCATCGGTCGAAAAGACTGTAATCCTTGACATGCTTCTACTGTGCGTGTATCATTTGTGGTCGTTTCCATGCAGATTTGTTTGTTGGTTTAAAACAATGAAAACAACAACAAAAAACCCAACACTGTTATTTGGCTTTGTGTGAAGAGCTCCTTTTCCTGTGGCTTTTATACCTTATTTGTATTTCACTTGAAATAAGTTGAGGTGGGGGGTAAGAGGGACCGTCAAACATTATTTTGCTGTTCAATAGTGTTTTCTAATTTTGGAGAAGAGGAGGCGTGTGTCACAAATTCATTGAGTCTACTGAAGAGTGAAAGTGGATTCTCTGTCACCCCATTAGAAATCAAAGCAGCTTGGAAAACTTTCAGAAATCAGATAAAACATAGCTGTTTCCTCAGAAGAATGATGTTTCGGGAACACTTATTTGGGCAACCAACTAGAAGTCCAAAATACATTTTAATTGTACCAAGCATGAGGTGTTACCTGATAAGCTGACATGGTCTTCCTTCTGCTTTTTCAAGGAAGCCTTTTGGAGCTGAAGATAATCAATAAGGGCAGCAATAAAATCCTTCTATTGACTCTATTTCTGGAGGCCACTCATATTTTATTTTTTCCTCAGGCATACAGTAGTGTACTGTTTATCAAGTAGATGGGAAAAACATTTGGGTCTACGCCAAAGTAGACCCTGACTGTTTGGATGCACCAAAATTAATATGCCGTGATGTCTGCCTCTCCTTGCTGATAGGTATAGAAGCCTACATCTCCCATCTGCTGCTGGCTCTGGGTATTTGATGCACTTGTAGTAAGGGGTCTCTGAAAGTATAATATAACCCCAAGTGAGGCTCAGTGGCAGCTGGGATAACATCAATTGGTCATGCTTTGCTGACGTTCATTTTAACTTGAACTCTAGCCGTCATGGAGATTATTAAATTTATAATGATATATGTAAGATCCATTTTAATGACTCTTCATGCTTGGGTGATCTCTCTCACTTCTGTTTGCAAAACAAGTCTTAATAGAGTATTACATTTCATTTCCTATTGAATTTTCCAGGGAAAGGCTACTAAAGAGAGCTTCGCTTAGACTTGTGTTTACTGGGAAAAATAATTTTGGAATAAAAGTGTTGACACGATGCAGTAGTTACGGTGAAGTTGAATAATAATATAAACTGTGATGTTCTTAAGCTTAATGTTACTTGATTTCTTATTGGGAAAAATGCTTATGTGATCCAGGGCCGTTAGAAGTGTCTACTGATGATTAATGCTGTTACTGAAAAATGAGACTAGTACTGGAAGAAATAAGATCAAGCTCTTTTTAAATCATACCAATGCATTTTTTAATTAATGGTATATTTTGTGGCTATAAAGTCATTCTTTCTTTAGTGTTTCTGAAGCAGTAAGAAATCAGTGTGTGTATATATTCCAATCAATGACGCATCTGGCATATCTTCCCCAAGTAAAGTACCAGAAAGGTAGATTTGCATTTATGGTATAGAAATAAAGGCATTGCTTGATTTGTTTTTTTTCTTTTTGTAAGCATATTTCTAGGTATCTACTTCATACCCTCTGTTGCTCAAAGCGAGACAAGTTTTACTATTTGTGTTTATTGTTTAGCAGTACGAGGCTTGGCTTTTTGCAGTTTGGCTGATCTGCAAGAACTAGAAATTGAGCTGTGTATAGCACCACAGAAATCAGTAGAGGCAGGTTCTTTTCACTCCTCTCTCTATTAGCTTTCCAGCCAGACTTTAAAAGTACTCTACTGTAATGTTCAGGGTAGCATGGCATCTTGCAGCGCAACTTAGGTTGGCTGTAGTGAGAAGTACAAAGCCAAATTCCTTTGAACTTGTAATATAGCCCTAAAAATACGATCAGGTTGAACAACCGTGTAAGTGGTTCAACTGAAAGTAGTTGGATTACTAATGTGAACGAAGCGAGTGGTTTTTATGCCAATATGTGACCTTGACAACCAAGTCTTTCAATGCAAGAGATGACATAGCTGATACTAGAGGCTTGTTGAGTTTGTGTATAGATTATTTTATGTTAGCAAAAAACGACAGTCATTACCAGTAACTTGACAGGTTTTTATTTGCAGAGGAGACTTGAGGACATCACTGTAAAGCAGGTAAAAGACATGGCTACAGTAATCTTGGTATATTTCAGCTGTCCTAGATCATGGAAGACTTCTCTTCCCGGTGTTCTTATTTAAATGCACTTTCTGTTGAGGAATGAGAGGAAATATTTCTTCAGTTGATTTCCAGTCTCTCTGATTGCCCATTTGGGTTAGTAGCTCAGTTACACTTGAGTTAGGTTAGCCGGAAATGGTAAAGAGATGTGTTCATGTAGTGGTGACCGAAGTGTCTTCTGCTGTCATCTGGCGAACACTGTGATTGAACAACAAGTAAAGTATAATTGTGAAATGAACTTGTACTTAGGAATGACCTAAATGTGCATTTTATATGCTTATATGTGTTCTGTTGTCCAACTACACTTTGGGATCTAATGTAAAAATGAACAAAAAAAGGCAATATAAGCAACAATTTAAATCTATCTTCCTGGACTGGTAGGTTTTAGACAGGGCAACATGGAAGTATTGCAGCTCGTGGACGGGTGGTGTAGGCACCCACGGGGTGGCAGTGTCATCAGCAAGAAGGGGTCACCCAGCACTTGGAAGCGCCAGTCCAAATTGCCCAGAGATGCTGTCACAGACGTGTGCTCGGCCTGACACTGTACCTGGCTAAAGGTTTTTCATGGGATGTGTCTTCTGTTTGGTTTTTTTGAAACCATCTTCGTGACAGGTATGACTGAAGCCATATGCCATATTTTTCTCTTCGGTTTATGTTGCGTTTCCTTAGGTTATATTGATGTACGTTGGAGTTGCTTCAGGGTACTTTGCTGCTCCCTTCTATCAAAGTCAGCTTAAAGAGCATAAGTGGTCTCGCATGTATTGACCTACTGTTACAAGGAACAAGTAGTGTTTAAGGTGGGGTAATGTTGGCTGAGTACCGTGTTGTTGGTGGGTGTTTGTGCCGAGACATTAAAGCGGTTGATTGCTGCTGAGATGTCAAGCCAGTGTGAAAGCACTCGAGTATAACCCCTATAAACTGCAGCAAGCCTTAGCTTGTGGAATTAACAGCAAGCGGCTGTGTGGTGCTTTGAGAATGCAAATGATTGGGCTCCTTTGGAAAAGGAAACGCAATAAAAACGCACCGAGTGAAAGAACTGAGGAAAAAGTCATGGTCATGCCTTCATCTAACAAATGCTGAAAACCTTCTATAAGCACAACAATCTTTGTAAGACTTTAGTTCTTAATTGTGGGGATTTTTTTAATTGTATTTTTTTTTAATTGTATTTTTTTAAATTGCAATTAAGATCATGGAAATACCTACTTTCAACTTAATATTGGTAAGTCAGATTTGGGACTTGGTTGCATGGATAAGTCTTGGTGATCTGTCTCATGCTCAGCTTCTGCATGCAGGTCATATGTTTGCTGCATTTAAGATGTTCTTGAAACACATTTTGTGTGTCTGTGACTATTTCAAGCCACTCTGTTAAGAAATTGGCTCAAAGAAATAAGTGGTTCTGCTCATATTGGTGATGTAAAATTGGATCTTTGTGATTGTTACAGGGTATTCTGTCCTTACTTTTAATCTATCTTTTCCTCTTAAAGTTGTTTCTGTAGTGATTTTAATGAGGAAGCTGTAGGAGTAAGTGTGATTTCATTACTGCTGTTCCTTTCCTAATCAGGCTAGAGTTGTAACGAAATTTCTTGGATGAAGAAAGTGCCAACTACGACTGTCAAATGTATTTATATAAGGTAAACAGTGAATCTTGTCTGTTGAGCTGATGCCTGTTGTAATATCTGGCTGGTAAAAGGAATTGTACTTGCGCAAGTTTTTTAAAATTGGGGGTGACTTTCCAACTTGTGTCAATTTACGTTAAGATGTGGCTCAAAGGAGCTGTGCTGATATAGACCTATCAAAGATAAGACTGCGAGTGGTGAGCTGCTTGCGCTTGAGATGGCGGTGACATCTCGTCTCATCCAGAGCTGGCTCAGGTGTGGTGCTGTTGGCTGGTAGTCTCTTTGCCCTGTCCTCTTCCCCCAAGTCTTCTGTGTTCCTGTAAATAAAAAAAGCTCACGTGTGATTTCTTGAGGTCTTACCGATACTTGTGCAAATTACAGGTCTTTACCTCTGTTCTGTTGTGTGAAAGTGAGTGAATGATATGCAGCATATGTGCTTATGCTGTAAATTGTTATGTAGGTACATATGGCTCCTAAAACAGATGGAGCATGTATGGGCGGGCTCTGTAAGGGAGGTGTGCTGGGTTAGTTATTTCTGTTCCTCTTGGTGGTCACCTTACTATTGAGATTTGTAAGAAGTTCAGCATTTCTGTGGCTATGTGGGTAGCGTTTTATGTGGTGTGCAGTGATACAAGTCAAAGATCGAAATCGAACTTCATTTTAGGTTGAATTGAAGCAGATCTGTTCACGTTCAAGGACTGAATGTTGGCATACAGAGTCTGAAAATGAAAAAACAAGTTTACAACTGCTACAAAACTGGAGAGAAGAGAACAACAGTGATTTCCATGTATGTACTAATGATTTAGGTGCTAACATGGCTTGTGAAACTCTTTCAGGTCAACTTTTTTTTTTTTTCCCGTCTTTGATTGAAATTAAGTTTCTTGGTAAATATCTGGTATCAAATTGGTCTTTCTCTCCCAGAGAATGAACCTGGAGTTGTGACGGTGTCAGAACTACTTCAGTCTTCTATATTAGGCATGATTTCTTTTTTCAGTTAACGTTCTGGAGCCTCCTTCCAAACAATTACCCTGAAGCGGTCCCTCCCAAGATATTCAAGATGTTAATTATGTGATATCATGGAGAAGGGGTACCTCAAGAATAGGTAACTATATCCAAATAATGACTTCTGCCTGATGGGCAATGGCTATCTCGTATCTGTCAAGCTGTTTGTGTTGCTGCATTATGCAGTTCGTGTTAAGCGACGTGTGCATCAGAGTAAATCTAGCTTTAAGGAATTCCTGTACATTGGAGTGTTTTGGGGTATGTGCATTGGCATACTTCCATCCTCTTCTTGTCTGACAATGCTAAATTAAATTCTCAAAGGCATTTGCTTGATGCAAAAGGACACTTCTTACATTGAGCGAGAATAAAACAGTGAACAAAAAATCCTGTGGTCACTGAGACCCTTCTTTTCCTCACTTCAGGTGAAGCTTATTAGCCTAAAATAACTTCGCCTTGACTTAGGTGTTTTTCTGAAGTTCTAAGGATGTGGAAAACAACCACTTATAAGCACAGCGGAGTTGCAAACAGTGTATCGTACCTTTCTCAAACATTTGGGTATGCTTTGAATACCCTGATTTTATAGATGGGTGAAGTGACGAGGGGCAGTATTGGCTTTCCACATTAATGCATCTTAAAGCCTCTGTTAGAGAGAGTAAAGTTGATGAGGAGATGCAGCCAGCTGAGAGATGAGACTGACAAAGAGCTGCTGCTTGTTGTGGCTGGGTACTGATGGACCGGTTGTGTGAAACGTTACGCTGCTGAGGACAGGACTCTGGAAATCTGTTAACAATGGTTACAGTGCCTTTTGCAAACTTCCTGATGCCGCTGTTCTAGCGGAATGCCCAGCTCTGAGGGTACCTTAACCCAGGGTACAGCAGGGGGATAAATTGTTTTCATCGGAGCTGAACCCACCCCTCTGCCAAAGCAGGTGGTTTGCCCAAATTCTGGAAAGCCTCTGAAAATGATCATATGGAAGAGCATTTACACAGGGCCATTTAAACAGAACCATACAAAATTAGATAGAGATGATTTCTGTAAGCTGAAACTCTGTGTGGAGCCACAGGGGAGTGTTGATAATTCCTAGTCCCAACAGGGTGAGGGCTGGTGCTGACAAGACACCAAAAATGCTGCCCTCAACTGCAAGAACGTCCCCGCTTGCATGTGTATGCATCTCTGTAGCATCTCATTTTACACGGGCCTTTTTTCCTCTTGGGTGATGACAGATTAAGAGTACACTGGTATGATGTGTGGGGACAGATCCGCAGCAGCCTGTGCGGTGAGCCATGCGCCCGTGGCGCTGATCGATAGCTGCTGTGTTGGGGCGACGGGGTGAGCCAGGCCGACCTCAGGCTGACAGGGCCTTCACACCCCAAGGCGTGAGGCACCATTCGCCTGACCCCGAATGGCCACGGGCTCTAATGGGCATTAATTAGCCAGGACACTTTAAAATTCAGGCAGGCAGCTTGATTCGGGGGCCGTCTCCAGCCAGCGGTGGGCTGTGTGGGTGGGCTGTACTCGGCGCTGAGTGCTGTCCTCCATCTGCTGAGCTCCTGCTTGGGGCCTGGGGAATGGCAGGGACAGCTCCAAAGCCAAAGCTCTGATGTTGGACTCGGTGGTGCAGCTCTCGGTGCAGCCCTCCCCAAGCTTTTGAGGTGTTCGGTTTTTGTTTTCTTATTTGTTTGCACGTGCCATGCAGCTCTTGCATTGGGGCCTTTCACGGTGCCGTCCCGGTCTGTGCTGCCCGAGGTGCTACGTGTGAGTTACTCAAACTCCGCGTGTCCTGCTGTATGAGGATTTGATTGCTAGGATCCTAACAGCTCCATCAATCTAATTTCAAAGTTACCGAAGCCAAATGTTTTAGCAGTAAATGTAAGTACTATATAGTCTAAGTATTCTTTATAATAGAAAGAATACATTATGCATATACGTGATAGCATTAAGAGCACACATTTCAAAATAAAATACGTATTTAATGCTGAAAAGGGAAAGCCTGCTGCACTTGTATCAAGCATGGATTATAGGATGTTACGGAGAACTTGCTGCCTGATAAACTTCTGGTTTGGGCTAGATTGTCAAAACTTACTTTGGAATGATCAGGTTCCAGAGTGTCCTTGGAAATATTTCTCCAGCACTGAAATGCACTCATCTGTTCCTCCTTTCCTTTACAGTGCTGATGAATTTGCTGCTGAGATTTAGCAGAAATGTCCATATTGCCCATGTTTTTTCTGTTTGAGATGTAGCATAACCATCTTTTCTGTGCTAGAGGATGCCTTTCTACTGATGCACAGCGTATGTAGCCAGCTTCCTCCTGCAGTCCTTATACGTGTGAGCAATGCAATGTAAATTAGTGCATTTCTTCAAGTTAGTATTGTGGAAGTGAGCCCTGTGTTTTTGTTTGTTTAATAGAGCAGGTGTCTGTCTTAGACTGTTATTTAAAAGGTACAAGTAGGTAAAAATTAGAGGTTGTGTTTTTAATTAGTGTTTTTTATAAAGCAAGTGTGACTTTTAGATAACAGGCACTAGAACTCATTAGTGTGTAGTTTGCTGCACACCTCTTTAGAAAAATGTTCATTATTATGCAAATGGATAGCCTCTGGCTTCGAAGTAATTGTCGTATGGAATAATGTGTGGGCCGTGATATTAAATTCTTTAAAACCGAAATAGCTGGGAACCTCATAGTGGCCAGATATTGCCTGTCACAATGTCTGTGCCTGGAAGCACGTCTGATATCCCAGAGCTCTGCTATCTTTTTTGATATCTCTGGTGAAGGGAGTGGTAAGAAAGGCAAAGGCAGTGGGAAGAAGGAGGGGCAGGAGTGCAAAGGGAATAGACTCAGTGATAATGCTGACTTATTTACTAATTTTAGGCCTTATCATAAGGCTAAGCTTACCTCAGGGGTCTGTCGGAAAGGGAGGCATTAGAGAGACAGACATGTATTTATTCAGTAGTTGTTTTTAGGCACTGAAGGTTAGGGTTTTGTTGTTGCTTTGTTGTTTGTTTGTTTTCTGATGGCTTATGGTCTAGTTGGACAGCTGTGGCATAAGGTTATTTATGCTTGCATATTGCAGCAGTTCTCAAATATTTAAGAAAAATACTTGTAATAACTTTAAGTAGCAATAAAGCTATTATGTATTCTTTGACAAAGAAATGGAATTTGGGTTGTCTGTAGTACTGTATCTGCGTCTTAGAAAATGTTGACGCATGTTTGTGGCTCTATGTTAGTGCAGATGAAGGAGATTTTTTTAGCAAGTGTGAGAGATGTATTTCTTGGCTATGTTCTTTGGAAGGCATTGTATGTCTGTGTATGAATTTCAGTTCATGTATAATTTTCAAAGGATTGCTGAAAGAAGTATTTAGAACATAATACAACCTAGTAGTAAAATAGCTGTATTACAGATGAAAGCTGGTATTTCTTCTAAAAATTGTTCAAAGTTACATTGGTCTAACTCAAAAGTAACTGGTAGGAATCTGCTAGACTAAGTTATCTGAACTTACTCTTCTAACCTGCAACCTGCTTTCAGAGTGGTATCTTACTGGCCTTCATGTTTTCCAGATCAAGTCAAAATTTCCTTTTTCTTTGCAAATGAAAACTGGAAGGAATAGTGTATCTGTGAGGCTTTTTTTTCTTTTTCTGTGGCACATTTCCCCTTGACCAGTTCACTCTCTCTCTTCTCTTTTTCTGGTGATGCAAAGTGACTCAGAGGTAGGACAAGACAGTGAACCATGGTCTTAGGTGGCAATGACAAATGTATAGTATTATAGGAGAGGCTGAGCCAGGGAAGATACCTAGACCTTCCTGGTATTCCTCAGGAGCTTGCTGCAGCTTCTGATAGGAAGCAGGCCTGTCTTTGGGAGTCTGAGGTTGGCAGGAAGAGGCTCTTGGCACATTCCAATGGCAGTAAAACTCAGTGAGAGAACAGTATTTCTTCTTCCCTTTACAGAAGGCTGTCATTCATCCGTTAGAAAGGAATCACCAGCCTTACAAATTAGCATGTCCTTGCACCATTAGGGAAAAAATAGCATGGTATTGAAGACTGTGCTTTCTTTTCTTGCTAAGTGAATATGATCCGTGGATGTCTCTTGAGGCTATCACACATTGATGGTAATAAATATGTACTCAGACTTGTCTAGCTGTTTTTTCAGTGTTCGGCTCTTGAAAAAGGAGATGCGTTTAAGGGAGCTGAGGGGTAGGGGAGTAGCTTCCAAGATTTGATAATAGAGTAAGTTGAGAAATCAATAGAGACGAGGTAAGCTTGTTACAGAAAAAAAACTCATTTATAAGTGGAAAACTAGAAATCTACATGCTATAAACATTTAGCTTGCACTGTGTTTGTTTATTTACTGAAGTCTTCAGTTCTTCCTTGTGATGACAGCAGTGACTATCAGATCTTCAGTGACTTGGAGGATTTGTTTTGAATAAACAACATACATCTGATACGACTACTCCAAAAATGTAACAAGGCAGATGGAATCGCCTGTGTTATTTGTGTGTATTTCTCTGAATTTTTCCAATTCAAGTATCTACCGTTTTCATCAGTGATTTTGCTGTATCACGTCAAACAAGGTAATCATTTTTTGAATGTCTTGGATTTAGTGCTGTGGTATGCAAAATTTCTAAGCACAGGCTGGGAACGCAGAAATAAGAGTTTAGAAACTGGTGCACAAAATGGCTAGATTTTGGATAACTTGGATTGTGGTTAATTTGCTGCAAGACTGGCAGGAACTAGGCTTCACTTCTCTTTTTTTTTTTTTTTTTTTTTCCATTGGTCCACAACATAAAAATGATCTGGTGATAGTTGAACTGTTGAAAGAAGTGTGTTCTTTCCATATCAGCCAGAACTGATGATTTGATCCAAGTCAATATAAAATACTAAATTAAGTAGAAGTTGCATCAGTTTGTTAGTTGCTTAAAACAGTGCTTCAATGTTACATAGGCTTACAGCTCATTGAAATTATTTTTTTCCTTTGAATTTGCGTACCAAACCCTCATTGTTTCATTTGAAATGCTGACTTTTGGAGCTTGTGCTCAGCAATAGGAGCAGCCTGTCTTTAAATTCCTTTTCCTTTAACCTCCTTTCCTTGACTAAATAAAAGGAAGATTAGTTATACTATGTATGTGTTAGGACTGGAATAAAATCTTCATAAATATTTATCAAGTGGGAAAGCAAATACATGGATGCGTGCTTTTTAAAGGCAAATGATGTGTCATAATAATCAGCTGGCAGAGAATTAAAGTTAAGCGTAGGGGACATTCTTCACCTTGTAGAGTCTCCATATGAACTTTGAGTGTAGTGCAGCATATTGAAACACTAAAAAGGACGGATGAGTGTACAGACTAGGTTCTGTGCAGATAGACCATGGCTTTAGGATGAGCCTGGAACATGAAATCTCGATGGTGGGTGGCCTAGTATCATCTGCAGTAGCTGAATCTGAAGTGAAGATGTTTAATGCTGTGACAGAAACAATATGAGCCTAAATACATGTACTTCATCATGACATTGTCCTAACTGTAGACCATGTGATTTAGGGGGCAATACTGTTGATAGATAAGGTATAAACTACAAATCCTGCAGGGTTTTTCTGGCTTTCCTGGCCCACAACATCTTTTTTTTTTTATGGGAAAGTTCATAACATACTGTAAAAGGCTTCTGCCTGTTGGGCTCTCCTATCTGTAACATGGGATAAAATTCAGTTTGCAAAGCATCTTGGAACCTCCAAATGACAGGGTTGAGTGATGCTAGTAAAAAAAAATAAATAATCCAGGTTTCTTAACATACATTGTAGCCAATAATGGCATAAACACAATATCTTGATGATGGTCTTCTGGAACTGTTCTGTCTTTATTTGACCTACAGATAATGTATCTTCAACTCCTAGTGGTAGCTATTCCTTTTTTTGTGTGCATATGAGCACCTCTGTAAAGAGCAGAATATTAGTTGTGGTAGTTGAAATGAATCTGGCTGGCAGCATGGCCCTTGGTGGCATTTAGGCAATGTGGGTCCAAGGTCCTTGGCCAATCTCTGGATCAGGGGGAGTGGGAGGGTGGTGGAGGAGAGCTGTGGCTGGCTTGTGCTTTTACGCTTTCTCCTGCAAGTTCTTGCAGTTCTGTTTTATATGCATGTTTATTTGTTTCCACGAGTAAAAAATGGAAATGGTAGTGGGGAGTCTTTATGAATGACAAGAAATACTTGTTCTGGTCTGCCACAGCTAAAACACAAAGCAAGTAACGTGAAGGCGAAAATAATGCAACCGTTCACCTCGTATGAGGAAATCATCGTAAAAATTAAAACATACGCTTGTCCTTATTGCTATACAGGCTAACACAAATACTCTCTGCATTCTGTGAATGGCTGTTCCATAGGTGTGGCTTCTCATTTTTCTATTGAAGTACATGCAGTGCCTACCTGTACAAAATTCTGATGTGTTCTGCAGATAGCGACCAGAAGATGTATGTGTTCATAAAACAGGCTGTAGCATCAGAGGACTGTGTGGAAATGGCAGCGAGGCATTCCTCATGCTGTTAGGTTGTAAAGACAGCCAAGGAGCTCCATCTAATCTGCATCAGTTGTACGTGTTGCCAGAGATGGTGAAATAGAGGCTTCTCCCCTCTCCCCCTGCCTGTTTTCATTTCTTCTGCCTTAAGGTGATGTATCATGGCTGCATATGCTGTTCAATAAAAGCTGGTGGCTGCACAGTGCAGAATGACTTCTTTAAGGTCAAGGTGTATGTAGAAACCAATTGAACATGCTGATTAACTTCTACACTGTGTCTTCAAATAAACTTCTAATTTATTTCACAAATACCATGATTTTGGATGGGTGGGGAAAGTAGTGTAAAGCCCCATGCATCCCACTTCTATGAACTACGGTAGTAGTAAAGATTGCAGTTCACATAGTAAGCCTTTTCAGTAGGTGTACGTCAAATACTCAAAGCGGAGCAATTTTTTTTAAATTATTTTTTTATTTTTTTATTTTTTAGCAAACCTTGTCTGAGTGGGAGAGTCTAAGCTAGCAGAAAGGTTAGAGGTGGTCTGGGTCTCTTCTCCCTCAGTCCCCACAGGGGCTGTGTACTCCACAGTTATAACTCTGATAATTAATTAATTTACTTGCATCTATTCCTGGAGTCCTGGGAAACCGGTCCAGATTGAACATTTCCCCTACATGGATGACAAGCAAGGACAGTCCCTGTCTTTGTGCCACAACACATGCGGAATTGCCAGAACCCCTGGTCCCCGACGAACCTCGAGGCATGCTATTACCGACCTTGTACCGGACAGAGTGCTCATTCTGGAGTGCCCCGTAAGTGCTGCGCTAGCTGACCAGCTGGGGGTGGTGATACAGAGACCATTAGCGTGGTCCTCGGAGGATACAACACGACAGCATTATGCGTCCTTACAGCTTGCCTGGGTTTTCAGCAAAATTAAAGGATGCCCGGATATCGTGTCCAAATTCTTTTGGGAATTTGGAATGACTGTCTTGCTTCTGTAAGATAATAGTGTGCTGAATTTTTTGTTGCAAGTCAATTCCTGTGATGAAACTTAATGACACCTTTTGTTGCCAATTAAGATTAATAATCTAGAATGCTTTTTACATCATTACATTGATTTCTATCATCACAGCCATTCTTCATAGAGTGCGGGTTTCCAGTTAGGATTTTAGTGCTATTTAAGTAATGAAAGCAGCCTGTTTTGATTTCTATTTAATGATTGGATGAAGACTTTTTTTTTTGTAGTATAGTATCTTATGCAGACAGTGTCAAAGGTAAAACAAAATAATGACTGTTGAATTAGGTTACTTATCATCCTTATCGCTTGAGAGGAAAACATGTCTGTGCTGTTCAGCAAATTACTTGGAATTAAGTTTTAGACTCGAGTATCTTAACTATTGGGTGTCTACAACTTATGCACATTGTCAGCCAGATTGCATTGCAGCATATGCTACGTTAACCCAGAACTTTGTACAGCTACAAACCCTTTGGAAATGAAGGCTTTCATGAGGCAGACCTCAAACATCTGACATGCTGCCTAGTGTTGAACTTGGGAAGCCAACAACTATTCGTAACTACTGATGGTAGCTTAATATCCATGGTTTTGTTGTTTTTGGCTACCTGCCCAGATTCTACAGTGATGAGTAGTTATCTTTGTGACTTTTCACATTGTTGACTGTGGTTATTAATGTGTTGCACACGCTTGCGTTGCATCAAACACCAATTTTTTGGTAATAGGAAAAGAATATCTAATTAGGGAACTAATGTAATTCATTTCACACACTGTAATTTGGGTATTGCTTTTGGAAGAGAGCAATGAGTAGTACGCGGTATGATTTTATGATGTAGTTACGGGAGTACTAGGTTGTTAATTTGGTCGGTATCAGCTTCCTATTGTAGTGACTGAAACGGGATCATATGAATATAAGCATATCTAAAAAAAAACGACTCCAAGGAAGAAAATCTTTTAAATCACTAGATGCCTTGTATACCCTTTTAAATGATAAATCATAATGATAGATAGCAAATGCTTGTAAAAACAAGACGACTGTGATTCAGAAATCTTGTTTTTGTAGGCAAAACTGCATGAAATTGGTAGTGTGTGCTGATAAGCACACGACACCAGATGCTTATCTTCTAGGCTTTGTGTAGAAAATGTAAAACTGATGATTGGAAGTTGAGATGCATAGTATTTTCATAGTTGGATACCTTTCATGTAATTACACCTCATTCCGTTGCTATAGTATTTCTTCTATTGATGGCACATAACCTGAAGTTGATTTTTTTTTTTTTTCCCCTTTCTGAAGGCATTGAAGCAGATTGCACCTCAGGATATCCCAGCAAGATAAGCAACATCTAGGATGTAAAAGAACTGAGCTGTAAGATAGGTCATCTGTGATGGATTTCCACACCAGATTTTTCTTGAAATTAAGTTACCATTAGCTTTTCTACTGTTGGTGTAATTGTCTGTTAAGCTTCTTTTCAGAAGGCTGTAAAGGCTCCAAGGGGTATTTAGTGCTGTTACATTTGCACTAGTTACTAATGCAGAACCTGTAGTTGTTTCACGGGTTAGAAAACATGTATATATTAATTACTATTCACATGGCTAATGTCTGACGTATTTAAGTGGTATTCTTTCTGGTTTGTGTCATGGTTACTTCATTATGATATAAATGTTTGCAGGATCCCAGACCTTGTAGTTCTCAGTCGGGAATTTGCATTGAAATTGGTAGGGGTTCTGAGTGTCGAAAGCTGCTTGAGTGGGCATCAGCTGTGACTTCAGGCACGCAAGCTTAAGTGGTAGAAAATGTGTGTGTATATATTCTATATACATCTGCTAATGTACTGTTCAGGCAATCAGGGGGATGGTTCCTTTGGTGATCTGCTGGTTAGGTGAAGGGGGATGTGCGTTCACTTCTGAACAGGGGCGATTTTTCTACCCAGAAAACCTCTGGATTAGAGCAGGGGCCGACAGAGAAAATACAAGAGAATTTCAGTAAAGCTGAAGAATGGGGGATGAAGATGGAAGAGATGTAAGTGCAATGAAGCAGGACTGTGGCGGAGCAGAAGACAGTCAAGGCTTCTTTGCACCTTCCTCTCAAGTATTTTGAGCCTGCTTGGAAAACTGTACTAAGCTGACATTCTCTAAATGCTGTTCTAGCAGTTTGCTAGGATATATGCTCAAGTAAAGCTACAGGAACATGTTTTTTGAAAATGAATTTAAACAAAATTCACACCAGGTTGGAAATCTTTGTGCAAAGAGCAAAGGAGAGTGGTACAAATTTGCCCCCTTTGCTCACTGCAGCCTTTAAGGAAAAGTTCTTAAATCTTGTGTTGTGTGGAGAAGAAACACAGTTGTAACAAGTTAGTTGGGCAGAGAAGTAATATAGCTGTCTCATTAAAAATAATACAAAGCATTGTTTGCTATTACATCGAGGATTTGGCTGTGACCTGTATTTCAAGTGCGTTCACACAAGGAGAATGAGCTGTATTAAACTGCTCAACAGTCAAACACACAGCTTGCATCCTTGCATGCTGTTTTATCCCCAGCCTTCATCCTTCTGTTTTGTCTAAATATTTTGCAAGATCTCTGGGATGAGAACTCCATCATCTCTCTGTGGAAAGGCACAGGCCAAACTTGTACCATAAATAAGAAGCACTGTTTTTTGCCAGGGTCTTTCCATAAAGTTGCATTCGTGTTTTTATAACAGTAACTGTCTCAATCCTTCCTTCTCCAGTGAGGTGATGAAAATAGCGAAGCAAGAAAATAGGCACAGAACAGCTCTGTGATGGTTTACAATGTTTCTGGGTATACTCTTTCCATCTTTCTGGATGTGTTCATACTGCGTTAGCTCCGTGGTCCATCAAAGACTGAGAAATGAAGCACAGTAACTAGAGGAAGAAATGGAAAAAGCTGAAGAATTGCTTTTGTAGTTGTTTTTCTGTGGAGGGAAAGGGTTTATAGTCTTTTTTTCACAATCCAGCTTGTATTTACTGGAGACTACCAGTGGTACTTTAAAGCCTGTGTTATTTCCCCAAGTGCCTGGAATTCACAGGTATGAGTTAGGCTGGTCCTTTTCTGCCTTGAATTTCAGTGGGTGATCCATTGGATAATTTTCAGTTTAAGCTCTTGTGATTATGTTAATACACTCTAAAGAAAACTGGGTTATCTCATTAGAGGCCTTGCGTAAGGGGCTTGATTTTGCCCCTTTTTCCTTCCAGACTTGAAGTATCCTTGCCACTGCAGACCCAGCGTAAGATCCTATGATGTATGAAGATAATACTGAGAAGAGCGATGTGCAGTGGTCTGTGCGTGTGATTGCTGAAGACTTGCTTCTAAGCAAAGAGGAAAAATACTTGTCGGAGAACACGAGGGTTTTCCAGTGCTGTGTTTCCAAAGATGTCCTTCCTCAGCAGTACAGTCACTTGCAATTAAGAGCTTAGAGGCAAGGACTGAGGCTCAGCGTGACGTGAAAAGTCCTATGATTCTCAGCCACAATACACCACAACGCTTTTCCATCAGGAATGTTCAGATTTTCATGACATGGCTTAGAGATGTGTACAGGAACAAATCTGGAAGTGATTTAGAAACCAGAACTGGCCTAGCATACTGTGGAAACGGATAGCTCTATGATCATGCTGCTTTGACTATGGTAAGATGAGGCTTGCAGTGTCTTCTCAAATTACCAAAACTTAGCAAGTTTGGTACCAATTTACCAAAATCCACCAGGCTAAATACCACAACTCACATTCAGTTGAAAGGATTCCTTGTTTGATAATGAATTGCCAATTTGTGGTACTGATTCTCACAGTTAAAAAATATAAATATTTTATATATTCAGTGAATTATTGGGCTGGGTGTGATGCCTATGGAAAATGAGTACTGTCTATCGCTAATTTGACCGCTCACTGTGTTGCACTAGAGCTGACTTTACTCACAGAGATAATTATGTGTGGTGTTGTTCGTATTACGGCATGATGTGAAGGAATCCCTTTTTAGTGCTGTGAGGTCATTTGAAATACACACTGATAAGAGAGTAATGGACAAGACAGTAGCTGGAGAGGAAGAAATCTTGTTATAAAGTGTTCTCTGCTTGCTTAACCTGTATGGTTGGTAGCTGAAATACCTGTCTTAGGCTAGAACAACCCGTGTGACTTGTCTTTGAATGTGCATCTTGAAATTTAGTCTCAAAATTGAATCAGCTAATAAATGCATGCTCTGATCATATGTTGTCATCAGGATTCCCACCAGAGGCTACGCTCTCTGGCTTTAACATGGAGTCCTTGTACCTCTGTTTACTGAGAAGGTCTGGCGTTGAAGTAGGGCCAGGCAACGGGCAAGGCATTGCGGCCTGCTAGCAGATAGCCAGCCGAAGTTGTTTCTGGGCCATCTGACTTTTGCATCAAGCAGCTTATTTTCAAATTCTATGTAGATTGTATTTTGTTTTTGTTGGATCCCCATTCCAGGCCTTTGATGATAAAGAGAACTTCTGACTAAATATTTTGAAGACTTGTACTCTGTAAACCTCTTCATGTTCTCCAAGAGCAATATGTTAAGAGTACAAAGACTTCCTGTCCTATGATTGCTACCAAATCTCCCTTTATTTATTTATTTTTAATATTAATGACATAAATCCAGAGCTAGAGCTGGCAGGCACATGGTCTGGATTTCCAGATTCCGTGTCTTCCATAGAAGAAAGGTTATTCAGCACAAAACAGTATTAGCGTGTAGCTGAACGTAAGGCCTGGAGTTCAGAGTTCATGTATGCTGTGTCCCATGTTCGCTTATGCAGAACAAGATGAAGAACAGAAGCTGGAGTTAAAACTTGGATGTGTTGTGGTGTGAAGGCTTTAGTTGTGCTGATTTTTAGAGGATGCTGACAGATGTCCAGACAGAAAATTTATTCTGAGCTGGAACTCCTCATTCTCAATGTGAGATGTGGCCCCTTTTCCATCCTGGTTGGAGGTGATTGAAAATACTTCTCGGGAACAATGCCACCAAGAGCTGAAGGCTTCAGGATGCCCAGGCACCTTTCAGTGTTTGATGTCGGGCACGGTTCAGAAGCTGAACGGGTGACTATAGAGGCGGAGGTGTAAGGCTGAATTGGGTGGTACCAGCGTGACTAAACTCACCTTCCCTCCCTGAGTGCTTAGAGGACCTCACCAAGCAACTGTCAGCCTTAGGTGATGTTTTTCTGATGCTGGCTCCAGCAAGAGTCTCCATTGCTCAGTCACAGCTTGAGGAAGCTGAGGAAATCTCAATGTGGTGGTCACCATGCTAGTATGTTGGTGATACTTAGCTCCAAGGGGCCTCTTTCATCTGTGTCTCCTAGTGCGGTTGTTCCACCAGTAATTCCTTCTGCATGTGGCTTAAACCATGTCTTCCGTAGCTATTAATGACTTCTGGTAAAACTTCTGTCATCTTTTCCCTCTTATTACACAGCAGTATATTACACCAGGGCACCATTAGTTGTTTGGCCTACATAAATTGATGTCCCAGATTAAAATGGTAGCTTTCTAGAAGGAAGAAAAAACCAACAACACTGTTTTTACTTTATTTACATTTATTTACACATAAAGCAGTTTAAAACAAACAAACAAAAAACACCTTGAAGGCTGTGTGTATCTGGCTGAACATATGAGCATGACGATGTAAGCAGGTGGTATGTGATGTGTATATCAGGGCTGACTGGTAAAAATGAGATTGGTGTGTTACTTATTGAGATCTTCTAAGTGGTAATGCGTGGTTTGTTGACACAGGAAAATAATAATCAACCAAGATGTATATTTCAGAGAAATGCATTGTCATATCTAAGGCATAATAATTCTCATAAAGCTCCAAGTTAGCCTTGGTGCCGTGCTGAGTGAATACAGAGCTGTGTGGTCAGTGCTATTACCTGCAGATGTGGCTGGCAATCTGTATGCTGAAATGCATCTGTTTCTGTGCATATCAACAGAAACATGCATGATTCATGAGGACGGATCAGTGAAAAGAATTAAATAGTGAAGGATGAGATGAAGAGGTTATGTTTAGAGCACACTAAACTGGTGTGTGTGTATATACACATATACTTACAAATTGTGCAATACGTGTGTATAAAACACCCTATTCTTTTATAAATATTTGTATGTTTCAGCCTATCATTTTGGTTTAAACTATGTAATCTACCGCAGCGAATATGTTTTTAGACCTTGGCAGACCTTGCCAAATGATTACTTTTACCAGCTGTTCCCACTACTGAAAGAGCTTTACATTTAAAATAAATAAAATCATAGCCTGTTTCCTCACTTGAATGCCACTGAAAGATTTGGACAGTTGCTCTGTAATTAGCTGCCTACTTATTTGAAAGGTTATGGTTGCAGTGAATATAATGCGTTTGCCACATTAGCTAGGATGTCAGAATCTGTCTCCTCTCTCTTGTTGAGGAGAGACAGTTATCTCCGGTCATGTAAACCCCATTTACAGGTAGGGCAAATAATATGTTTTGAAAACAGAAAAATGCTCAGATAGCCACTCTCACCCCCAAATTATAAAATCTAGTGTTGTTAATGATAGCTTTCGTAAGTTTCTGCTGTGCAGTCCATTTCTTGAGGCTGTGTGTTTCCATTAATTTTATTTAAAATTTAAGGATCAGTCCTAAAAGAGCATATGCAACAGAGCCCACTTTTGTGATGAAATGCAGTGCCGGTGTGCTATGACTTCTACTTGATTTGTACTTGTAATTTAGAGAATATGGTGTTTTGGTTGTGGTTTCCTGCATGTTTGTGGCTTTTTGAAACTTCCTTTCCTGCTAAATTATGTCTTTATTTTAAATATTAGCCCCAGCTGTACTAGTATTCATTTGAGAACGTGATGAGAATAATTGAAAGCATAGGGTTAATATTCACTTTTCCAAACTTCAAATGAAGTTCAGTCATGTTCTCAGTGACCAGGAAAACCCAAAGCTTAAAAGGTTGAAATGAGTCTCATTATAGCATTCACAGACGTATAATAAATTTTGAAGTCGTTTTATATAAACGTGCTTAGTTCAAGCGACCGAGCTTGAGAAGTCTCTCTACAGTAGGTCTGTCTTGGTATAGGCAATTCAAGGTGAAGAATACTATTTAAGTAACTTCTTATTTTCAAACAATAATGTGTCCTCCTGCTGATGCTGATTTTTGTTGCTGGTGTTGAGAGTTTGCTGGGTTGTTCTTTTCCCTAGTATTTTCCTTGCTTGTATTAATGAAAGTGTGAGGGCTGGCTGGATCGCTTGGTCTTCTGTTTTCAGCATAAGCCTGTGAACTGCTCCATGCAAATTTATTAGCTGGAGAAAGAAAGCAGCAGTGTTTAACAAACAAACAAAAAAGGCTATGTCATTGCTGCTGTTCATGTAATGTGTCACAGTTGTCTAGTTGGTTCCTGATAACAGCTAGAGCTAACTTCACATGAAGCGTTTTTGTGAGTGCCTTGCCCTGTGATGACGTTGATGGTTGGTGTTGACCCTGTCCTTGATCACAATGTCATGTCTCCAGCTGCTATGGCCTGGGGCTTGGAGGAGCCCTTGTCCAGGGGCAGGGTCGGCCTGATCCAGCTGCTATTTGCTGGCAGTAGGCTTTTCTTCTCCGCATTAAGAAAGCGTCACGTCAAGCATATAATGAATGTGTCCATGCTGTCAGCTGAAGCAGAAATAAGAAGGGTACATAACTTTCACATTGCATTTTGTTCTGTTGATTGGGATGTTGTTTGCTCTTTCTTTTTTACAGTTTGTCTTAAAATCCTGTAGTAGCTTACACTTATTTCACCCCACTTCAAGGAGTAAGACTTCCTTTCCCCTGCGAAGAATTTCCTGTTCTTGGTGGAGAAAATAACACATCCGTTCCTTCCTGGATGGCTCTTCAGATGAAACTTCTACTCCTTTGGTAACAAACCCTGTTAATCCAATTGTGGAACAGGGCTTGGCCTTGAAGGCAATTAAAAGAACCAAGTTTTATCTACTGAAATGTTTGCTCCGAGAGAGAGGCTGTCAGAACTGGATGGGTGCATTTGTGCATTTTTTTTCCTTCCATTTCTAACGAAGGCTGAATTGCCAATGCGAAACACTTTCAGTGTTCGCCTCTGCACAACAGTGATTTTAAGTAGGGTAAGTGCCCTACTTACTTTTGTCTTTTCATCCTTATTTATGACAAAGTGTGCTTCTGTTTGGCATAACCGTGGACTTGAAGATCAAATGCATAAATTCACAAAACCTCTGCAGTTGCTCTTAAACTTTGCAACTGTAGTTGCTCCAGCTGTCGAGTTAAAATAATTATTTCTCCTCACAGGAGTTTAAAATAGCTTTGCTGGTAGAAAAAACTGTGAGCAAGAGCAATATAATTGGTTTGGCACCCTGAGGTCTTTTATTTAGCTAGCTTTCCCAGTTATGCCTGTGCAGTAATGCTTATCTGTATGTTAGGTCCTGAATGTGAAATGAATAGTCCTTTGTGTAAACACAAACAGATAAAATTTTATCACTTACTGCAGCTATTTTCATTTAGTGAGTTGCATCTGAAATCCAGAATGACAGATTAAGGCGGAAGACGAAGTCGAAGACGTTAGCAACAGCTTATGACTAAAGAGGCTAATGGGGCACGGTAGCAGTCAAGGAAGGGGGAAACTAGTCATGGCTGTGAGGTGGTGTTCAAGGGGACGTGGTCTTGCAAGGTGAAAAATCTGAATGAAGGGGCTCCTTTCCGGACACGGGACAGCTTTTACCCATCTCTTTTCTGTCTTTCCTCTTGCATTTTTCCAAATAACCTTAGAGCACGTGCATTTTAGAAAAGATGTAAATAAAAAATGTACATAAGGAAGCACGTTTCTTAAAAGCTTGTTTGTGTTCTGCTTGGTCCTGTGTCGGCTTTGATGAGGCAGGTAAAGGGATGGGTGTGAGTTCCCCAAATGCTTATGGCTCTCCCTGGCCTTCACCACAAGCCTCCCTGTCCTGGCCCCTCGTTCTTGCCTGGCAGTTGGCAAAGATGGGATCCTAGAACATCTCAGCATTTAAGTAAGTAAAAAGCGGAGGCATTGGAAGTTGATGCCATGTTTTTTTTTGGCCAGAAGCTGGACTGTACACTGGGCATCCTCTGTGTGAACTGTTAGTGCTAGCTTCTAGCTGGATCTACCAGCTTACTGTTCACAGCAGGTGCCTAATGGACACCTGAGCTAGCATTTGAAGCAGTGGTGCTTCTGGGTGACACAGAGAGCTTTTCCTCCTATTTACAGCTGTGTTAGCTTCTGTATTCAGATGTGTTGCAGGTAGTCCCCACTGGACTGGTATTTACAGCCCCGCAGAAATATTTATAAAGCACTTACATTCACTGCTCCCTAACAGCTCGGTGCAAGCTCCAGGGAAGCAGTATCCTGCCTCCTTTTTCACATCTTGTGATTCACTGCGTCTCAAATTTATGGCCACTGTGTTAATAGAAATGGAAATGGCAATGCTACCTGGCTTCAAGGATATTTTCCCTCTCCTGTTGGCTTACTAAGTGCTCTCCAGATTCCCAGCTTCCTGTGGGTCAACCGAAGCAGCTAATCCTGGCTCTGTCCAAGAAGTGGTTCCCTTCCCTGGTTCCCTTCTCTTATTTCTCTCTAGGTGCTTACTGATCTGATGAAAAGTGTGTGGCTCTTGCTAATGTTGGGGATGAATTTATGATCCCTCCCCTCCCCTTTCAGCTATTCTGTAGAAAATAATGCATTGCGCTTTCAGAGCACTTTGTAGTCACCTATGAAGTGACTATGTCACCTTTGTACTTTTCCACAGTATTTCAGTTATCTCAAGCTTCCCTCATATGCACTAGTGCAAAAGCAGCGCCGTGTCCTTCTGGAGGAAGGAATGAATGAAGAGCTGGGCAAGTCCGGTGGTTTGGAGAAGTACCAATTATATCTGAGCTGATATGGTGACGGAGGTTAGACCGATGATGAGCGCGTGCCTCTGGTTTGTAAGCCTTGACTACTTAATTTAATCTTCTATGTGTGTGTTTAAATATAAATCCTCATTTATTATTAATAATGATATGCATGCTCTTAAGCAAAATAAAACCCAAACTCATCTCCTTCCTCCTGCTTAGTACTTCACCCGATTTCAGTGAGACAATGAGACAATCAGGGCAGCTGTAGGTGAGATCCTTCAGATCAAAATATTTCTTAGGTTGTTGATGTATCTTGGCTTTTTTTCCTGTCCTAGGCTGATTGCCTGAAATTATATATTTTTTTTCAGGCTGCCTTTTTGTAGCGAGATCGCTGATCCCTGTTCCCCGTGTTGGTACAAGCAGCAGATTGCAGGTGCTCTGTAGTAATAACCAGCAGCCACGTAGCTACGGGTCAGATGCATGGCAGTAAGGGCACGCCAACTGCCCTGCTCAGAGGAATTGGATTGTATTTTTTCTGGTTGCTTTGTAGCAGTCCTTTACCTCCAGAATAATATTATGTCACTGTAAGAAAGGGTATATTTTCTATTTTGTTGTATTTTTAAACTGCAATATATTTGAAATCAGTATATTGACATTAGATTATTTTTTTTGCCTTTGAACCATTATTGGGGAAATGTACTGTTTTGATGTAGTTCCATGTAAAACATACAAGCTTCTATGGATAAGAAGAAAAAGCTGTATACAGAAAATACGTAGCTCCTCAAATAAATGTGGCTACTTTCATGCCTTATAAGAGGAAATATTTATAATTAATTTATAATTACCATTTCTCTTTACAAGGCATTAAAGAGAAACACTGTATGGCAGGGGGTTGGAACGAGCAGATCTCAAGGTCCCTTCCAAGCCAAGCCATTCTGTGATTCCATAAATAAGGCAGGACCTTCAAAGGAATGAGTTACGGAGGTGCCCCCCTGAAGGCTAGATGGAGCTAAGCACTGCTGGTAAATGCACTTCATTTGCCTTCCCATAAGGCAGGTGGCAAACTTCGTGTTCTTTCAGAGTGATTTCATTTGCACCCCTCTTTCTTTTTTAATACGCCATTAAAAACAAATAAACAAAAAGCAACAACAACAACTAAAAAAAACACGTCAATCTCCATTCACGCTTGAAGCACTTAGTTTTAGCCATGGGAAGTATTGTTCATGTGACTTGTAGGACTAAGCACGCTCAACATCAAAACATGGGCAGCAATTGCTGCCTCCGTTTTTGCCAAGGCACGGAACTCAGAAAAGTTATTTTTGCTTTCAGGGTATTTCAAAGGATGAGTTTGCATATATAATATTGCTTCTTGATTTGAACATTGGAGTGAATATAAAGGAGAGGATGTAGATGACAGATACTCAGCACTGTTTTTCATTAAAGAAATGGTACCTTACTTTTTGGAAGAACTTGGATGTTTATAATTCTTTGTTCGTTAGGTACAAATACAGTTATTGTATTGAAAGTAAATATTGGAGAATTGGGAGAAAAGCATGCAGACAAGTGAGCTACTGCCAGTTTGTTGATCACAGTTAATGCTATGATCGGTTTCCACTTCTGTGTATTTTCAAGTATATTTGAAAGCCTATCTTCAGCAATTTCTGAATGCAAGCAAGCAGAAATGACATGGTAAGAAAACTCACACCATGAATTTTGTAGTTGTCTTCTGTTTCTTATTCCTGGGAAGAAATGAATGCTCAAACATGTTTCAATCAGGGGAAACAAGAAATATAAGAAAATATTTTGGACAAAATTTCTAGCATTTCTTGTTTACTGAATAGTTGTGTCTAAAATGCAAACTTCATTATCAGTAATGATAACTGCTGAAAATTGCTTGCTCTCAAAATAACTATTACCGCTTGGCTAGAATCTCTTGGCAGTCATCTCCAGCTATTTAAGATCAAAATAGCGCTTAATGGGTTTAAGTAATCAATAGTCCCAAAGACTTCTGAAGATCTTAGTACATGAAATATTCATAGTTTATATTTGTCTTTTAAGGATCTACTCAGATTGTTAACACGTTGCAAAGTGCTAAGTTTGCAAAGTGCTTCTATTAAATGATGTTAAGATGCTTACAACAAGTACAAGATGTTTGTTTTATGTATTGATGCAAATAAATGCTATTTCCATTCTGTTGAAGTACGTAGTTACTTTGAAGCTCGCTGTAGACTGTGATTTGCTGACAGGCTCATTTTCCTGCAGGATGCCAAAGTACATCTTGAAAAAAATGTCATTTTCCTTGAGTTCTTATACTTGAAGCCACATAATATTTCTCTCCTAAAAATGTCTTGAGCACGCCTACTGGACGTGTTCATGGAACAGCATCTGTGCAAGTCGGTTTTGTTTGATTTGGGGGCAGGAATGAGGCGCGTGCCCACTGGAAGCTGGTTAAGGCACCGAGAGCTGGGCAGGAAGAGGGGCATCAGCCAGAAGGTAGGTTGATGGATGTCAGGGTATGCTTCTGAAATCCCCCAGCAGCTCTGAATTAATACCTTGTTTCAACTATCAAGCGTTTCAGTAGAAGCAGGAATTTGAAAGGAGGCTGTGCCTGCCCCGTTGATGCCAGGAGAAGTGACGGCTGCGTTGTAGGACCTTGGTGCCCATGCAGGAATTTACTGCTGGCAGGCAGTAAAGCGGCCTTTGCCGCTTCTCGGTTACAGCTATTGGGAATAGTAAATTTGCTGTCCTCTGTAGCCCACGTTCTTCCTTTTCCTCCCACTTAGGACTCTTCTAATTTTATCGTTGCAAGTTCCTGTCCTTCAGAAAAATGCTGCACATGAGTAGCCCTGGGACAAATTCTCATTGGGCTGCAGAAGAGCAAGGGCAGCCAAGTTGGCGGAGAGGAGGCTGCGGGCCTAGGAATAGCAGAGCCTTTATTTTAACTAGGTGGCTTTGGTTCTATGACAAAGTGTTGACATCAGCGCTGCAGAGCTGTATGAAAAGCATTATTTTCAAAAGAATAGCTTTTATGCTTTTGTTGGCCCTCTCCCTGGAGAGTAATACACTTATAAAATCCTATTCTTGATTGCATCTTAAGCTGGTATTAAGTTTCTAAGCACAATAAAAAATAGTCAATAAGCTCCTTGCTTTAAACTTTTCTGTCTACCAGCAGTTTTTTTCTTCCCTTATTGAAAAGGTAACTGGTAGGGGCTTTGTTAGACTAAGGCCTTCAAATCCGAGGGTGAGCAGGTGCCAGCAGCTGCTGCCAGCAGCCCAAGCAGGTCTGTGTTTGCTCTGCCTTCGGGGAGTGCAAACAGGGGCTTCTCATGTAGAGAAACTGAGGACTTGAGGTTGTGAGGAGTGTGTGTGCATCTTCCCTGGATTTCTTGCAGAGCCAAGGGCTCGGCTTGGACTCTTAGATCTTACTACCATAACCACAAACACTTTCAAATTGCCTTTTAGCACCCCGTGTCTAATAAATGAGGCTGTCCACACCTTGCTGAAGTAGAACAGTCTTTATTGTCTCTAGTGGAGACCGAAATCTTACAGAAACATGCTTTTTCTTTCCTTTTTTTTCTTTCCTACACGAATAAATATTCAAGAGGAAATTGCTATTGATTGAGAGAGCAAGGTGTTGCTCTCTGGTCAGCTTGCTGCACTGCTTATAGCAGCTATTTGGGTCATGCCGGCAGTTTTTATTTAATGGCTTCTCCATCTTCACCCTCAGCCCAGTACCTGAAAGTGATGACGGTATTTTTGTTTCCTTGATATTCAAGTGCTTTCAAGGTGGAACTGGTGATGGGGAAACATGAGATAAATCCATAGCTTCCACCAGCGATGGCTTGACTGCTGGAGTACTGTAAGACCTTAGCTTGGAGCACATGATACGAAAACACTACTGATCTGGATGTCTTTGGTTTAAGCATAGAAATGGTCAGATGCCACAAGTCAGTGTCTGCCAAGAACAGACATTTGGGAAGAAAGCTGTAACTTGCATATTAAGTGAGCACCTGTCTCTCAAATATCACCTGCATACAGGTTGATCTTTTTTTCTGGCAGTAGATTTGTACTGATACACCTTTAAAGCTTGACTTATTTTTCCTCTTTAGCAATCCCATAATATTATTTATGTTGAATTTCACTTGGATGGGACAAATGGAGTAGGGTAGCTAAGAGGCTGTCCCATCCATCTTTTGAGGGTGGTGGATTTTGAATGGTAGCCTGGTGTTTTAAATCATCAGTGCTTGGCTGTGCAGCAGTATTTAGGCAAGGTTGCTCCTGCACAGTTGTTCCTAGGAGACTTTTTCAGTCAGTTCCTGCTTACTCGTCCTCTCTCACCACCCTCAGCCCTTAATAAGGCAAAAAAGCAGTCACGTATGTTACAGGAGAGAAGTAGATCAAATAAAGCCTCTAAGAGATGTCCTTTCTTGTGTACTAGTTTTCTGACTGACATGCAGAGAAAGCATCATTTCTGGGAGGCAAGAGGAAGCACTGCAATCTGTTTTGCTTTAGCCAAGAGCAGCACTTCTATGAAAACTACAAAATGGATCTCTTTGCCTCCTACTTTAGGAGATCTCTTCCTTCCTAGCTGTTCTTGCTGCTGCATTGTCGTTTGCCTGTGTATACCCATAAGGATGGTAAGTAACATTTAGCGGAGGCCTTATCTGTTCTGCTGGCAAAACCCTGTTTCTCAGGAGGGTCCACGCAAAATGCTTAGCACTAAGTACTTGGTATTGAAATCCTGTGCTTTAGGTGGATGTAACTTTACATGCCCAATTGTCCAGTCCTTGTGTATTTTTTTTCAACCACTTAAGCTTTTCTTGGTAGTTCTCTGTATTTCACTTACGCTGCTTTTCTTGGTGTATTTTCTAAGGCAGATATATAGGCGGTTGCTTGAGTCTCAGCTCTGCTGTCAAATCCTTCTGCCAGCCTGTCTGGCTGATGAGAATTTCCTTCAGACCTCTTTAGTGTTTGTAAAAAGGCTTGATGTAAGTCGTGTCACAGTAAAAGCGTTGAAAAAACCTTGTATTAAATGTGATACTAGTCCAGTGATCCTGATAAGATTGGTACAACCGTACATCAGTGCAATTTAGAGAAATAGCCATTGTGAATAGAATTTAAACCAGACATCCCCATGGAAAAAGGGTAGTTAAAATGTTTAAATTGGAATAGCACAGAGAAGACACGGAATATAAATAGACTACACTGATGGAAAACAACGCTAAGTGTGGGGAGCACGGTATGAATGTTAAGGTCCTGCTTTTATTTTCTTTATTCTTATGCATTTGGATTGTGTTGGTAATTTTAATTTTACCCGGTGTGAACTTGATGTCAAAATAAATAACACCACATCTTTTTAAATGTCAGAAGTCAGCTTGGCCATAAAGGTTAATCTTAGGAATTACTATAGTGCACATAGGGAAGGAAAAAATAGTCTCTGCACAGAGGAAGTGGGCATTAATAAACTGCAGAATCTTTAGTTCTGTAGCTTTTTCTATTGCTTATTTTTCCTCACCTTTACCTAGATATTGTTACCTAAGCAGAGAAGTGATGTGAATTCTTTGTGTTGCGAGATAAACGTGTGCTGTATCTTGAACATAACGTGATTTCCTCCCCCCTGTAACACCAGGTAAGAAACAGGGGCCCAAATTTGTCTTGATTGCTGGAAGCAGTGAGACCGACCCTGTGAAAGATAGGTCCCTGTGGAAAGTACCTGCAGCGAGAGAACATGTCCCTTCTGTCTGCTGTGATGGACAGCTTGCAGCTGGTCGTCATGTACGCAGGCAAGGATGGATGCGACTCAGAACTGCCGTGATACTGTGTACTGCCCAGACAGCTTCTGCTTGTTCAAGTCTTGGTCATCACTCCTAATTAATTGTGTCCGGAAGGATTACTGTCACCATGCATCAGTTCCTACCTGGGCTAGGTTGATGCAGAATTTCCTCCGTGCTCCCACGCTGAAATGGCTTCAGCTAAACCATACACATTAAGCAACCATGCTTGTCACTTATGCTTTAGCTTTCCCAGCTTTAAATAAATGTCCAAGCTGAGCAGCTGGAGCTCCGGCTTGTCACTGGTCAAGTCTTATCTCAGAAGAGTCCAGGGATGCTGTGCTGCTGACCCCGTTGGGTGGCGGAGAGGGCACTTGAGCACACAGCTGGGCTTGCCCCGGGTGCCAAAGCTTGCCCTGTGAGCCCGTGGCTTATCCTGGCTTGCAAAAAGCATTGTTAGGGCTTTACACTTCATTTTGCAAGTAATATGGGATCAGCACCTCTATCAACACTAGGATAGAAGACGTGACAGATCATATACTGAGAAAATAAGGTGGTTCGGTTTTTACCTGCGTTTTCCTTGCTCTGTGTCGTGCACCGTTAGGTTTACAATATGTTACTGATTGAGGGGTATGATCATAATACCGATACAGTGACCGAGTGTAAAAGTCATATTCTATATGTTCTGCCTACCTCTCGTGTGTCTGATTAGACATGCAAACAGTGAGTTACAAATGCTTGTAACAAAAGCCTCCATCTTTTATAAAAATCCAACGTACATGTTGGTGGTCAGTTCCAAAATGCAAAAGGACCACAATGGCAGCTAAAGACGCCTGAAGGAGGCTCGAGTACAACACCTTGAGTGCGGAGGTTTCTTTATTTCCTACTCAGATGACAGCTGGCTTTGCAGTGCTTGTTGTTAAACTAGGGATGCTCAAGATTCCAGGTTTAATAGTGTATCAAGCCAGTATTTTGTACCATGGCCAACCAGAAGCATAATGTCTCAGCTGGACATAAATATTTCAGCAAATACCAGTTTAAGGCACTCCAGGAATCTTTCGGTATCCTGTTAGCCTAAAAGGTTTTCATATAATCTGCTTTAAAGGAAGCTTTTAAAAAAAAATAATAATGATTTTTTAAATAGAAACTCTAGGTAGAAATATTTGTACTGGTAAAAAAGAAAAAAACAAAAACAAAAAACAAAAACAAAAAAAACAGGCTCTGCAGGGGCCTCTTTGATGTCCTTCAGGCCTGTTATTGATTTATGTATCAGCAAAATGCATTCAGCACATCTTGTCCTTGCTTCCAAGACTGTGAGGTTATATCGGAAAGGTCAGGTACGATTCAGGGAGAAAGGCACAGCCAAGTACTTACCGATGTAGCTTTCTTCAGATGTGCACCTGCAGCTTGTGCGCCCAAAGGAGAAGGCCCTTAGCAGCGTGCCGGCTGTGGGACGAGGCGGCAGGAGGCCCTGTGTTACCAGCAGGAGGCTCCCATGGATTTCACTGCTCTGCCCTCACTGCAGCGTTCACGTCGAAAAACGGTTTGGGAATCTGGGTCTGAAGGATCCTCAAAACTTTAATTGCCGAAGGCAAGAGTGGGCAGTAGGAGTGCTGAGCTAGGCAATGCAAAACTTGCAGAATGACATGGGCAACTTGCAATATCAGTCTCCTTATTTCTCTTTGGATGCTTTCCTGGTTCCTCTGGTGAAGAACTGAGTTCTTCATGCTGCTCTACACAGAAGATAAAATCTGGATACTAGCAGAAATTGCCCTGAGAACAAACAGATAATGTTCAAGCTGATCCTGGATTTCTCTTTCTGTTCTGCTGATTTGTGGAGACTTCATTTCTCACTTTGAATTGTAGCTAGAGAATGAATCCCCCATGCTTGATCTCTGGTGAAGCTGTTAAGCTGTTCCTGTTCTTGGTGAGGGGAGATTTTGTCCCATGCTTTGGGTGAATAACCTAGTGATGCCTTCCCTAGCACACTTCATGTTGGGCTCTTGAGCTGAAATACATGAATTTCTGGGGAAAGTGTACTGTGTTTTGCTGGGCATATGTTTATGCTGGTATATCCATGGAAAATGTATTATAAATTAGTGAAAGTGAAAAATGGCACAGTTACAATCTTAATCTTGCAGTCTGTTAAACGGTAGGGATATGAACATCATTCATTATTCTCTCAAACTGTAAAAGTCACTGCAGTGTTTGCACACTTGCTGTTGGACCTTCATTTATTTCCCTGTGGAACGTTCCTCAATTTTTCTGATGCTAACTTGGGACTCTTAAAGCCTTGTGGACATCTGTTATATTCTTGTATGCCTACTTTACCATGTTTTTTGGTGGATTGAATCCGTGGATTATTTTTTTAATGTAAGAGAATGCTTAAATTCATTAAAGCTGAGTCAAAAACAGTGCAAACATGGTAATAACATAAACAAAAAGCACCTTACGGATCCTAGGATGTTGTGCACTGAGGCTGTGGGTTGGCTGGTGTTTAAAAAAATCCAATGCAGCTTGCTTAAAGAGCAATCCCTCAAGTTCTGTCTCACTGTGATATACACACCTTCTAGAAGCCAATATTAGAATAAGCTTTTTCTGATAATTTTTAGGCATAGTGGAATACACTTTTGAAAAACCGTGTACCTTAACTCTCTAGAACTCTCATATCAGGACTTGCTGCCCTAAGCTGATGAAATAGGGGAGGTGGGAAACTAAATACTAGTGTGAGTGTTTATGCTTCTGTCTTGTAGCCCCTTACTTGCCTTACTTACTTTACATTTTTGGGATTTCACCCATGTTTATAAAAAGTGTGGTTTTGACAGACTGGAGACTTGGCAGAAAGCGGCAGAGCTGTTGGCGATCCTTTCTGATGGCAAAGGTACCTGCTATTGTCGTGGGCGCTGTTCTGAATAATCCTGAACAGCTCCCACCCAGATTTCCCAAAAGGGTCCAGCAGAATTATTTCTCCAGGAACATTCTAGAGTGAAATTTGGAGGAAAATAAAATGCATTAAATGCAGTAAGTGTGCTTCAGCTTAGACGTGGTTTAATTGTAGTCTCTGTAACCTTTTTCTCTTTTCTTTGATTACTTGACTTTTTCTCCTCCAGATTTTCATAAATCAAAACTATGATTTGATTGTTAAGAATCCCTAGTGCTTTTTAAATTAATTTTATTGAACTTTGGATTTTGGAGCCTTGGTGAGATATTCTCTTCCTCCAGTTATGACAGTCAATGTGAGGACTTATTTTCTGCTCTTGCGCTTGAAGTGAAATTTTAAAACTTTCTTATAGTTGTAGGAGATTAGAAATGAATTCTGAGAGGTCAAACACCTCTTAAATAAAACTGTGAGCTCTGGGGAGAAGTTGTGTGTATGAAATGCCATAGAACTCTTTTGTGTGTGACCAGAGTACCAGTGCAAATGAGTATGATCTCGATGTTGATTTGAATCGTTGCTTTTGCTTTATTCATGTGTTTTCAGCAAAATCCCTGTCTGAGGCTGGTGTGGATGCAGCTAGAGCTTGTGCTGGATGACAGAGCAGCATATAAGAGGCGGCAGGCAGCTGACATAACTTATGCCAATATATGTTCCCAGGGGATAAATCCTCAGCTGGTACGAATTACCACAGCTTCATTAGCGCAAGTGAGGGATGTCAGGCTGTACCCAGCTGACGATCCGGCCTCGTGGCTGTAAAACCTTCAGCGGAGAAGTATGGCTCGGTGTCTTCATGCACACACGTGTGCAAGGCGTGAAGCCTGGCAGTTTCAGCCTGTGCAGCCCCAGAGGAGGTATTCCAAGGTCTTCGGTTTGCAGTGCCTCAAAAATTCAGGCTTGGGCTGAGGGGTGACTGCAGCCGTCCCGCCTGAGCTGTGCCACAGTCCTGTTGTGTGGCGGCAGTTACTGCTCAAGGAGAAATAGGCTGAGATCTCTCCTGGCTGGGGCTCAAATGCCGACCCATTTCCCTGGAGATGACAAGCTAATGGCTTGTCCGCAGAGCCGTGCGGTTTTTCCTAGTTCTCCTGGAAACGAATGGAGCCGGAGCGGAATCGTGTGCTGCCTTGCGATAGCGTAATGCTCTTACGGAGCTATTTGTACCGCAAGCTGCTTTTGTGGACAAATTAGACATGCAGAATTCCCAGATTTTGCCTTATTCAAATTTTAATTAACTCCGTGTAATAAGCTGTAAGCACATTAATATCCACAAAATACTTCATATTGTATCTGTTAATACTCAGAAGATTAAGCCAGAAGTATTGTTTTCATACAAAGACCAGTGAAGCTATAAATAATGGGGAGCTCTTATGAAATTGGAACACGCATTAGGAATAATCCAGCTTTTTCAATAGCAGATCTCAAGTAATAAGCATGCAGCCAAAGGTGCCTGGATGGGGTTTTTTAGTATCACATGCATCGTTTTCAGTTTATATTTTAAAAATTGATAGATTCATTTGCATTCCCTAGCTTGGACAGATGGTGTGATCCGTAACAAAATACTCAGCAGCATACTAAAAAGGATCATTTCGGCACCTTTTTGCTGCACATCTCATCCAAATAGCGAGGGAAAGCTTTCAAAATGAAACATGCTCACGCGGACCATTTGAAGGTGAAAACATTACCTGGGCATCCACAGCTACCAGCTGCATGGCTTATTGCACTTGGAAGAAATGTCTGTGGATGTCTGTAGGAGACATCCTGGAGAAGTCATGGAAAACGGGAGTCCTGGCTTCTGTTTCAGGCTGTGCTCTGACATTTGTGGCAGTGGGGGCACGAGCTGGAGCTCAGTCTGCAGCCACCCATCGTGCTCCCCCCCAGCCTCCTCCACCAGCAGCAGATGCGTTCTTGCAACTGTTTGGAGAATCTATATTGGGAAATGTTGGAAGGAAATGTTGGAAAACACCAGCTGAAAAGGAGCCCGCTCCTTCATTTGTTTAAAAACCTTTCCTTGGGAGTAGGGACTTGCTTGCCTGCCACCCAGAGCAGCTCCTGATCCGCTTAACCACGCAGCCAGGGATGCTCAGTGCCCCCACCCTTGGGTGCTGCTCAGCTGAAATGAGCAGCTGCAAGGGATGAGGGCTCCTGAAACTGCTCCAAGCCACCGAGCCCAAAGGCGTGTGGCTACGCTGGGGCTTGTATCCCTGCAGTAACACGGCCATGCTTTGATGAGCTATTTTCGGCTGTGTGCTCAAAATTAATTCTAAGAAATACTTTGTAAAATACTTTGTAAGAGTCCAGCTTTCTTTTATTTTAAAGAAAAACCACTATCTTATGTTTAAAAGGTAAGCGAAAAGTGCTAATTATTGTATCTTCTACCATTGTGCTTAGCCCAGCCTGGTTTCCATCTGGAGAACTTGGAATAATTCTAAATTTGGAGCTGGTGTCAGTGACCTCTGTTCCGTGTCATTGGTATTGTGGCTCCTTGGTACATGGAGACCTTGCAAAGGCTGGCTATCGGGGGATTTTTGAAGAAAGCCCTTCACAGAGAGCAATTATTTTAGTAATAATTAGAAGTTACTTAGTAAAAACACCACTGGAATTCTACTGAAGAGGACATCTGTGGTTGCAAGTGAGAGGGGAAAAAAAAAAACTCTTTCAAACCCTGCCAGCTGAGCAAAACTGCAATATGTTCTGAAAGTCAAGCTGTGTTTTCTCATTTTTGCACATCGTAACCAGTAACAAAAGTCTTGGGGGCTAAATTAGGTTCTCTGTTTCACTTCTGAAAACTCAATTGCTTTTCTATTGTCGGCAGCAGCACCAGCTCGAGCCAACCTACAGAAAAGAAGATTGCAGCAAAGGTTAGTGCAGGGATAATTACAGAATCACTTGGAAAAGTTTCAGCTGGTACAGGAGTATTTCTTGTGAGGAATTTTACCCCCAAAACGTAATCTATGCCTCTCGGTATACTGCAGGCAGGAAAGAAAAGGACTCTTAAATCTCCAGGTGTTGTCTTAAAGAAATAACTTACTATTTTTAAGGTATAAATCAGCTCTGCAGAACTGCGTGCTCATACAAATGCATAATTTAGTATCGGTGCTTTTGTTTGTGTGTGTCATTTTTGTTGTTTTTTTTTTTTTTTTTTGGTGAGGAACAGAAGTTCAATCCCACAGATTCTTGTGCTGCTGTCGGGGGAGGGCTGGGAGCTGCAGATACCAGCACCAGGATTTCTCAGTGGCAGGCTGAGCTCAGCAATGCTGTACTTGGTTAGGAAGGAAATGCCTCGGTGCAGGAATAAATACTGCATTGCATTATAGCAGCAGTTATTAACCTATCAATTTTGCTTGCCTGAATAACTACTGATGGAGATATAACTGTCTGCAGGTTTGAGCAGAAATAATGAGGGCTGGGAAATAATTGTTGTACGGATGTACTGTTACATAAAACTAATAATAAAAGCATTTAGGATGGGAACCTGGAGAAGTAGCCTTTTACTTGCAGGAAGGGGCGTGCGCTTAAGGAGATGTTTGTACCACGAGCGGTGATTTGGGATTAGATTGGAAAAGTACTTCTATGTGCAAAAGGGTGCAACATTCAAGGAAATTTGAATGATACGATTTTGGAGTCTTAATTCCGTCCCCGAGGTCGATCTCTTTGTAGCATGGGCATTTTGGGCTGCAGTACTTCATGGCCTTGTATTCTAAAGCTGATTGGGAGGAGACGATGATCTCTGGCTTTTTGCAAGCCCGTGTTCTGTATCTCTCTTGCTTGTGCCAATTATAAAGAGGAGGCTCAGCCGCGCGGTTGTTGTGCAGGCTCCTGCTTGTTTGCTTTAATTTGGATGAAGTGCTTTGGCAGCTGAAACGCTGAAGTCAGTGGTAGGTACTGATTTATTATCCAGATGCCATCGGTTTCCTGTGTGTGTGAACATGAAGATCAATCTTAGCTGTGCTGTGTGAAGGCCTAAATCACAGGAGTTGTCCCAGGATATTCAGTCCCTCTGGCTGCTTTCCCCCCGGGACATGCCGGTGCTTCACGAATATAGAGGACTGACTGAAGGCCAGTCTGGATCACGGGAGTCTAGGTTGGGGTTAATCAAGACACAGTGTTGCTGTGACTCCTCTAAATCTTGATTCACAGAAGTCACATCTTCCCAATTCCTGTGGAAAGGTCATTTTGAGAAGCGTTGGCTCACCTCTCACCACGACACAACAGTTTCAGGAGCTGCCCCTGGTGCTGCTGAGGGGCTGCCCAGCACCGTGCCCCACACGTTTGCTAAATGCATCCCAAATGTTCTTGTTTTTGAGACGAGGTGTTCATACACCATTACAGTGCTAATAGGCAATCTCCTTCCTGTAATATTTTTGATCAGAAAAGATGTTTTTGTAAATGAGAGTAATACGAGCTGTTTCTTGAGCCTGCAGTGGCTGACCCTGATGCTCAGGGATCACAGTGATGTCTCAGGCACTCAGTTGTTGTGTATAGGATTCCTGTACCATTTGTCCAATTCTTTTATTTTTTTTTTTCTAACAGGAAAATTACATTTCTGTGGGTGTACTGTAATGAGCCTTTAATGGCAGCATAAGTTTCAGGATGTGCAGTGATGCAGGTTTTTTAATGTATCCTGAGCCCTGAGTTCCAGGTCAGCCGAGCTGGCTGTGCCAGGCACTGCTGCTTGGGATTTTAGCAAGCACAACTCAGAGCAGAAAGCACACCTAACGGCTTTTAACATTGCCTTGTTGCAAATCAAATATGACAACTGCATCACTCCAACCAGGAGCAGGAAACATAACAGCGGCGCAGATTTTAAATCTTCAGCTGCTTTTCAGTAGTGTCCAAAATGCTCAGGCCTTGGCTGTTCCTGATGCTTACGTGCTCTATCTGTGAAGTAGTTTGTTACTTATCACGCTTGTTTCCAAATGAAAAAATGTGTTTTTTCACCACTGCTTTTAACTGTTTGATGCTGATGACACAATCTGTCTTTGGGTTTTGATACGGTTCTGGCTTGTAATGCAAAAGAAGAAGTTGAACATTGCTTTTTCAGAGTATCCACTTTGTAATAGCAATCTGGTACGTGTTTGGTGGTAGATTTCCAGATTAACATATTGAACAGCCTTAATTTGAAGAGTCCATCTAGGTCAGCTGTTATCTACTGCTGGCACTCGCATCAATTTTTAGCTGTTGTTTGGTCCTTTTGATAGTTGTGACTGCAGCTCCTGAGAAGCACAGTGGGCCAAAGGTTTTGGTGTTTGCTCCTGCCACCCAGAGAAATAATGAGATCACTACAGCAACAGAAGAGCCTCCGTGTCAGGGCAGCAGAGCCTTATAATTAAGTTGTGTCGAGGGTAAAGGTAGTACATCTCTACTTGTGAAACCACATATCTATGGCTAGAAGAATAAAGATATTTAACATAGCTTTGTCCTTTAGGAGTCGAGCTGGCTTTAAGTTCCGGCCAAGGTATTTTCCTATTTCTGAGGGAGTTGGTGAATATGAGCCCTGGTGATCTGCTGGCTGCCCCCAGGCTCCCTCTGCAGCGGGGCACTATCGAAGCCTGTGACAAGGCCACCGCTGAGCCATAATTTCATTTGCTGAACTTGATTGTGACTGAGATGTCCCAGCTTATTGTTAAAACCTGTTATTACAGCAATAATAACCTGGTGGTTTTGCTGTTGAATGTGGTGGGATTACTACTTGAAGGGAGAAGGGGCTATCGTGTTAACACGGTGTTATAAAGTCATGGTTAAACTTAGAATTTCCTCTCCTGTAGGGAAAGGGGCACTGTCCTACAGCCTAGAAGCAGGTGAAAACCTGGAACTCGCCCTTGAGTAAATGGAAGTGGATTATGCTACCCTACTATGATTTGGAATTAAGAATTCTGTGTCTGTGGACTGAACAGCATGTCAGAATGGAACTGACATCTCGCCTTTTCATGCAGTAAATCACTGAGAAAACCCTGAGCTATTCACGGGACTTTGCATTAAATTTCTCCTCTGCAGGCACGCAGCTGGGTGGGTCTGTGGTGTGTGTGCGTAGACTTCAGGGCTGGGATGCGAAGTAAGGGATGCTCAGTGCCCTGGAAAGCATGCCAGGGCCAAAAGTCAATGTTAATAAATTATCAATTGATTTGACGCACCTATCGGTCAGGCAAATCAGGATCTTTAACTTCTAATTAGCGGCCTTTATCTCAAAGAGACCATTGAAATTAAAATAAAATATAACATTTTTGTGTCTACTAGACGAAGGCTGTGCTTTTCCTTTTCTCTAAGGTAAATGGAGCTTGCTTCTGCCCTCGCTCAGTGATACAGAAAACAAAGTTCAGCTAAAATGCCTCCAAAGGAATGGGGATGAGTGCAGGACTTAAGCCCTGTGCCCTCTACAAAATAAAATGTGAGAAGTAAGAGTTGCTCGGAGCCCCATAAAGCATACCAAGGTTAAAAATCAGGTCAAAATTAGGCTTGCTGGTAGTATCTCTATATGTGTGTATATAGAGAGCAGCAGCAGATGTGCTGGGGACCTCATGTTCTTTGTGTCTCACTCTGCGCATCGTCTTGCTGTTAAGTGTGGCAATAATAATAAGTGTTTTAGCGATTTGTTCAGAAATGTTGTTATCCAACGGAAAGTGGCCCTGCAGGTGTCTCAGGTGTTAACCACGGTACTTCTGTGTCTTGAAGAGATCTAAAGGATGCTTAAAGTGTGCTCTGAAGCACGCAATAAAAATGAGGTGAATTGGAATTTTAACATCTACACAGTGCGTTCACATTAATTCTTACTGCCATGTTCTTTAAGAATTTATAACTCTTGATTTATACTGAAATCCATAAAAAGTAGAAGTGGTTTGGATGATATTAATGCTTCAGAACAGCAACTATGAAAGATTTTTGTTTTGTTATTAAATATTTACATTTTTTTAAAAAAGAAAAAAGTGAAAGGTGTTTTCACAATGGTCCATGTCATAAACACAAGTTTGCCTAAGTGCAAGGGTCTGTTTGGGTGTTAGTTTTTGTTTTCAAGGAGGAGTTCAGAGTACAACTTGGACTTTACGAAGCTTGGAAAGTAGGCATTACTTTTTCTTGAAATTTGGAAAAAAAAATTGAATCCTATGCTAATTTTGAGGGTGGTTGCACACTGGAACAGGCTCCCCAGGGAAGTGGTCACTGCACCGAGCCTGACTGAATTTAAGAGGAGATTGGACTGTGCACTTAGTCACATGGTTTGAACTTTTGGATGGACCTGTGCGGTGTCAAGAGTTGGACTTGATGATCCTTAAGGGTCCCTTCCAACTCAGGATATTCTATGATTCTATGATTCTATGATTCTAATTGTAGTGGATGGAGGCATACTATGATCACATTGCTACTGTGTATGCCTTTGTACATAAATACTCAACATGTCTGTTATGCTGGTTGCATGTAGTGTGATTTGTTGGACTAGGAAAAGGCCTTCTCGAGTTATAGAATCATAGAAAAATTAATGTTGGAAAAAACCTTCATGATCATCTGGTCCAACCATCCACCTACCGCCAATGTCACCTACTAGACCTTGTTCCTAAGCACCATGTCCAACCTTGCCTTGAACACCCCCAGGGACGGCGACTCCACCACCTCCCTGGGCAACCCCTCCCAATGCCTGACTACTCGTTCTGAGAAGAAATGTCTCCTAATTGTTTCAATTGTTGAAGGGTAGTGCTCTTTGTTCAGTTCTTTGTTTTAACTGTAGAAGAGTAGGGGCATGATGTTTCCATTTTTCCACTCACCAGGGACATTGCCCAAATACCAGGACTTAGCAACTATGATGGAGAGAGGCTTGGCATCTCCATCAGCCAGTTCCCTCAGGACCCTGGGATTCATGTCATCAGGTCCCACAGACTTGTACCTCTTCAGATTCATGAGGTGGTCTTGAACCTGCTCTTCACTTACAGTGGGTGGGACTTCGATCCCCCAGGCTCCATCTATGGGTTCAGGGAAATGAAAGACTTGGGAAGCCCGCCTACCAGTGCAGACGGAGGCAAAGAAGTTATTGAGTACCTCAGCCTTCTCCAATTACTCACATGTAGAAACTCACTCCTAATATAAGAAATTAGCTACCTATAATCACTTACACACTGCTATTTTAACCTTCAGTCTATTTTCACAAGCGTTAAAGGCGCATGGTGGCCCTTGGGGACTCCTCCTGTCACCCCAGCGCAGCAGCCCGAAGGGAGCTGGGTCCTCTCTTGTGCTCTTCCTCGAGGCTCTGTGCAGAAGGGATGCCACCTCTGGCACAAGGGCTGGGGGATGGGAAAGAAGCACTCACACAACCCCTGAGAAATGGCAACAGAGTTCTTTATTGCCGGGACATCTTGCAGGTGAGCCTGCGGGATGTCCATGGTGTTTGGTGGCTCCAAGCTCATGCTTGGCATGGAGCCTGAGCAATGAGTAGGGAGCTGGCCGGGCACTCCTGCGACGCTGTTTGTGCTCTCTGATGGCAGAGAGTGAAGGCATGCCAGGGTAGTCCCCAGTCTGATCTGGCCAAGGTGGATCCACTTCCATTGGTTCCTCTGCCTCTTCTGGTGGACACGGCTGTTTGCCTGGCGCTCCCGCTTTCGCTCCATGCCACCACTGTGCCACTGGTTAGGCCCAGGCCCCGTGTCGCTGTATGGCTGAGGGGGCGGCCTGTTCCCCGCGTCGTTGCGGTGCCAGTGGTACCGCCTGTAAGCGTCTGTGGGCTGCGCGCCAGAGGTCTCTCGGGCACTGGTATTTCTTGTGCCGCAGGTGCTACCCCTCTGCCCATGACACTTCTTGTTAGCTTCCTTCCTTGGTGCTTTCTTGGACTCCATCGCTGTCCTCGCACACCAAGGAGGGCTGCCTCTCGCCTCCCTGCTTCTGCTTTTTCTCCTGCCTCACAAACCGGCTGTCAGAGGGCCTTGAAGCTGTGCGAGTGGCAGGCCAGCTGCAGGGGTCCTGTTTTATAGGGCCCAGCAAAGGCGGGGCAGCGGTGGCCACTGTGACCTCAGCAAGCCTCTGTGATGGAGTGGCCCATGCTTGGCCCAAGGGAGCGGCCTGGAAGATGTCCTCAGGTGGACAAGGAGGAGGTCTGGGGGGGCTGAGGGCCCCTTTTCTGGGGCTGGCTGCCCTGGGCCATTCGGCTTGCCAGAGAGAAAGGCTGCCCCATGCGGTCCTGCCTCAACCAGCTTTCCTCCAGATCTCCAAGGGTTAGGATCTCTCATTAACAAAGGAAAACAACACCAACAAAACCAAAACAGGCCAATTCAAAAGGCTAAAGAAGTCAAAACTGAAGTACCCATCATGACTGTTAATAACTTGCGGAAGTTTTTACTGCACATTTGGAATGAGACGGTAAAATTCTGCAACACGCATGTGGTGTGGGAGGAATAGATATTACGTTCAGAGTCTGAGTCTGGAAATTTGTGCCTGAACAGGGAAAAGCAAGGGATGTGTTTAATCAACAGGCTCAAGCGCTCTCTTCTTACAAGAGAGAAAAAGACAGCACTTAAACTTGATAACTCCTTACAAATAACAGGTGAGGAATAAAGACAGGACGTCAGCGCTGTAAGTGCATGTCTAGTGATTTCCCTATCTGCACTCCCAGTTGGATTAGTGGTGTTTTATCTCTGTGCCGTGCACTACACCGTTTTATAAATCATACGCTTGATTCACCAGGGCGGTGAGGAGCTTCAGCTGAGAGTAGGGTCCTCTGGTGGGAGTCGTTAGATACTCCCCACTCTCTTTGTAACACAACAGCATTGAAAGGAGTAAGAGGAAGGAGACTGAAGCATTAAAAGGGGGAAACCTTTGTTTAAAAAGGCTTTAGCAAAGCCAGGAACAGCGGTCAGGGTGTCTGATCAGCAGCCTTGTGCCCTTAGTAGGAGCGATTAAGCAAGCAAGATTGGTCTTGTGCCCTAGCCTGCCTGTCACCCTGTAGCTGTGTGTTCACTTGGGATATTCTTGATGGGTTGGAAAGTCTTAAATGCAAGTTGGTTATCTGTTTTTATGGTTTACTCAGAGCTGTGGAGTATCGTGTGTTTATAATACTCCTTTCCTTGACGTTTTCAGTATTCAGCTCTCCTGTTGCTGGCCGAGGCACTTCGCGTGCCCTTACAAACCCATCAACTTACTGACAAAGTGCAGTAAGAGTGGTTACCAAACTGAGGTTTTTCAGGCATGCCGCCTTCTCCTGCAGTAAGGTAGTGATTTTCTTAAGCGTGCTTTCCTGTTGGTTCCCCTCCCCCCCAGCCTGCAACGTATTTGGCAGAAGTAGGCAGAGCTTTCTTATCTATCCCTTATTTTCCCGAGCACGTGGACTGAACCTACTTTTATTGGAGTCTAACGTGGTCTTGATGCCTCAAATTTTTGTGTAGCTACTGGTGAGGAACATGTCATCGTTTTGAGTAACATAGTGTTTTGTATGCGGTTTTGCTGACTCTTAGCAATTTCTAAGAGCTAGATTACAGCTTGCTATTGTATTTGATTATACATCTGTTTTCAATAATTAAAAGAAAAAGAAGGCAAAAGAGTTGTTCTGTTTTCCTTCCCAGAGTTTTGTGGTCCAACTCAGAGGCAGATCCTTGCTGCACTGCATGCTGTATTTGTTGTTAATTCAGCCCATCCAGGAAACCAACATGAGGTGCAGGGTCTGATGCTGGTTATCTCGATTTTGATGTTATTATTGTGCATGTGGTTCCATCTGTGGCTGCATATAACCCAGGAGAAAACCAAATGTCCACGTCGTCCGCTCTGGGATTTCCGTGAAAGCGCGGCTCTGTGTGGGCGACCAGCAAAAGCTGCCCTTCTGTATTGCTCTGAGTGGTTATGGGGTGAGGGACGTGTTGCAGTAATAATTTTCAGGAGGAAAAACATGTTTAAAAAAAAAAAAAAAGAGCTGTCTGGTAGAGAGGCGTATGGGCTCTCTACCCTGAATTTGCTGAGAGCCTGGGGCTGCCTGAGCCCTGCATCACCTCCAGCCTCGAGCCTCCTGTTCCCCCTTCTCCTTCACCTGCAATGGGATTTTACTTGGTTCCTGCTGGCAGCGTGGATTTTTGGGTTTTAGCTAAATCTGTCTTCCAAAACATGATGGTTGGGTAAGATGCGACTTTGCTTTAATTATGATTAAATTACTTTATGAATTAACCAGAGGATCTCATGAGACTGGAATCTTTTGACACATGAGAAAATTGCCTTTCTTTAACAAGCTGCTTCAAGCATGCAAGGTAATATTAGCATTTTTCAGTTATAGCTCCAGGGGATTAAATAATAAGGGGAAGTATTGTACCTACAATTATATGGTGTGCATGTGCGTGTAACAGTCTTAAAACCAAGCAGACACCGAAGAAATCAGTTGAACTACTGAACCCATGACATTTTGCAGTGCAAGTGTGAGTAGGGATTTTTCTTTATGAAATTGCTTTATAAGATGGGTTTTTAAGACAACCTGCTGATATCTGAAAAATTGCATTTCATAGACTTGTAAAGGTTGTCATTTGAATACATTTGGAAATAAAAAAAACCTGACTCGATACACCTGTTTCAATTTCAGGGTAACGACCTGAATGCAACTTTAAAGGGAGGGAAGGGGAATTTTCATACGAGCTGTTTTGTTTTGAGGAGGTAACAATTGCGGTAAAGTCAACATTTGGACCTGAGAGGATGTATTGTGTGATTAAGCTTCTTGTGAAGTAAATGCGGTAGTATGTGGTATCTGTACATGCCTGTAACACGTATGCTGCATATGATGCTGTCTTCAGACTACAGAATGCCTCTTTTAATGCCTCTAAAGGCATGCTTAAGTCGAGCATTTGCTTAGATGTGCTCTGTCTGATGAACTGAAATTGGTCAAGGCTTGGCAGCAATCACAGGTGTCCACTCTTAAAAATATGGCCAAAGAATAGCAGAAGAGCTTGTGCTCAAATTGAAAAGGAATCAGGCAACTTGTGTGCCTTCTGCCTGTTTTACTCAACGTGGCCTTCGGAGGGTTGCTGCTGCCATGTGGTATCGAATGCAGCGAAGTGGAAAATTGACACTGAGGGGTTTAAGCCCTTGTTATCATGGACGCAGCTATTTGGTTGGTGTTTTGATGACAGAACCCAGTCGTCTTCTACACAGATCCATCAGGTAACAGCATTCGGTGGGCCTAGAGAAGCTGGGGGTAGGTACAGACAAATATGTAAGTGTTGCAACATTCTTGCTCTAAAAAGAAGGTATATGCGTAATACATATTTTATAGATGAGTAAATGTCCACTAGAAAAGGCAAATGATATGATTTCAAGAATCAGTGACAGAACCTTGGGATTTTCACATCTGGGTTTATTTGAAGTACTAGCTAAAGCGTTGTGGCCGTGAAACAGCACCCAAAAGTGGGGTTTGTGTGCAAATGCTCTCGGCAGTGCAAGCTGAATTCAGTATCGATAGTCTCTTGATTGCTTATGGTCGAACTTAATCAGAAACTTGTATCTGCTTAGAAGAAAGGCACGTTGATTTATTTATTTTTAATTGTTCTGGTAACTGTAGAGAGCACTCAGAATTTGTATGGCGGAGGAACAAAGCCCTGTAGTATGTGTGTGATGCAAAACAACTGTTTAGCTTTCTTGCTCAGACCCTTTCTTGCGCTTCTGAATTACCTCTTGTTCCTCGGTTGCCACCAAAGATTCACTTGATGCTTGGTGGGAGCTTTATGGAACAAATGGATTTAACCCGACCAGAAGTTTGCAACCAGCAAAGTAAATTGGCAGTTACCTTGGGTAAATATTAGCTATGACAAATTAAAATGCATTTTTCTGGCATTCATATGCTCCATCTCACAGTGGTAATAGCTGTTACTGCTTATACTTGTCATGAGGCACCCATTCATAAGCTCAGTTCAATTTACAATAACTTTTCAGGACCTAGAGGCAACATTTCCAGAACATCGCAGGCATGCTCATCAGCTGACCTGAGTCGTACCTTTGTGGGTTTATTTTATTTTTTGATGTAATTGCAAAAACAAGTGGCAGTCAGGTTGTGTTTGGTGGTGCCTTGTGCTGCAATGAAAGAAAAGGCTCTATTAAAAAGAAAAATAAAATGCGCTGGGGTGGCTGAGCATTGATTATTTCACCATCATCAGCCCTTCAGCCTCGGAGCCTGGCTACATCGTGGTGCCTGGTTTGGCTGGGGTCCGTCAGCTGAAGCTGGGAGCACCTTAAATGACTTTGTACGCTCTGACACGGCCTTGCGTGGGTTGTTACTGACAACCTATTTTTATTTTTTCCTCTCTGACAGTTACTTTTTATTCAAGCTGGAATAATCATTGTCACACTTGTCCCCTGCAGCTGGTCCTGCTGCTTTGCTTCTCCCTTGGCTGTTGTTTTAAAAATCCTGTTCAGGGTTTGCAAGCTGTAGCTTCATACAAGTTGTCGTTCCCGGTTCCATTTTGACCACAGGGGTTTCTGCAGCTGTCACGACCTATTATAATGGCCAACACAGCCCTTCAATAGATCCGGTTTCTTCCTTCCTTCTCTCAATACCACTTTGAGCAGTTGTGATTCTCCACCTCTGTGGAGAAGCCCTAACAACTGAGTAACTGCATTCCTGAATTAGTAGTTAATAAAAACCTAAGCAGCGATTTATTTCGTATCAGGAGCAGTAATTGGTTTAGATTTTAATAAAATGGAAACAGTTTCCTCCTTAGCTGTATGTTATGTGATGGCAGATTATTGAAGAGTTTCAACATTTGCATCTTCCCTACTGGAAGCTAAGAAATAAAAATGAAACGTGCTGCACATTAGCTGTCTGAATATGAAGCAAAAGATAATTTTTCTATTGGCAATAACACACAAGCTTGGGATAGCTGTAAATACTTTCTTTCAGAGTTCACTGATCTCCGTTGGCTTTAGATCAAGTTGAAGGGGATAAATCACTTCTGCGGCAATTATTTTCATGGCTGTTAAGTGTACAGGCAGGCTGCAAAATCTGTGTATGTAGTCACACTGCTAGGATACGCTGGAAACCTTTGACTAGCTAATGTGCCTTTCCAGTGCTGCAGCAATTGGCTTACTTGGCAAACCGTCACTTGAAATCAGGGCTGGACAACTCTCAGTAGTCAGATGTGACATTACTTGGTTTCTTCTTATGCTTCTGGAAGGAACTGTGACATTTCATATATAGAGAGAGAGATCTGCAGTCTAAACTTGGGTGAACTTAAAACTAACCCTCCTCACCCTGGATTTTTTTTTTTGTTTGTTTTGTGTGTGGTTGGTTTGTTTGGTTTATTTAATTTTTTGTTTGATCTTTTGGTGAATTCGCCCATTCAATTTTCTGTTGAGCCGTGTGAATTCTTGATGGCATGGCAGAGAAAATGGGGTGAGGGTAGTAGCAACTGAGCCCAGGCAGGCTGCCTCCTCTGGCTGTGCTTGCTTTTGCTGCCTTAAACTTACAGGAATGTGTGTCGGTACCCAAACAGCTTATTGTTTTGTGCTGACGTTGGACTGTATGAGATTCATAGGGAAATTCTGGAAATTGTTTTATCTCAAAGCTGCCGGAAGAAACTGGAAGCATTGCTTGGGAGGTGTTGGGCATCAGCCCCTTGCAAAATGCACCCTGTGCTGTGGAAGCTGTGTCTGCCGTGGGGGTGCTACGGGGAGCACTATGAGGAGGATGGGAAGGGAAGTCAGTGCTAAAAAGGCTTGAATTGTTACAAAATGGTTAAAACAGTCTGCAGAGCCTTTACCGCTGCTACTTGCAGCAGAATTGCCCTGCTACACTAGGGCGGTGTCTGGTGCACAGCTGTAACGTAGGTATTGTGTCCCAGTGCATTTCTTAGTGTTTGGCACGTGAACGCTTGCTTTCAGTGACAGTAATGTTGTGGTTTGAGGTGCTCAGAGATAAGACTGCCTGCAGTTTGTGTCCTAGCACCTAATGTTTGGTGCATTTCCTTTTTAAACTTGGTCCGTGCCTTCCGACAAGCCACAACTTCCCTTTTCAGAGTAATTACTGTCATTGCCAAGAGGTGATTCATGCACTATTTTACCTGTGCCTAAAGGAACTTTTCCCTCTTAGGTTAATCATTGAATTAGATGAATTATGCTGATTAGACACCAGCCCTGACTCACGTAACTCATCACTTCCATCATAGCTGTCCGGAACGGGATGATTAAACCCGCTCCAGACCCAGCTGGAACGAGCTGCAGGAGTGACTCCAGTGCTGCAGGATCCGCGCTGGGAGCTGCCTGGAGCGCTGTGTTTTCAGGGTGGAAAGCCACAGCATGCAAGAGTCCCCTGTATTTCCTTTTCCAGAGTGTTATGCCTCTCATACAACTACTTTTCTTGGGTAGACCGGTTAAATTAACCCTTTTCTTTCTACCTGTTCAGTTACGGTGATTAATCGTGGTCAGGTTTTGACATTTGTTGCCTTAAGTTGGTGTTGAAACTCAGTACAAGAATGACACTTGCAAGCCCTCTTTGACAAACAGGATTTGCCCAGCCTCTGCATGGGCGTATTTCTCAATGTAAGGCCCTGTAACATGCTTCTTGAAAACAATCCTATATTTCCGAGCAGGGGGAAGCCCTGCTGCTGCGTCCTGCTTCTGGGCTGCCCCTCTTGGAGGCTGGGCTGGCTGCCATCTCCCTTGTGCGGGCAAAGCCATCCTTTGGGGACATATGGAGAACCAGTCTTTGTTCTCCGCCTGCCCGCAGGAGCACGAATGAGCAGCTGAGGGCTTCTGTGACTTCTTTTGGCTTCTTTCTGTGCCCTCTGGGGGCCTCGTGCCAAAAAAGGTACTGCCGGTGCCAGGTTCGTGGGAAATGACAGCTCGCAGCATGTGATGCATCTCATTACTTTCTGGGCTGCCACATGGCGCTGAGATGTTTCTGTTTCAAAAACAAAAATAAAAGAAGTGTGCAAAGGCCTTCCTAATTACCTTCTGATTTCTGGATTGCGGGAGCACTGGTTGTGACTTGAAGGTCGGAGCTGGTGCCAGGAGCCCATATGCCCAGTTCCCAGCTCTGCCATTGTTTGGATTCTCGTGTGTTTTCAGGGTTTGTAGAGCCGGGAGCTTGTGAAACCTCTAAGTGTGGCAGGATTCGTATGTAAAGCCAGAAGAGTTGATGCTAAAGTAATCAAGTGGAAAATCAAGCCAGTTCTCTAGATTTCTTGGTGAAGTGCTTCTCACCTTCCACTGACACATTCCTCCTCCTATAACTAAAAATGTGTTGTTAAAAAAGGAAATTGATACAGGCCTCAAAAATCAGGTCTTTACATAGGTAATATCTAAACTGGGTTCAGGTTGCATTACAGAGTTTTTGTGTTCACTTTGGAAGAAGGCAGGGAGAAACCGTGTCATAGTAATTCTGCCACTGATGAGCAGCTTTCCAAAGTGCAGGTTGGTTTCTTGTTCTTAAGCTTGTGTGGAGACCTTCTTTATTCCAAGTCCTACCCGATGGTGTATTTCCCCAGCGCAGGGCAGTATTGCGTTTGGAAAGCCTTGCGTCTTGGCATTTTACTCTAGTTTTCAAAGCTTGGAGCAGTGGAGCACTAGTAAGAGCTACCTTGAAGTAACAGAGTTTGGGATGTTGGTCCTAATTATTCACAGTAAAACGTATGCCAGATTTCCCTGGGTAAACGTGCCAGACACGCACAGACTGTTGTTATTTGCACACGGGATAGCATCGCAGGCCGGCAGGCTGTGTGGCGGGTGATGCGTTGCTTGTCCCTGGGGGTTACCGTTCCCTTTGTTTCCGTGCCTGCCTCCCCTGGGAAGTGAGGGGATGCCCCTCGGGCTGCCTGCTTTGCCCTAGGTCAGTGCTCCGTAACAGGCAGCGTCCTGACGGATGAGGTGGGTCTGGGGGAGTTCGTGTGCGTACGGGAAGCAGGGGGAGACGGTTCGGGAGCGGGGGACAGCTGCTAACGTGGCCACCTTGGGAAGGGCTGGAAATGCAGATGTCACCGCTTCTCCAGGTTGTGGGCAGCAACTTCCCAGCTTCTGAGAGAGCTCCTCAAGCCACGAGTCCTTCAAATGTGAGGCAGAAGTAATAACTTCTATTCTTTAAAATGCTGCAGCATTGTGTCTCTTCATTTACTGCAAGTGCATGTATTGGGTGGTAATTTCTCCAAACTTTATTGGATGTTTATTTCTCCAAACTTTATTGGATGTTTATTTCTCCACATTAGTTTTATATTCTGATTTCCTGTTGGTTTATTCACTTTTCTCTCGTGTGCCTCTCTTTTCAAATCTCCAATTTCTCGTCTGAGGCTGTTTTACTGCTGTATGGCAGGCCAATGTTTATTCAGTTAAAAAGAATATTGTTTTCTTGCAGTCTGTACTTTCTTGTTATTCAAGTTGATATAGCAGAGGAGCGGCAGAAAGCATCCATCTGGCTCCATCCCAAAGGCTGGTGTCCAAAGACTGGCATCCTCGCTTGGCAGCAGGCGGCACAGGAGCGCGCTGGCTGCCAAGGGAGCAGCAGTAACGTGGCTGGCAGAGGCTGATTCACCAGCTGAGGGCAGCTTCAAGGGGCCGGGGCAGCGCTATCGCTGGGAGCGGGGTGTCTCTATCGGCGGGTACCATATGCTGTTGTTAGGAGAGGTATTACTTACCAGGGAGAGGAACAACTCGAGTAGATAAGCCTAGTTTTCTTTGGTGATGCTTACTTGATGGAGTATGTGAGTGAGGGTGCAGCGTTGAAGTTGCAGATGGGTTTATACTCGGGTGTTATACCTCTAAACATCACAAACTTGAGTTATTATACTGGTTCTTGCTAATTCCACTCCTTGCTGTAAAGTGTTTTTTGCCGTGTGGTTTTCTTTTTGCTCTGGTTTAGGTAAGGAGTTACCTAGGGGGGATATCCTTGGATGCTGTAGAGACTGTTGCTCTGTAGCATATGATGAGTGAGGGACGTGAAATATATTAAAAGACAAACAAAAATCCTGTTTTTACTGAATAAAAGTCCTAAGATCGGTGAAGTAAAGTCAAATAGGAAAAACCCTCAATATCTAATCGTGATGTGGGAGCAGGTGAACGTTCGCAATACCACAATGAAAACAACAATAGCGACTGACCACCTCGGTGCTACCGCTTTTTGGTGCATCTTTTTTATTAGTTAACCACTTCTAAGTGGCTTCTTTGTTTTCTTTTCCAGAAGATGAGTACTGAGTATTTTCTGAAAACTGGGGTATAATAAGTGATGCTCTGGAGGTGGGACACATCACGTTAGTGGGTGGAAAATCTTGATCTCGAGACTTTGAGCCCTAAACACGTCCTTACCAGCTGAACATCCTGGAATCAGAAAAAAAAAAAGTAGCTGGAGGCTTTCACACAGGGCATGCTTCCAGCTTTGTGTTAACCTTGGTCTCGCTCAGTTGAGCTTATGAGGAGTTCTCTGAGAGAAAATAAATGAGGATCTGAAAATGGCTCTAAACATGTCTGGATCCAAATCCCAGGTTCCACCCTGTGGATGTCTTTGGGGGGTGTGAACTTTTCACATCTGCTAGACCTTTCTTAGCATAGGGGCTGCAGCTGCAATGCCAACTTCAGGAGTTCATGGGAGTTGTTAATCCAGGTGGTTCCCACTTCTGATTCACTGCGTGACTTTCAAGCAATGGTTTCTACAAAACTGGGGAGGTGATTTGGTGTGGTGGGCGCTGAAAACAAATTGCACGGCTTCAGAATTCATGGAGCTGTCATTGCTGCGAAAACCACCATCAAATCATGGCCTTGAACTGTATGATGCAAAGCAGTAAAATTATGCACTGATGTAAGGTTCTTCAGGAAGCAAAGGATAATGGACCAGGGAGACTGTTTAAAAAAAAAAAAAAAGTCTTATATGGCATTGTATTACCCTCAAATGAATAGGGGTGTTGGAAATAAAGCATTCCTGATGCTGCCGGATTATAGGTTTGTGATTCAAATGTGGTTAGAAAAAAATGAACTATTTAATTCTACCCTCATTTACTTGAATATAAATCAAGAGCAAGTCTTTTGAAATTGGCCGATTTAGGCTGGTGTAAAGCCCATGTAGGGAACATTTTAATCAAGGTAGGATATGTTGCCTCTAATAGGAGTCCTGATAGTAATAGAGCAGGAGCAGCTGGGACCTCAGGGAGTCTGGTGGCCCACTTCCCTGCCACCTGAACAATGAATGTGGCAGCTCAAAATCTGCCTATTGGAAATGTCTGTGAAAGGGGGTAAGGAAGGATAATGAGCGGGTCGGATACATTCCAAAGGTCCCTCTTCAATTGTTCCTTTCTCCTTTAACACCTGCAATATTCGGGTTTTGCAAAATAAGAATACTGGCACCACGCTTCTGAGACGTACAGTAGCAGGTTGGGGCGATTGGGAATAAGGACCAGCAGTAAGGGCTGAGGCTTCTATGTTCCTTCTAGCTGAAGACGGAGCGATGCTACCATGGCTGGTCAGGAAGCAAAGTGCTGCCTTGACTGGAGCTCCCTGTAGCTGTGAGGTTTTTCTGCTGCTTTTTTCTGTTTGTGGCACGAGAGCCAGAGAAGTGTTCTGTCAAACATAGCTCAGCTCTCTCCCTGAAACTCATAGTATCTGTTTTCTCTATCACCTCTGTAATTCAAGCTCCAGCTTCCACCTATGCATATATTTATGCTGCTTCTTCACCTGATTTCTTGCACAGAAAATTTTGCGCTTTCCCGCTTCGTTTCCATTGCATTTCTGCACTAGCTGGATGTTCATCCTGCTGCATGGTACCCTTTAGGCCTTCACTGCCCGTGTATTCTCGTCCTTACGCCCCAGACTCCTACAGTCGTGACTCCTCTTCCTGTGCCTGTAATCAGTCCTTACTCCTCTCTGTGCTCTCCTGCACCCCTTCCACCCTTGGGCACTAGTCTCAGGAAACAGATGAGGGCTGTTCTTGCAGCTGTGTGTTTTTCTTCATTGTCGTGTAGTCTGGAAGGAGAGAACGTAAGCTTTCCATGACACAGACAGCTTGGGAAGAAACCACTTCCAGGGCTTGTGCGTGGAATGGTGCAGCAGAAGGCGTGTGTCAGTGCCAGGAGCAGCCCGGGGGCTGGATGTAGCCCCGTCTGTCTGCATCGCCTGCTTTGGGTCCTCCTCTCCACGCTAGGGGATCTGCTACATTGCTCAATAAAAGTGACGCTACGATTGCTTCTTGCAATCTCCATCTTTAGAGTTGTAAGCCAAATAATTAAGCACAGCTTTTGTGTGCCTTGGGGGGGAGGGGGAGGGAGGGAATTAAAAACAAAAAAAAAGCAGCTGCTCTCTTTCTTGCATACCTTCCTCTTGCTGTGCTGTGTTCCAGTGATCTTGTGTTCAAGACACAAGTGCTTTGGGCTTCCACAACGTGAGCAAAGTGTGGGCGTTTACCTGTGGCTTTGTAAGACTTCATGGACGTGTTTGCTGTGTGTGGAGTGTTTGGTTTTATACTTCTGAGCATTGAGACTGAAAGCTGTTTCTGTACACTTGCGAAAATATTTTGACTGCAGTTTAAGCAGTAGCAATTCTGAATGGATACCGGAGGGGATCCTGAAACATGCCGTTCTTACCTGCCTTGCTTTCTTTGCTGCTTTTAAGTCAGTTTGGCTCTCGGGTCCGAGGGCTGAAGCCCCGCAGAGAGGTTTTCTTCTGGGGCAGAGGCCCAGCAGATGTCCGGAGAAGCAGGGGCTGCCCTAGAACAGCGGGAGTGGGAGCGTGCGGCCGGGACCTGGGGAGCCAGCGAGTCCTTGGCCTTCTGGTGACATCGAGGTGCGGGATTCTCTGCTCACCAATAAAGAAGTGAACGGCTGTGCTGGCCGAGGTTCCTGACCTGGGCTCCCTGAGGGACCAGGCAGTGCCGTGGTGCCCAGGCTTACGGCAGCAGGGCCACTTCTGCCGCTGTCACCCGCCTGCTGGGCCGGCAGCAGTGCGATTGCCTTCCCTCCTCTCTCTCGTGGCTCATCTGTGATACAAGAATGGGATTTCCTATCCCATCAGCCTTTATGGTGTCTTAATTTGAGTCTGTACAACTTAGTTCAGCAGCAGTTCGCTTCTTTCTCTTCCCCTCGGATCAGGCACTTCCCACAGGGTTGCCTTGCTGGATGTTAGGGTTAGGGGCTTTTGCCCTGTAGTCTTCCTTGCACGCGGGATAGAGAGTGGATGGGGAGGTTTTTCCATTCTTCGTTGTCTTGTTGATCTTTCAGGCATTTGTGCTAGAACACATGGATTACATTAGAAAGAAATCAGAAACTGTAGATACACACCTTGCCAAAACCACTTAACTGTGATTTCATTTTTTTTTTTTTGTGCTGTGATATCGGGGGTGAAAATCCATTTTCTCCCATTCTGTTTCATTAGTTTCCATCCTATTTAATGCTATGTACGCGTGGCAGAAGGCAAATAATACAACTTCGGTGTACTGAAGACGTCAAGAGGTGGTATTTCAGGCATGGCAGCTTACAGTTTATTGGCTTGGATCTTTTTATAAACTTCTTCAAAAAATCATTTTTCTCTGGAGCTGTTGAAGATCAGGTGAAAGATTCTGTGCAGATCCCATCAACACGGTCGTGCTGAGCACAGATGGACCGCTCCTGGAAATGGTCCCAAACGATGGATCACTCGTCTGATGCAGAGCGATGCACCAGAAAACTGCAGATCATCGTGACCACTCTCTGACTTTTAAAAGCTTTGGTTCTTTTAACTGTTACCTGTCTGCCTGTGTTGCTGCTCAGGAAACCTTCAGTAAAAAAGTTCAGTCAGAACCATGAAGACACGGATGATTTAAAAGAGAAACAAGTACAGCGCATCTGAACTGAGCGGAGGGAAGGCTGGAATTATACTTCCTTGTATTGTACAGTTAAATATATATATATAAAATTTTCATTCGGGTTGGCAGTGGCAAACCAGCACATAAGTATAATAGACTTAATTTGCACTTCTGTCAATAGTGTCATTTATAATCGAAACATTTAAAATGCTTTTTTTTTTTTCAAATGAAACACTAGGATAATTTGTTGTGTATGTATTGTTTGATGTTTGCATGTGATCCTCGCTTTCAAGCCTTGTTATTAGAAAAGCGTGTTTGATAGATGAATGCTGGTACATTACGATTAAGGAATAATAAAAAAAGAAGTTGTAAGAAGCTGAGAAGTTGATTATTATTCGTTGTAAATGTATGCAGCGAACCAGTCATTTCCAAAGCTGGTGGCTCAGGGCGCTGCAGAAGCTAATCTGGCAGGAGTATTTCTAGTGAAGCCCCTGACTGATGCTAAAGGATATCACCTCTTCCTCCCCATCTATTGCTCTGATTTGTCATATTGTTCCTCAGCATTTCCTTCTCAGCAGACAGCCCCAGACCTGGTGCTCGTGGTGCTGCTGTCAGTGAAAGGCTCCCTGCTCTGTCGCTGGAAGCTCCCCTTGTCAGCTGCTCGTGGTGTGCCTGAGCAATGCAAAGGAGTGTTTCCAGCCAGAATATATTGAATGTCCACTGGCCTAGAAGGGCAGCCATTGGGATCAATTATTTGACTGTGGTCAATAAGCTGATGAAACCATACAGGCGGTGGGAGAAGCTGCTGCGTGACCCGTACATTAGGTAAAGCCCAGCCTGCCCCGGTCTGGAGTTTGGTGCACTGACACCAGCATTGTGGAGCTGTGAGACAGCAGTGTCATTCTCCTTGATGTGCTTGGCAGGGGACGGGAATGGGGTGGCAGAAATGAGCTCAGGTGCTGTAAGCCTCAGCTGCACACTGCCCGCATGTGCTCCGTCCTCACCGGGTCATTTAGCAAATCAGCGGTGTGAAAACAGCAATGGAAATATGGACTTAGTCTGTGTTAGTTTTCTTTTTGCTGTTACCTCGGTCATTTTATGGCTCTCACCTCCGTCATCTTTGCAGACGGATTCATGGGAGCGCTCACCACCTTTCCCGAAAACCTCTCCTTTTCCAGGAGCAATGCCCTCGGGCAGTTTGTTACTGCTGGGGTGACACGGGTTGTTACGCCTAGAGGAACACAAGCAAATGGGCCTCGTTTTACTTTCACTTAGGTCAATTTAACTAAGAAATTAGTTAGCAGATGCAAAATTCTGCTGACTAGAAAAAAATTGGCTTTCTTCCCTCTTTGACAGAAACAGATTTAATTGTACTATTTTTAATCAAGCGACAATTGAACTCTTCAGAGCAAAGTATTAATACCAGCCTTCTTAAATAAAAGACCCGTGAGCAAAACTAGTTGAAATTCCTAGGAGTTAATTATTTTTAGATGTAATTTTTTGTAAACAGACGTAATGAAAGGAGCTTGTGTGATTTGAAGCTGTAGCTTCATGTTAACCTGTACTATTCTTTCTAATATGGTACATAAGATGTCGAGGTATGTGTTCATTTATTTCATATTTTTTAATTAAATAGGTGAAGGAAAGGAATTTTCCTGTCTGTCATGGCTCCTGCTGTTAGCATCTTAGTTTAGCTCATTGTCCTTTATGTAATGCTGATCGTTAATATGCGTGTTATAAATCCCAGAGCTGATTTTGAGAAGGAGCGTGGTTTCCTCCTAGCAAATGGGACTCCTAACAAAATGACTTAGCGCCCTGCTGCCCTGGGGGATGTATTGCTGTACCTCCACTCGCCTGGCCTGAAACGTTTGGGTCTTCTCTTAATTCGCAGCAGGTAGGGAGCCAGGGCAGGTACTCTGGGATGTATCTGAATAGCATTTAGGATGTCAATAATCAGTTTAAGTGTTGAAAGCAGAAGAGGGTACATATTTGAACAAAAAATTATAAGAACTTTGATTTTTTTTTTTTAATTAAGTCTCTATGACAATGTGTCCCTTTATCTGAACTCTTGCTATAGGCATTCTTAATTACACACCCAGAAGTAGGCCTGGTTTAATCAACCCCACACTCGTGTCCCTGGCAAGAACGTAGTAGTCATCTAAGGAGGTTATGGGCAAGAATATTTTCCCTAAGTAGGATTTGAGCAAACTCCATAATTAATATTTGAATCTGTACTGCGTGAGGCCATGCGTGCTGCATGAGGGTATAGTACACGGTGTTCGTGCCTGGTGGAGTGCCGGGAGCTGACCGGTGGGGCTGTCGGAGGACAGCAAGGCCGCGCTGGGCAGCTTACCCGTCACCGTGAGTTATTAGGCTGGGGCTTGCTGTCTGCCTGTTTTTGCAAACCTGATCAAATATTTTGGTCCCTTTCTCCTTAATCTGTAGTAACTTTAAGGTAAGTCAAGTCCCTTACAGTGCCATTTTTGTTCAGGTGGCTGGGAGAAGAGGCTGAGGAGGGACTAAAGGCGCTTGTGGTCACCACAGAGGAAGTGGTAGCAATATGTGCGACTTGGAAAAAAGGCAAAACTATTTCTTTCAGTGGTTGAATTTTGGTTACTTAGAATAGTTAGCGCTTTTAATTTGGGAACTGTTAGTACTCTGCATTTCAGATAGGATTTGTGGTGGTGTTATCTACAAACTGTGAGTAAAATAAAATTTATTCTTGCTAACTTAGAAATTTAGCCTATAAATTATTCATCCTACATTATTCATCTGGCTTCTGTGAACAAAAAAGTCATCCTGATACCTAACTCCTTTTGTTCAAACTGGTTTATTCATCACCATATTTTAATGACGTTAGAAATGTTTTTTTCCCCTCATTTTTCATTTATTCTAGCCTGCATAATTGGCAATAAAAGGAGTAGTATTTCACGTTTCCTCTTAAAAGCATGAATATTAAGCTGAGACATTGCTAGCATGGTGGGGTGCTTCTGCCCTGTTCTGAGCAGCTCAGGGCTGGGAGCTGATAGACTCTCATTCTCCACCACCCAGAGAATTAAAAGTGAATAACCAATATCAGAAAAGCAAAAAGATCCGAATCTCTGCAATGTGTACACCAAGCTGTTTCTGAATCAGTTTAAAGGCAGGACCTGATAATCACATAATCATGATAACCAAATTTTAGACCATGTATTGAAAAAATAATGATGAAAAAATCTTGGTATGTCTTTTTGAGACTGAGCTTCCATTCAGCAACCAGAGTGAGATAAACGTTGCACTATTAATTGACAAAACAAACAAAAAAATCTGAGGAATAATTTTGTGAGGGTTTATTTCCCAAAGGAACTATCAGAAGCAAACTGGTAAAGCAGTCTTTTTTGTTCAAAACCCTATCATGCGCTGACTTTTGGGTACGGGAACTGGGCTCAGTGCCCTGCTGCTGACACGTGCTTGTGCTTGTTTTGTTCTGTTTTTTTCCCCCTTTACCCTCATCATTAAATCCAGGAGACTTGTTTCCTTTCATGATTGTGACAGCAGAACTGCTGTAAAAATTACGCGGCGTAATATGCTACAGTGAAGATAAAGATTTAATTCCACTTTAGGGAGCAAGCGTTGCCTGCATCTCAAGTTGGTTACGGAGACGAGTATATATAATTACAAGTCTGACGCCCGCTGAAGGAAATGTTAGTGTTCGGGTCAGGTTTGGACGCCCCCATGTCTGGGATCTGTGTGAGCTGCCAGGGGCCTGCCCTACCCCAGGGGGATCCCACTACTATGGAGACACAGCCGGGACCTCCAGCGTCTCTCAGCTCCACAGGCCTCCCCCAGCTTCGCGGGCCTCCCCCAGTGCCCATAAGGGCACCCCCGAAATTGTGAGCACGGCCGGCCGCCTTCCTTGGGGCCATGCGGTGGCAGGTCGCTGCCCACCGTGAGGAGGGCGCCGCGTGCAGGCCCACGGAGGTGCAGAGGGTTCGAGGAGGAGCCGCTGGAGCTCCTGGCTGGCTTCTGCACCTCGCAGGGAAAGGCTGCCTTGAAATCTGCCGTGTTGAAAGTGGGACCCAGGGGTTTCTCTTTGGGCTGGTAACAATCTCAGAGGATTTGGCGTTGACGAGGTTCAGATGTGTCGACTATCCTTTTCTAGTGCTGCACTGAATAGATTACATGACAAACAGCCCTGGCACTGGCTGAGCTTCCCTCAGTCTTTGTCTCCAATGTGTATGACCACATGCACTGTATAAAAAAAGCAACGTGGACTTTTCTGCATGCCTAACTGGGTGTTTTTTCTTTTCAATTACCTTCTGCTTAGTGGCAGGCAGCAACATCACAGGTAGGTACTTTTTTTGTGTGTGTGTCCTCAACGTGCCTACCTTGTCAGATCAGCGAGGCTCATGCAGCTGGAATGTCTTCTTTACAAATGAGATTATTTAATGAGGTAATGACCAAGCGAGGCGAAGAAGAATTTTGTTAGAGCTAAAGAGTTGTTTTCAGTTATAGAAGGCAAGTGCCCATTTTGAGAATATTTTAATATTAAACCCAGTAGTGATTATGAAGGTTATTCAATTCAGCAGCAAGTCAACATTGACAGTTGTATCTGAATAAGTGGGAAGGAAGTCAGAGATACAGGGTTAGCTGATTATTTTAACTACAAGACAAATGAGAACTAATATTTCCTTTCAGCTATACTATTCACTTCTCTACTGATAGGTACAAATTAGAGTCACTGAATCCCCACCTGCGCCCAAGTGAGCACAATTCCTTGTAACATACTGAAATGCCCAGGTCTAACATTTTCTAGGGCTGTTACTTCTAATGGATGTGGACTTTATGTTATTTTCAACAGCGAAGTGTGTTTCCATTTGTATAAGACAACTGCATCTTTATATGGCTCACTTGTTTCCAAGTCCTAAGTGGAAGAGGAATGATAATAATAATAATACAAAAGTGTCAGTTTTAATCAATATCTTCAGACATTATGGGAATTGAATTCTACCTTGCTGCTAATATATTAGGTATATTCTGCTTTATCTTCTCTCGCAGAATTGATTTGCCACTATTCAGTTCACTTGGCTCTTGTCATGCAAATCGTGGCATTTCTCCCCCATTGACTGCACAAACTGAGATTAGATTTGAAAATCAAGTCTCACTGACCAGCTGCTGTGTATTTTTCATTTGATTTCTGCCTCCTTCACTTCCCAGTCCCGTTCCCTTGTTTTCACCTCCTTGGCTGGTAATGCGCTGATAACGCGGTCCCGGGGGAGGAAGCTGGGGGCACGGCTCGGTGCAGCTGGGGCTGGAGCTGCCGGCCGGCTCCCGCACACCCGTGTGCTAGGACGTGCTGCTCACTTCCAGCCACTTGTGCTCGTGTCCCTCTCACGTCTGGGGGAAAGTGCAGATGGTTCTGTGCTCAGAGTTTGGTGGGTAGCGAGGTGGGCTAGCCAGCAGAGGGGCTTACTTTGTCTTTGTCTGGGGCCAGGACTTGGGAACGAGCTTGCTTGCTTCCCGACGTGACCTGGCGTGTCAAGCAGATGATTTTAAATTGTAAATTGAGACAGGGATAGCAGAACATGAAATAAGTGTCAGAACAGGGCCCTTGCTTTAAGTTTTCTTGTCTTGTGACTGCTTCGTCAGGGCACTGATGGCTGCATTAATACAGAGCATTCGGGGTGCATGGTAGGTGCGATGTTCGGCTAGCAGTGACAACCCAAAAAGGGGGTACAGCAAAAAGAGGGAGCAGGACAGAACTCCTGGTTGTGCTGATGAATTCTGCCTTTTTGCCTGAGCATTGTTTGATCACTCACTGTGACAACTGAAGGCTGCAGCACGCTTGGTGTTTCTGCAAGGTAGGGAAATAAATACTGTTGTTTGAATGGGGTACTAAGGTTTCTGCAGACTGGGGTCAATTTCTTTGTTTTCCGAGATACGTACAAACACAGTAATGACTCTACAATTCAATACACTTATTTTCAGATCAAATCCTGTATGCAAAGGGTGGTTTGATTATAGCTAGTCATAGTCGATGTGCTTTGATTGACAAAGCAGGCGGTTTGATTGTAGCTATTCATAGCTGCTTGTAATGGTGTTGTTTAACTCAGTAGAAGTGTAATGTGTCTTGCACCCATTTTAATGGATATACAGCAAAATCCAATCGGTTATTTCCCTGTACCTGGCTTCCTGGCACAGAAGGTGCAGTCACAGCGTGGCTTGGTGGCTTTGGTGAGGGAGGGCTGTGCAGGAGCTGCTCGTTCAGCAAGAGCTGCTCGAGGAGTTGGGTTCTCAGCTTGGAAACTTCATGGGCATTTCCCTTGGTACTTCACTGTCTTCCACGATTTGCTTTTAGCCTTTAATATCGGTAGGCTCAAAATTCAGCTAATGTTCAAATTACTGTTTTTCAGATTCTTTCATGACGTAGCTATCAACATAACCAGTATGTAGGATATGATGAACATTAATTATAGGCATATCTTGAAGATCTTCCCTTCATTAGCAGAAACATCTTTCATAGGAACAGATTGGAGATCTCATACCACATTTCATGAGAGACTTCTCTTAGAACACTATTAATCATGGGTTTCTTTGTGAATTAAAAGACAACATACTCAGTACATATGTAGGAAATGCTGTAATTTCCAAGCGTGCGTGTATACATATTTATATGTATGTATATTTCATATGACAAATAGGCTGGATCTCTGCATAAGTACAAATACAATTCATTCTTTCTGAGGGCGGGGCAGCCCAGCCATGCTTTCTGTAGGGTGAATAACGCTGAATGTAATACGTTGTTAACTGTACACCCCCTTGGTGTGTCTTTGGCTCATTCTTGGATCCCCTTTCAGCAAGCAGGTGCCTGTGGTGCCAAGCACAGAACGAAGTGAATGAAGGCCTCCCTGTGGGTGTGAGCTGCTCAAACCCTTGTGGCCCAGTAGGAAGGGCCCTTCCTGACCCAGGGACTGATGCTCTGCAGCAGCATCTGCAACCACATGGTTTAGGAATCTTAAATCAGGTCAGTTTTAGGCCAGTGTCTGTTCACCCGAAGTTCTGCTCAGGAAGGGGTCTTCCAGTCCAGAGTAGAGGTGAAAGGCGCAGAGGCTGGCACCATCCCCTCACCTCGCCTGGACTCTCTGCTCCTGCACTGACAGCCCAGAAGTTGCTTTTCGCTTAAAGATGCTCGTTCAGGTTTCTAGGCAACCGAGCCCATTTTCACTTCCCCCCACTGCGAGATAAGAGCCGACTCCTCATGCGGGGAGGCAAGACCATGATGGATTTCGGCAGCCTTTAATTTGAGCTGGAAATAAAATGTAGCCCTCGAATGGCAGGGCAAGGCAGCTTGAAGAAATGCAAGGCATTGGGAGTGATAAGGAGCAAATCGCTGATGATGATTAAGCCGTGGCACAACACGGTGCCTGCCTCAGGTGTGCAGCAGCGAGAGCAGCCTGGCTGTGCTCTGCGCTGGGTGTCACGGTGAGCTAAGAGGGGAATGAGGTCTCTCAGTTTGGACTCTTCTCAGTTGATGCTGTGGTTAAAGACGACTTTCCTCCCCATCTGCCTGGTCTCATAGCCAAGCCCTGGTTTCTGCCTTGGGCAGCCTCCCTGGGTGCAGGATCTGGGTAAGGGTTTGCTAGTGTCCGCACCACAACGGCACTTCTCGATCTCCTTCCTTTCCCGCTCACTAATGGCAAAGGAGAAGCTAAGACCACCTGGCCTGCTACGGCATCACGGATTGGGCAGCCCAGTGCATGCAACATCAAGGCACGCTTGAAAAACTAAACAATTTTGTGCATGTTTCCTGAGAGGTGGAGCTGAGTGGGGCGTGAGAAGATGCGCACCTCTGCTGGCAGCACTGGAGCAGAGGCAGGATGGAGGCTTACGTAGCTCGCGGTAGTCATGTTGGGAAGCAGAGATTTGGCAGCCTCCCTTCCTCAGAGGGTTTTGCAGGCCAAATGGTTAGCGTAATGGATATTGGAGGTGTTAGCAATTTTACTCATGGGAATCTTAAAGGGAATACAACACCTCACTTTTCCCTGTTTGTAGTGGGTTTACGTGGCAATGTTTTGGTAGCAGGGGCCATAGGGGTGGCTTCTGTGAGAAGAATCCAGAAGCTGCCCCATGTTAGACAATGGCCCCACTGCTGGCCAGAGCCGAGCCAATAAGCGATGTTGTTAGTGCCTCTGTGAGAGCATATTTAAGACAGGGAAAAAAAAAAAAAAAACAAAAAAACAAAAACAAAAGCTGCTACACACAGCAGCTGGGAGAGTGAGAAACAGCCTTGCAGGTGCCAAGGTCAGTGAAGAAGGAGGGGGAGAGGTGCTCCAGGCGCCGGAGCAGAAGTCCCCTGCGGCCTGTGGTGAGGCCCGTGGTGAAGCAGGCTGTCCCCCTGCAGCCCATGGAGTACCACGGTGGAGCAGGGCTCCACGCTGCAGCCCGTGGAGGAGACCACGGTGGAGCAGGTGGACCTGCACAGACGGAGGCTGCGGCCTGTGGAGGACCCCTGCTGGAGCAGGACCTGGGCTGGAGCTGCAGCCCGTGGAGAGGAGACCATAGAGGAGCAGGGGGGCTGGGGGGATCGGCTGCCCATAGGGGACCCAGGCTGGAGCAGTTTGCTCCTGAGGGATGGACCCTGTGGTACGGAGCCATATGGGAGTAGCTCTTGAAGAGCTGCTGCCTGTGGGAAGCCTACAAAGGATCAGTTCGGGGAGGACTGCATCCCGTGGGAGGGACCCCACAGCGTGGGGGATGAGAGTGACCATGAAGAAGCGGCGGAGACAAAGTGCTATGGACACTGTTACAGAGCCTGTTTTGCCTGTCACAACAATTGTTGAGTGATCTCCCCATCCTTATCTCAACCCTTGAGCCCTTTGCATCGTATTTTCGCCCCCTTTCCCTTTGAGGAGGGGGAGTGGGAGGGTGGCTGCAGTGGAGCTCGGCTGCCCACCCGAGTAAAACCGCCACGCTGTTTTGGACTGTGTTCTGCGTACTGATGTTTCTCCCTTAATTCCCACCAGTGTGTTGTCCTGAAAACTTCTTTCCAACTTTGTGGTCATGAATTGAACAAATTGTTGTCTCTCTGTTGGGAAAGTGAAGGAAAACTAGACTGCCTTTTACCTAGCAGTTGTCTGTAAGTGAATGAATTGATAATCTCAAACTAGTAGCTGCGGATTGTTTAATGTCCTGCATATTATATAAATCCTTCCCTAGGAGAGAACTATTTTAACCATGCCAACCAGTTCACCACACAGCTGCAGCAGTGACAGATACTGCCTTGGCGCTCGCGGACGGACCTTTCAAGCACGGGGACCTGCAGGGCAGCTGCGTAGGGTGAGAGGAGAGCAGATGAGCCTCTGCTGCAGGTGCTGGCTGCCCCGGCAGCTTTTGGCTGCAGGTTACAGCCTTCTGGGTCTGGGGCTCCTCTTGTGAGCAGGAAGACAAAGAGGGATGCTGTTAGGCGGAGGGGTTGTGTTGTTCTGTCTGAGCTTGTGTTTGTCCTAGGTTATTGACATATTGGTATTCATTTAATGTCTTAGAGCTTCTAAATTGAGGGCAAAGGGTTAAATGTTATCACAAATTGTAGCTGTGTTCCAGTATTCATCACCCTTCAGAGGGTCCTCCTCCGCCCTCCCTTTTCAGCCGTGCCGCTGTGTGCAATCCCTCCGGCATTATTCCTCTGGATACCTTTTATTTTATTTGTCTGGACAGGATGTTCTTTCCTCTAATTAGGAAACTGTATTTTGGATGTCGCCCAAAATATACGGTGTAAATTCATTTTGCCACTGCACGTAACAAGACACAGCTGGAAATAATGTTAACCTAGGGTATTTGTAAGTCTTACACTCCTTTGTACCTGCAGTCAAAGGAATCATAGCTGATATTATTGTTAAATTTAATTTTTATTGACAGGTGTTTTAGCTGTTGTAGCTTTGGGACTGTCAGCTACCTTTTCTTTTTGTATATCTGTGTATATACATGTTTTGGAGGAAGAGGTTAGAGAGATTAATTGTCTTTTTGTGCTGTGTTGCTGGTGGATTTGGTAAAACATCCATAGGAGTGTAGGTGATCTTTGTTAGTGAAGCTGTTGTTTTTACCCCTGTCCTGGGTTTTAATGTGAACCGATCTTAGTTTTTGAAGCTAAGGCAAGCTACATTTCCTGCTCCCCCCCTCAGTTAATATTTCATTATGCCTCAATTTTTTAAAACATTTTCTTGTTTTGGCCTTAGCTGCCTTCTAATTTTAATAAAACTTGAAAGGTACTTCCTATGTAACTTAGCTTTTCAAAGAATGTATTTAATAACTGAGTGAAAAGCATTGAATCAGATACAGTAATTGTGTTTAAGTAAGGTCTTAAAAATAAGATTCTCTTGTTAGCAGAGATGGAGAAGCCTACTAGTCTATGAATTTTCACAGCGGGAAAGCAAATAGAATTAGGAAATGGGATTGCGTAGTCAAACTAGTAAACAAAATTGGGTGATTAAACTCTACGTGTGGGGATTGCTTACTACTGGCCTGCTCCCTGGCTAAGTTTTTCATATCAGTATGGAACTGGAAAAAAGTAACGTAGAGGGGATTTTAAATGGTATGGTATTTTAAATGATAACAACTGGCATGCAGGATCAAACTCCATAAATAAATGACATTTCTTCTATTTTAATACCGTTACCAGTATTTTCAGCATTTTGCATGAACTTGAAGCTGTGTGCCTGGTGGCAGTTGGCGTAACTTTCAGGTGCGTGTTTCAGATGGGTGGATTTAACTGCTTATACTTACGCCTCCAGTTATGTACATTAAATCATTATGGTGACTGAACTCCTGTGTTCTAGTACTATTTTATTCATCTTACAGTAAGAATGCATGAAGTATGACTTACCGAGAAACAAAACAAATAGCCCTCATGTCTTGAGCCTGGAGTTGCTGCCAGGTGCCAGCTGGAGATGCTCCACCAAATGCAACATTTGCAGAGAAAGATGGGCCGCTGGGTCTTGTGGCAGATATTTGGAGAGGAGGATGAAAAATCCATCCATAACTTCACCATGACAGAATGTGTTGATTTCTGAGAATTGTGGGGTTTTGTTGAGCCTGTTTGGCTGCGGTAAGATTCTGACCAAACCCAGGCACAAGCCTGCAAGGGTCCCGGGTTCCTGCCTGCACCTGTACCTGGCAGCTTCTCTGATTCCTGACACTCATGTTTCAGCAGCTTCTGGAGCTTCAATTTCTTAGGTGCAAAATATAGTTGTCACGTGTGAGACGTTGCAGAGTCCACGTGAACAGCATCATGCAGGACTTCATGGAAGCCACAGCTCCGTTGACTTCTATAGGAATATGGGAGGTTTGTATTTTTGCTCCTAATTGAACAAGTTGGAATATTTGTGCTACAAACTTTCTAGGAAATGTTGTTACTATTTTCTGCCAGCCTAACGGGCATATACAGTGAAGGTAAAAACTGCTTGTTCTTCTTTCAGTTTCCCTTTCCCAAAAAAGATGCTGCTCTCCTAGTGCTTGTATCTTGTCATGTTAACTTCAGAGTAGGTTAAGTTACTCTGGTTGTGACATTTTTACAGCAGTACATGTGCAGGCATTTTGCTTCATCACGTGTGTGTGTATGTAAAAAGTACCAATTTAATGGCATTTAATACTTTATGTGGGTGTATATAAAAACCACTGTCAGCCTGATATTGCAGTGACACCCAGATAGAACAGGGTGCACTGGTGATGTGATCGTAGCCCCTTTCATAGGCTGAGATGCCATTTGGTCCAATGGAGTGCACTACTGAGTTTGATAGGCCCTTCTGTTTTAGCAGGATTGCAAACTATATTCATATTTTTAAATGCTATTTCTGTTACTACTTTCTTCCACTATTACCTTGTATCAGGACCTTTTCCTTCTCCTCTGTCTCAGATACTAAACGATGTAAATTGGTGGTAATATATCAATATCCTAGAATTGCTTCTTTACTTCCCTCTTCAAATAGATAGACTGGAATAGTGCTAAGACAGGGTTTCTTAAGTTTTATTCCCCTAAGTCTTTTTTTTCTCTCCAGGAGAGGTAAATATACACTGGTGCTTTGCAATTTTAGATCTCAGACCCGCTTCTCAAAGCTTTGCCTGAAGGTAGGCACCAAGTACAATTGTCATAGATGCAGACCGCTTGCTGCTGCTGCTGACATGACTGACAACATGATTTGTGCAAATTATCCATTTTTATTTACAGTTACAAACACCTACCATCGTGGTGAAAAAATTTTATGCTGTGCTTCTTTCATGTTGGATTCACAACACATTCACAAGAGCCCAATCTCAAAGACAGTGACCTGAAAATGAGAGGATAGAAGTCAGTACTTCTTCCTACCATTTTATTAGTGTTGGGAAAATTTTGCTCTCAGCATCTATTATGCTTCAATTTTCCCTGGCTTTATTAGGGAAGGGTGATAATTTAAGGCTTTTTTTCTTCCGACAAAAAGCTGGGCTATGTTCTCTGCTAACATGATACAAATGTCCTTTTTTTTTTTTTTTTTCTTTCTCTGGGCAGAGGAAAGCCAGGGGGTTGGTAACACAATGCATTCAGCAAGGCCTGCAAATCCTATCTGCACACAATGATAAAACATATCCCTAAATATGTAAATTAGCCCTCTCAGGCTCTAAGCTAATTTTCATGTGTATAGTGGAAACAAAAAACATAATAAGGAAAGATGTAGCTGTTTAACCAGATTATCTTTAAAAAGCGACACAGATAGATGCTGGCTAATAGCCAGATTCTGGTGAAAAGTCTGCCTTACAAAGCATATTAAGGCCTTTCGCTCTCAGAACTGCACCCTTCTTTGTAGTCTTGAAAGACAAAGGGTTTAATTGTGTTTTGTTATTCTGCGATAAACTGTGCTGCCTGATTTAGCCACCCTGTTCTTCAAATGCCTCTAGGGGCCGTTTGGCTGCTTGAATAGGAACTCTACGAGGAGTTACGGGTCAGGACCTCTGCTTAGTCCTATTAACAAAAGTTGTGACTGACTGCTCCTTTTTGGCCAGAAATCTCTCCTCATTTCTTATTAATGAATGCATTTCTACACATTGCAAAATTAAAAAGGAGCTAGGAATTCACCTTAGCTATGGGCTTTGTTGACTGGAAAGATCACTTAGTGATTTTCAGTTATGAGGCCATGACAACTTGTAATGTGTAGGGGTACCTCCACTGCTGCCGTGGGAGGTGATGGAGGGATGCTCTCTATGGACCAGCTGGGGGAAGGATGCCTGCTCCTTATTTTAGCACCTTCCATTTACGGCTAAATCTTCATACTCCAAAGTGGCCCTGGGGAAGCGGTTCCTGTCCCGCCTCCAGCAGCTGCTTGTGTGCTGCTAACACGGCGCTACGGTTTGGGACCAGCTTTCCTCTGCCTTGGTTGCCTTCTTGCACTGGCTTTGCTGTACTGAATGAGCAGGCTCACTTCGCTGGTAACCCAATATGTGCATAGCCTTACACGTGCTGTGTGCTACTGAAGTATAACGTACTTAAATCGTAGTGGCATTAATGGGCTACTGCCTTCTTTCCTCCAAATTTTCCAGGGGATGAGGAGAACAATATTGAGCTATAACGTTCCTGATTGCACAAAACTGGGGGAAATGTGTGGGAGGGGGGAAAGCTCCATTTCACATTTTATTGACGTTTATTCATTACACGTCTCAACAAAATCACTGCCTTACCCAATTTGTTTGCTATTCTGATAGTTGGAAATGTACTTCCTATGCTCTGTTTGCTCAGATGATTGTTAGTTGGTTTGGTGGTCTTACGTCCTGCGTGTTTGTGGGCAGGGTTCTGTAGTATCGGGCTTCAGTTTCTCTATAAAACCATCATGAGATGTGCCTGCGTGTACAGTACATGTGGTCGATGCTAGCTCTAGAAGTTGGATACAGGTCCCTGCAATCGTACGTGTGTTACACGTGTATAAAGCCGCTTGGTAGCTCTGCACCACTCTGCGACATCTTGTGCAGTTAGTGCACAAATTGGGCACGGCCGGTTTGGGTTTCGTGCAGTACTGCAGGCACTTTGTGCTACAGGCATGCCAAAATGACAAACCCGATTAAATTGAAGAGGGAATTAAAACAAAACTCTCAGTTACCTGAATCTGAAATATCTGTATTTTGCTGATTTTGACTTGAGCATCCTTATGTTTCTTTCTGTACTTCCATATCAAATTGACCTCATTTTAGATGTATTTTTCTAACTTTATTAAACCTTTCAACTGAAAGTGAGATAGAAATGCTTGAAGAGTGTTCAGAAGAATGTGCATCTGTGGCAATGTAAAACTATTATTAATGCTAACAAGTACACAGAATACTTGAAATGCCTGTTACGTTTTTCAGATTCCTCAGTGTCTGTAAATTCTGCTGCTTTTCGGTGTCCGTAATATCTCCTTTATGAAGTAGGTCCTGCTTGATTCTAATCATTTCTGTAGACCATAAATTAATGACTTAATAATGCATTAAAAAAAAGTCTAAGCTATTAATGTGCATGCACATTACCTACATCTATAACCTGGAAAGTGTAATTCTTTCAGCATTTGCTAGGCTCTGCTTATAGACTTGCTTAAAAATAGAAAAATTAATGTACTGGAACAATTTTGAAAGGCCCATAAATAATGAGTTGAGGACCAAAAGCTTGAAACATAGCTAAGGTTATGTTAATTATGATTAATTACTCTGAGAGGTTTGTTAGAAGCCTCTTAGCAACTGTGAACCGTAATTATTGCCTATCAGTGTAAGCACATCAGTGGAGACTACAGCCAATATATCTGTTCATGGCTGAAGGTTTATCCTTGCAACTTTTGTTGTCATTTGTCTTAGATACAATACACTTAGGTGTAGTTCCTGGCGATAGTGTGACACGGCTTAAAAACTCTAATGCCAAATCTTTCATAATTGACTACATGAAGTAAATCTGGCCATGCCTTAAATGCCGTGGACCGGCATGGTGCTGGTGGAGGAAGGCAGCCCAAAGACCCAATTCAGCCTGGTGACGTTTCAGTCTGATGGCTTGTCTTTTTCTCTGACATAAAGACTTACAGTAGTGTTTTAAGGTAGTTTGTGTGCATCTTCTGGGTGCACGTGGTTTAACAGGATCCAGAAACTGTGACCTCCGGGGAAAGCTGCAGAATATCAAAATTCAGACCGGGCTCCGATGATCACGGATCTTAAGGGTGGTCTTGAATACAAGGAGAGAAAGGATGATTGGGTTTTCCTGGTTTGAGTTTGGATCTTGGCTACTGGCATGGTGCTCAGGAGAGCAGGCTCCTTGCAGCTGAGCCCATCTTTGCAGACTTCTCTTCCCTCAGCTGCACTGCCCTCCTGCTAGCCAAAGGCGAGGCACTGTGCCAGTGACGGTCGTGAAGAAATACAAGGAAAAAGATTCAGAGCTGTCATTCACTGCATGAGTAGCACTAGCGGCAGTCCACGTGCATGAAGAGCAAGAGGTGTTTTTTTTTTTCCTTTTACACTGCTGTTGTTTAATCTCCATGTTCACTAGGGAGTTGTTCTCATTTAACTACATCGATTCTTGTAAACCAATTGAGTCAACTGCCCCGAAACTGTTAATCGTTAAGACCTCTCTTGCCTCTATGCCTCTTTGTATTACTGAAGAAACAATAAGGAGACTTCGGGAAACTGAAAAGAAGGAAGATTACATTGCATGTAAGTAACCCGCATTGGTGCAGGAACTGCGTAGTGTTAAATGCTAAATTGCAGCTGAAGAGCAGATCACTGGAGCCTTAAAAGCTGCTGACACTAAAAAACGTAATTTCGGTATTAAAAATGTTCAGCTGCAGCTGAAAACAGTCCTGGTATGAGATGATGGTACACCATCTTCTCAGCATGGCCACGCGTGGCATCGAGGAGCCCATGGGAAGTTGGGCTGGGAGCGCGGCCCCGTGGGGGCTATGGTGGGGCGAGGGGAGAGGGGCAGGTGAAGGCAGGCCACCCATCTCCTGTACCGGTGTTACTGTTGAGCTCTTTGTGATGGGAACCTACGGCTTAAGGTGCAGCTTGGGGAGTAGTGTTTCTGTAATTGGTTTTGAAGTGCTGATATTGCGTAGTTTGCACAGGCAAGATGGCTATAAATCATCCCTATGGTGAACTGATATAAACCCTCATTTCTACCAAAAAAAAAAAAAAGCATGAGCATTATTATATCTCGTTGTATTAAAGCTTCTGTTTAGGTGCCTATTACCAAGAAAGTAAATAAGATGTCAAATGGCCTAACGTCAGACGATGCAATAGTGCAGTTTTAGCCTGTCTCAGCCTGCCGTGTGCACCGGCGATGAAGCTCCATCCGGAGCTGGGTGAGCATTGCACATCTCTCAGAAAGGAGCTAGAGGGAGTAAAGAAAAGCTGAAGAGAATAATCAAAGACTTCTCATGTCCCTGCAAGGAAAAATTGGTGAAGGCTGGGATGCTTATGTTTGGAAAGGAGGAGATGAGAGGCTCTGGTAAAGATATACGAGGCACATAATCTTACAGAGAAAGTAAGCTTAGTTACTCTGGTTCTCCCTCACACAGCATAGATCCAAAGAAGGAAGCGGTGAAATGAAAAGGTAGTATCTTCAAAACAAAGAAAGGAAGGAAGTTCGTTTTTCACAGCCAGCTAAGAGGTTTGAGAAATTCATTGTTAAGCTCAGAAACTAAGGCTTTAAAAGGTAACCTGTCCTGGGAGGTTCTTCCATCAGGCATGTTGCTCTGGGTATTTCTGAATGGTCATTCAGTTTTATGTTAGACACTGGCTGCTTCTTTCTGGGTCTGGATACAGGGACTTTAGCCCCTTTTTCTATCTAGAAAGGTGGGAAAAACTGTAAGGTATAAGAAAGATGTAAAATACCACAAAGCATTTGCACGTTCTTTTCATCGGGGCATCTACCATAGCCTTTTTTAGGCTGATGTTAAATCACTGGTGAAGGTAGTAAATCTGAAAATGATGAAAAGTGACTAAAATAGAGTTTAGAAAGTTATCAAAATAAAATTGTTTGTTTCTGTCTTAGGAACATCCTACTGTATTTTTTTTTTTGACACAATGGGAAAAAAGCTAAAAACAATTACTTGAAAATAAAATCAGAGAATGTGACTGCACAGGTAAGAATAAATGAATGAAATCTTCTCAAAAACATTACGAAGTACACGTTTGTTGCAGACTACTAGTTTGTTGTCAGGAATGACAGGCCTGGATATTAAAGCTCCCCCTCCATCCATTGGTGAGGTGAGAGGGAAAAAGAAGTTTGCATTTCAGCTTGGTGGTGTGTTTGAAATGAAGAGTTAGTTTGGTCTAAGTCACCGTGCGGAGGTGGTTCATTTCTCCACTGCTATTTGAGCCTTGCCCCGTGGAATAGGCAGCTGTGCATCAGGACTGGGTGCTTTCCTCTGAGCCTGCAATATACCTGTCACTGCGCTGCCTGATGCACTGCTGTACGATCGGAATTGCTATTTGTGTAGTCAGGTATCCGTCTCGTGTAGAGTTTGGTCATTGCTGTCACTGTGCCGTGAGCGATATTTCATTATATTGCTTAATGTGCTCAGTCTTCTCAGCCGGATTGAATTCTGGACGAGGTATACAGCCTAGCTCAGGAGGGAAGGAGATGCTCTCCGCCGCAGCGGGTGTGCCTTTAGTTAGGAGGCGGCCCAGGAACCGTCCCTTGGTGATGGAGGCGAAATTCTTCTTGTTCACAAGTGAGGTAGGCTGCCACCACTCATTAGCATTGTGAGGACTAATGAGCTAGTATTCGTAAGATGCTTTGACATCTACCAGATAAAAAGTATCTCATAGGAGAACCAGAGCACAAAAACAAGCATGGTTTTTTTTTTTTTTGTGTGTGTTGAGAAATGAAGCAGGATTTTCCATTTTCAACACTGACCTTTTGAGCTTTGGTTCCCATGAAAACAGGTGGGCAGATTGAACTGACTCGGGAGCCAATCTTCCCAATGGAAATAACGTGAAACGTCTCATTTTTGCTCCTGCCAGTGGGTTCGCTCTTACACGACGGTTTCGTTCCAATGACGTCGTGCTCTGCCAATAATTCCCACCAACGCTCATGGGACTTAACTGGGCAAGTCCCTCGGGAGCCGGTGTACATCTGCATTCCCCTGCAGGACCCAGCTCGGTGCGGCTACAGCCGTGTTGCCACGGGGACCCGGGGTGAGGACTGTTGTGCTGTGCTCCTCGGGGTTCTGATGACGGTCATTGTCCCAATGGCGCCGCGCTGCTAGCAGAAACGTGAGAATAAATGGACAGGTACTGCAAAAAATCTGTTCTCATTAGTGGTAATTAACCATGCTCTATAGGTTTCTAATGGGAAAAGGCCGTTTGTAAAGGCCATATGTAAATGGCTCGTACTCTCTGAATCTGTATGAGCAGATCGGATGCAAAGGAGGATGCGTCCTCCAAAAGGAGTTTGCAAAAACCTCCATGCTTTGCTGCAGTCCTTTCTGCTTACACTTGACTCCCCAGTCCTAGTGCAGGAAGTGTTTCCCTTGGCCTGAGTTTGAGACATTGAAAAAAGAATATGGTCCTTTCAGGTGAAATTGACTGAAAGGCTAGCAATAAATAAAAATCAAGGACCTATAATTTTTGAGCCATAAATGCCCATACATATGCTTGCAGTCTTTCTCTGCTACTCAGATATCATAGAAACAGGAATTTAAGTGTAAAAATCCCAGAACATCACAAGATTCATCACAGAAAGCTCTGTTAATGGGTGTTTGATGATTCCTCCTGCAGGAAGTTCCCTTACACTTAAGCAACATCATTTAGTTTGTCCTAACTGATTTTTTTTTTTTTCTTGCTGCATTTTTGGGCATCTAATTGATGTGGTGTTGCAATTTTCCTTACATTTTGGAGCTTTTCAGTCCCTAGGTCACTTATTTTCAGTGTTGGTTTTTTTTTTTGTCGTGGCAGAGAACTTGTAGTCACCTGTAACTGAAACCCGTGCTATGAATTTATTTCAAAAAGCTGTTGTGCACAAGAGGCTGGGATTTAATTACCTGTTGAAAGCTTGCACCCAAAGATTTGAGGATGCATCCAAAACCACCTGGCAACTGCTGTATATAGGTGCAAACTGAATGTAATTGTTAGGGCTAACCAATACCCGAGAGATCCTTCAGAAGGAAAACAAATAAAGGAATTACACCTTCACCTTGTAAGGATTTAACTTGGCATACAGGACATCCCTTCAAGTCAGTTCTCAATGAATATCAGGATATTTTTTATTTGTGCAGCACCAGCTTTTGAAACACAGTTTAAGAGATGTAGAGATGCCAGAAGTGTTGCCATGGGGCAGGTGGCCCTGCGTTGCTGTGCCTGCGGTTGGGGTTAGGGGAAACTGGGCAGAACTTGAGCATTGTACGTTATTCTGTCCTGGCTTTGGTCGGGAATTTCACGGATCAGCTGGGCGGTAAGGCAGTCCTCGCTCGTTAGTATTTGGATAATCAGGTGGTTTCATTTGTTCCACGTTGTGCCTCCCTGCTTAGGTTCAGGGCTGTTTTACAGAAGTGGGCTGGCTTCCAGTGGGTACAAGTCACAGCAGCACTGCAGCTCGTGCTTCGTTGTGTGTGGGTGCAGAAGTTGCCACCAAGACCCCTGCCACTAAGATCCCTGTGTGTCAGACGTACTCAGCGCTACGGACCACAGCCCTGAAACTCACAGACTGGGGCACTCAGGACTCGAGTGGCGTGAACCAGAGTAGTGCAGTGGTGGTCAGCGATGGGACCATCAGATCCCTGCTCCGATCTCGCCCGTTGTTTAATTCATGAACAGCACTACTGAACATGGAGAGAAGCAGTTAAGCTTTTCTGTCCCAGTCACCATTTAATGTTGAGTGATCAGTTCATTTATGACATCTATACTCATCTGACAGGCTAAAACAATAACCAGATCACTGTCACATCTGCTCATCTCAGCAATATTTCCTTCTGGCTGTTCAGCTTCCATTTTATAATGTTTGTTAAATGTTTTGACACAGCTTTGTGGCTAGTATACCGCACGGAAGTCCCAGGTGACCTCCTACCCAGGCAGTATGTACGCCCGATGGTCGCTTTGGTTTCAAGATGAAATAAGGTCATGGATGTCATTTGGTGCGTTAAGAAGCAACCAGAAATATTGCCACAAAAAGAAGATTGTGACTGCTAACTGGAGCCAGGAATCTTACAAGTGTATGAAAGTGTCATACTTGCCCAGTTCTTTTTCCTTGCGTTTTGTGTTCCTGTTCAGCTCAAGGTGAAAAAGTGTTTGTACAATCATAATCGCTGCAGCCTTCATTACTGTTAAGAGTATTTTTAGTTACTTTATGTAAGTAGCACTATTGGAGATACTCGTTTATATAGGAGCTGGTAACACCTTCGTTGTCATCATGACAATAGAAAAATAGGTGTGAATTTTAAACCGGATGTAGACCTTGATATTGGAGGTATGTACATGCACGGTGGCCCCTTGAGCAAGAAAACAGCGCTGAGTTCTGTTCATACAATGCAAACCACCAGTGTCTTGAATCAGTGTCTTGAATCAGTGAAATGCATCAGTTCAATATTTTTTTTAAAGTCTATAACCACTTAATTGTTTGGTTTAACCTTCACTTCAACTCTGTTTTTTTTATTATTATTATTATTTTGAATGCCTGCATTTAAATTAGCCGAATAGTCTTTTTTTTTTTTTTTTAATACACATTTATATTTTTCCTTGCCTGTGAATGGTCTGATTACAAACCGAGCTCTTTCAGTGGAGCTGCCACAGTCACCTACAGTGACAGTGAACCTACAGATCCCACGAAGCCGGGGTCGTGGGCATGCAGGACCTGCCGAAACCTGTCTGCTGTATGTGCACTTGCCACTTGGCTCACCAGCGTGTTGTTAGTCTGTGACGGCTGTCAGTCAGTATATTTTTAGCTGAATCACTGGTTATCTGTCTTGTTTGAGACGAGGCAGTAAAAATCTACTTTCTCTAATCTATTAAGTTTTCAGTCAATGCTAGAAATGACCTGTTAGTCATGGTTTTTTTTCTTTATCATGTATGTTTTATATTCTGCTTACCAAAAGGAGTAAAGTTGGCTTGATTATGGTATGTTAATAACTTCAGTGTGCAAAAGTACTGAATAATAGAAAAGCTATGACAAAAACCAACACCTAGAAGCTGAAGCCACGTGATGTAAATGGGAAAGGCAGAATATTTTCGGAAGTAAGGGCATCAGACCTTACAAAAGTCAATCAAAACTTGCAGCTTCTCTTAGTGCTTTTAATTCAATGCCTGGATGGTTTTGTGGGATTTAGCTTTAATCAATTGCAAGTTATTGGTCTCAGCTTGAAACTTAATGACCGACATTAGAGATGGAAAACAGATGTGCCAGCGATTCCTTCTGTCCTTTAGCTGCAGGAAGCCCACTCTCCTCCTTTTGATTTTATGCCCCATACTGAGGTGTCCCGGTGTGTTTTTGAACTTCAGGCTTATGCTCACTTCTGTGGACCTGCTTTTTTCTTTCTTTCTTTTTTCCCCTTCTTTTAGAAATTCCCACTTTCAGCATTTGCCACTTGCTGGCTTCCCGTTCCTAAATGACGAAGGGCAAGTTGGTGAGCTGTGCCTGGTCCTGCTCGGGATGGGGAGCAGCTGCTCCGAGAAGGCTCTCGTTCAGGTGGTGGATCATACAGTGTTTGCTATGTGCGTATGAAATGGGAAATACTTTGTGCCATCTGTGTAAAAATACAAAATACCATTGTATAGTTAAGCCTGTGGAAACAAGGTACCTAAGCTACAAAAGTTTAGGCCAAAATCCGATGGGTGAAGTTGCTGACATCTTATGGGGTGTAACTGCTTGCAGCTGGTGATGCACTTAGTAAAGTATTTGCAGCCTAGCTTGTGTTTATTAGGCTTGGGTGTTTTGGGTTTTGTGTGTGGAGTGGGTTTTTTTCCTCTCAAAGCATGTTTCTCTGATGTAGCAACTTGCTGATACCTGTCACGGAGTTAATCAGCTCTTAAAGTCTAAAACAAAGGAGTTTCATCAGTCCATAAGACTGCCTTAAATATTTGTGGCAGGTGATTGACAGCACTGTCAAATCTGATCCCCGCGTACAACCTGGAGCTTACAGAAGCAAATGAGGGCTCTTTATAGCCAAGGAGCGATCCTCTTCAGTCACGGGTAGGGTCCCTGCGGCAGCAGTGCTGCCTGCTTGCGTGGTGCCCTCAGCAGCTTCACCAGCTGAACAAGAAGCCATGGCAGTGACAAACGTGACCGCTTTCCTCCTCCCCGGCACCTCTGCGAAACACTCGACTCATCATCTTTTACACCAAACCAGCGTGCTGGCAGCTTAAAATGTGAGCGCCTTTGCCAAAGTCAGAGGTGAAGAGGCAGGACTCAGAGGGAATTCCCGGCTGGGTGCACTCGGAGAGACAGCACCTGCTGAGGGAGGCCTGGGGGGTTCCATGTTGCCATACAAAAATCACTTATTTGGTGTTTTAGGAGCAATTAAACTTTGGTATAATGCTTCCTAAGCAAAACTGTTTGCACTTTGGAGCCCAATTTGGCTATTTAGCAGTTGCCTGTGAGTAGCTGAAAATCTGTAGGTGGCAACTTTAAGTCAGCATTTTATGAGCTATTACAATTCAGCTTTACTGAGCAATTTTAAATACCTGCTTGGCATTCTGTTCATTTTGGCACCAAAATGCATATCTAATGGGCAGATCTAAAACAGAACACAGGAAAAAAAAAAAGTTCAGCTTTGTCCTGATGTCCAGAATCAATCATGGGGCACGCAATACAGTCTCCTTTACTGAGGAAGGATAATTAATTCATATTTTGAAGGAAAAAAAAGATATATTTTTTAAAAAATAATGACTGGTTAGGCATTTTGGGACTAAACACGTACTTTTTTTTTTTTTTAAGATGGAATAAATAGTTTAAAAATGCCAAATACAGTGAATAGTTTTAGATTTAAGATCTAAATGGCTCCTCAGTGCCCAAAAGATTTTATTTGTATATAAAAAAGGAAATGAAGTGCAATGTGCACTCATGAAACACTACCATGAAAATAGGAAGAACTATAAAGCTCGTGAGATGCACAAAATAACTGTTCGTACTAATTTTCTCATGTCTAATGAGATACAAGGCTTCCTCTAACAAGTTCATTGCTGGCTGCATTTGCACACGCATGTAGGAACTGATGGGAGTATTCAGAGCTGCACGGGATATTGCAGGGAATATCAAGCAGGCGTGATTAAAGTTCCTCTAGGAGCTTCGTAGCTCTAATGTTTTCACTTCTGCGCGTAATTTCTTGACATTAGCACTGACTAATGTACATTTTCCACGACTATCTGTGGCTAGAGGTTTGTATCAATCATTAGCTGTAATTGGAAGTAATATGCTCGGTAAACCCAGTGTTACAAATGCTGGAATGGTTTATAATGTTTTAACATGTTTTACTGATTTAAAATTATTAAATTCTATTGCCAGAGGAGAGAGAGAGAGATTTTATTCTTTGTAGCATCTGATTTCAGTAAATGCGTAATTGTGTATGGAGCTGAGCACTTCATCCTTTGCCAAGGGAGTACCTTGAATTTTCAGAGATTTAAAGGGACCATGCAGTGCTTAGGATGCTGAGAATACTTCAGAATGTGGTATGCAGGAAAAAGTACTTAGTGGAAATCCACAAAATAACCATTGTTAGTAACTTAGATCTGATTTGATGCTTTTGAACAGTAGCTAAGCCTCCTTCTGCAGCAGTCTAACTGAAGAGCCTGTCAGAATGGTTTCACTCGTATTGCTTGGCCATGGGTAATAGCAAAATAGCTTTTAAAATTTGTTAGTTTTCCTGATTAAATGCATATATGCACCTATCTATATCTTTGGTGAATAGCAGGCTATTTTTTTGAGCATCTTAATAGGTGGCAGCCATACCTACTGCATTTCCAAGTGGTTGCAGAATCAAGCCCTGATGTGGTCCAGCTGGGGTCGGCTGCAATAAAGAGCTGGGTTGGTGGAGGAAAAAAGGGCTGAGCAGGACGGGGAGCACGCTCCCTGCAAGGCTGCGTCCTTCGCTCCCCGGCATCGAGGTATGGATTTATGGATCCAGTGCAAAAATAAAAGGTACAAAAAAATGCCTTGTGTGTCAGGACAGGGACTTAATGGGAGGGAAAAACCCCAACCTTTCGGTTTCTACAAGTCACAAATTGTGTTTAGTGTGGTGGTGGCTTTCGGCGTTGCCTGCTGGGCAGCGCTTGCCGCCTGCTCTTTGGGTGGGTGGCAAAGAGCACGAGGAAGGGGCTCAAGTGCAAAGCTGTGCTGTGTTGGTGTGCTCGCCTCTGGGGGCAGGGAGAAGGCAGAGGGCTGGGAGGTACTGCACTGGTTAAAAGTGAACAATTTTTCTTACCAAGTCTTGTTGAGATAAAATGTTGTGGAGAGAGCAAACAGAGCCTCATTCTTCTTCTTCTTTTTATTTATTTTTTTTAATATGCTAGCATAAAATGTCCAGGGGAACGTGCACGTTTCTATGGTTACAGGATTGTGTCCGCTTGCAGACCATAAGGCTGATGATAAATGATGCTGGTGATGCTGTATTACACCTGAAATGCCCACGGGTAGCGGGACCCTTCCTGTGCTGAGGAAACCCTCGAAGCCTCAGACCGGGGGGCACATTTGGAGCTCCCCACTATGTTAAGCAGGAGCTTTTTAGAAAGAGTAGTAATGACTAGCAAAAACAGCAAACAAATGCAAAAAGCTACTAAATACGTTCTTTCCTGAGATGTCCCCTTTGTAGTAGCTAAATTGGAAGTTGGAGGTATGTTATTTGCTATTAGCTTATGCGAAATGAAGAAAACTCCCTAGGAAAAAATGATGAAAATTTGATCAAAACCTTGGTGTCCGGATGGTGGCCCGGCGCCAGTGGCCACGGAGGGTTTGGGTACTCGCTGGGTCTAGGTAGCAGAAATGCAAAGACCCCAGTGTTGTGTCTGCTTAAGTGTGCCACCCTGCACAGCGTGTCTGGGGTGAAAGGGAATCCATCATCAGCACCAAGCCTCCCTGGAAGTGCTTTCATGGCTTTCTCCTGCAAAGGGCATGGTTACGTGAAAGGCACCAAGCGTTGCCAAGAACGTGTGCGAACCAGGTAGCCCAGAAGATGTACAGCTGGGTGTTCGCTTTGTAAAGATACGGCTGGGTGCTTTTTGTAGCCCAGATGATGTACAGTTGGGTATTTCCTTGGTAGGCAATTCACATCCTCCATAAGAATAGGAGGAGCAGGGAAAGAAATTGCCTGTGAAAAGCAACCTGATACAACCCTGTTGTATCATTAGTTTCCTGCACTGATAACAGAATTTGGTTTTGCATCTAAAATAGAGGTTTAAACAAACTGTATGAATTCTGTCTGGTATCGTATTTCCTTAGAAATAGCTGGTTAAGCTTAATATTCCTTATTACCCCATGTAATACTCAAGATATGCAGAAAATGCAGGTGGTTATGCCCATTGAAGATGAATCCCTTGCAAAGCTGGGTCAAGGGTAGGAATTACAATTTTTCTGGAAATGGGAAACGCTGCTCTTCCCCAGAATGAAATATTACAGGGTTATAGTGTTGGCACGGAGAGCTGACATGATGCTGCTGAGGTTGATTGGATTATAAAGGGATTAAGCAGTAATGGGATTGGAAGATACTTCTTGAATGAAAAGACAGCTGTAGAGGATTTTGAAAGGAAGCTTTATAGGGTTGAGGCAGTTCAGCCTTGTGGTCGTAGCCGTGTTGAATCAGTTGGCAGTGTGGAGGTTGGGCTCTCTTGGGAAGAAGCTCCTCAAGGCTGAGGTAGCACACACACAGAATCGGGATCTGACCCCTTAATTCAGGGGGTTTGCATCGACTTGAACAGAAACATCTTCATGCAAACTCTTAATAATAACGAAGATACAAAGTTGTATGAGGTTGTGTGTTCTAAGCAAGGCTGAGAGCAATGTCAAATGTTGTACCGCCAGGTGTTGGCAAAGGTCTGTGTTAACGATGCGCTATCCTCTTTTTGCCTACATCATTGGTGACGTGTAGTATTACAAAAAATGTTCATCTCTGCTGCTAGACCATGATTAAAAGGAGTAGCAGAGAACTGAACAACAAAACGCATCCACTATGTGTGCGCTTTTTCTCTACAGAGAGATGTGTGTGGAGCAGAAACATCCTTGAAAGTCAGATGTAAAACTCCCTTTAATCTTAGCCTGTATTTGCAGTAATCCCGAAGGCATTTGACTCTCTGCAATTTTAAGGAAAAAGGAGAAAATGGTGCAGGAGCTAGGTTATAAGGGATTAGGAAAGCTGATGATTTCCAAATGCTGTTCAGGTGGTGGGATGGAGAAGAAATGACCGGCTTTTTGACTCTAGCGGCGGACACCTTGTGAACAGTGTAAAGCAGCTGATGAAATGTGTAAGATGATGCTTCGTAGCCCAGGAAGAAGGCAAAGGCAGCTTGTAACAGACCTGGTGAAGGGAAACATTTGTCCCTTTAAGTGGGTATATTCTGTGCTTTGCGATGGTCAGCTTTATGGACGGCAGGACGAAAAAGAAGGTAGCACGGAATATTCCAGCTCTTTAAGCCTCCAAGTCCATTGAAAACCTGAACCCCTTTACGGATATGCGGGTGCGTGCCTTCGTTTCTGTTAGCAGCTGTTAACTTGGCTCGTTCCTTCGTATTTGCTTCTTCTGAGCATCGTTTATCTTTCATGGCTGGAGTTAATGGGCCAATGGCATTCCTGGTTTGTGCTGTGAGCGTAGCAGAGAGTAAGATACCACGTAGGGCCTTGTCCAGGGAGGCAGACACTTGATCTGGAAGGAACCCGTCACTGCCAGTTTTCTTCTGGCAACCAACGATGCGAGCTTCAGTTTTTCAAGTCATTTATCGCATTCAGCTGGAATCATAGCTTGAAATCCTGTGTGATTTGGCCAAGTGGGGATGAGATACCTGCTCTCCAAGGTTAGTGCTCATCTTAAAATTGCTGCAGACATGATCAATGTTTGGTATCGAATAGAAGATTACGTTAGAATGGGAAAAGTGCTCGTCTTCTGCATTAGTTGGAGGCAGTGTTAACCAAATTAGCCCCCTATAAGGACAGCTTTGCTGAACGGGTATCAATATTGCCAGAACAGTCCGTCCTGGACTTGGCTATGTTTCTGATCTCAGCGACACACTGTAGGGATGAGTACCCTAGGTGGAATGTGGTGTTTGAAATGTCAGCTGGGTTTTCAGCTGTACTGGTTTTGAACTTCCTGAGCTCTCCCCCCGCCGTGTTATAAGAAGGTGCTCGTTGCTCCTGGGCGCTGTACCCAGGCGGCTGCGTCGGCTCTCGTTGTGCCCTTCTTTGTACTCCAGTTAGCAGAAAAAGTTCATTCTTTCAGAGACAGTGTTGTTGAAAATGAACCATTACAGATACAATGCTGAGATAAGTGGCAGAAAAATCCTATCGGGAATGGACACCTGCACGTGCTGTGTAAGCAGGGCTTCTGAGTGCTAAGGGCTGAAATTCCTGACGCTCTGAAGTCCAGGCGTAGGCTCCCGCATGCTCTGTGAATAGTTTTTGGCTTTGATGTGGTGACATTTTGAAAAATAGCGATATGCTGACCAACTCTGTTAGTCATTTTTCAGTGACGTGTCCTTATAGTACAGAAGAAAAGGTTGCTGTTAGGTGGTTTAGGATTAGCTGACTGTAGAAGAAGAGGTATCTGTACCAGACAGGCGTATTCGCTGTCGTTAGTTTGAGGACCCTTACAAACTACTGTTGTGTGGTTATTGGGCAGCAACTGAATCCTGGCTTAGTGCTGGTGAGATGGCAATGGAACAAAACAGCAAAATGGCCAAAGCCCCCTGATAAATGCAAGATTGAAGAAACAGAGCTGGTAAATCAAATACGTTTGCATCGGTTTCTGTTCTCTTGTAATATTTCTCTGAGCATATCCTCGTTTCACATGATTAACTGTTGTTTGTATAAAAGGCAAGCCTGTGGCTTGGTACAAAACGATGTTTAGGAATTCCTGGCTGGTATTCCTCCTGCTCCCCGTGTGTGTGCTGGAGGGGTTGAGTTTTATTTTCATAAGGGTTGTAAATATTTGGGCAGAGGGTTGCAGATTAGTCATGATTTAACTGAAGGCTTTGTGCTGATTACCATTATTGTACAAATACAGAGGGTGGGGATAGACAAGGAATGGAAAACTGTTTGCCACCTTTTTGGCAGATGGATGCATGTCTCGTGTAACCTTTAGGCCAGACAGCTCGGCAGTCTGATGAGCCTGAATTATTCAGGAGGCAGTGAAGATTAGTTAGCTAGTGAGCGTATGTATTGATCTGCCAGCATTCCTTCTGCCGTGTTCATCTTTGAAAATAGTAAATAACTTTTAAAGTAGGTTTTTATTTTGATGCAAACAAACATTTGCCGGCTTTTTTGCATAAATAAGTGCAGTGGTTTTTTTGGTAATCTTTGCTAGATGCTAATCCATTGGCTAAAATAGCATAACACCTGTGCATTTGTTGTTGGTTGTTATCAAATGCTTTGAGCTTTGCTTGTGCTTCTGGAGGTGACTACCTCATAGCACGTTTGCCGGGAGGCTGCTGGCCCCTGCGAGGTGCTGAGGTGCTCCATCGCTTCCCTGCCTCCTTCACTGCTAGCAGCTTTGCACGTGTGGCAGATAAACCCAAAGGTGCTTTGCTTTTTGCTGCCAAGCATAAGTGCGTTTTGGGGGGGGGGCGGGAAGCACATCAGTTATCAGGGTGGCCAACAATAAGTCTGACACCGTCTTATATCCTTCCGCAGCCAGATCCATTTCTTTCAGGCAATTACCGGCTTCTCTTTCAGATAAGATACAGGTTTATTGAGTTCCCTGCTGTGCAATTACAGCTGGGAGGAACAGATCGCTGCGTACACCCAGCCTGGGCCATGGAGCGCGTTGCAGGGGGAAGCAGCCAAAGGATGCTGCCGGGTGGCGGTGTTTTGGGCTGTGAGCTGGAGGATACGGGGAGGGACTTGAGATCAATTTCACTTTCTGGCCAGAGAGAGCCAGCCTGATTCTTGCACCAACTAGTGGCACGTGGAGCTGCAAAATGAATTTCCTCTTTAATATGGAAAATGCTAAGATGCACCATTAGCTTAAACACACGTTCAAATTTCCAGTTTGTAAAAAGACAAATAGTACTACCTTTTATAGTGGTTTTATTATTATTTTTCCAAAATAAGTGGAAATTGTATGAGCATCGGAGACGAGATGGTTCAGCTGTCAGCGGTGCTGGATTAGAACGCTCCTGCTTGTCGCGTTTATGAAAGATTATGAAATGTTAGGGACCCAAAGAGGGGCTCATTCATATGCAGACACTGTGCTGCCAGGATTAGCATTCCTTTCTCAACACTTCAACTGCACTAGGATTTCCTGGTGGTATTGTTGCTTTTAGAAGGTAAGGACAATTATTTTAAAGCACGTAGCAGGCATGAGCATCTTTTAAGCTCCAGCAGCGCCAATGACTTCTCAGGACATGTATTTTCTTTTGACTGTGAATATGTAGTTTTGTGGTTTAGAATGATTGTCTCTCAGTGAAAACTGCTTTGTATTCCCACCCCTCACCCACATCATGCTCACCCAAGTTACAAGCTTATGCAAATGTTTTCTCCCTGTCATTGCTCTGCATGGCTGAAGGTTTGAGTCAGGCTGGGAAACCGAAGCCTGGCTGTTTGTGCGGGTGGCGTCCGTTACGTGTAACTGCAAATGCACAAATTCGAGTGCTTTTTTTTTTTTATCTTCATTATGGTTTGTAACTTCAGTGCATGCTCCTCGTCTTAATTATTTACTTGTTTGAGTGTAGCTTTGTCGTTTTCAGAAACAGAAAGGTCTCTCTGCCAGCAAAAGGGTGCTGCAAAAGGAGTCTCATGCTGTTCCATTATCTAAGGTGAATCTGTTGGAGCCAAATTGCCTTAAATTAACGAGGATTTTTGCTGGTAAAATAAGCAAGCCTTGGAAAATGGTGAAAGATAGGTATCGTTCCAAAAAGTTGTCTGTACTGTGCTTTAATTAAAAATAAGATAGTTGCACAATTTTATCTTCCATTGGCACCTTCATTATTTCCTTGTTGTTGAAGTGTTAAATAGGTACAAAATGCCCAGGTACCTGTACCACAGGATAAACAACATTGCCAGTAACATTGGACGTGTGACTGTGGTTTAATTACAACCATCAGATACGACATTTACAATATCTCAGGTATTTTTAACGTTAGGCATAAACGTTATCCTTAGATAACGTGTCTGACAGGAACAAGGCTCCCAGAGAAAGTGAGCCCTGCTGTGCCGTGCCCTCTCGCTAGGAAAGTCAGTGTGGGATGGATTTGGACTCAGTATCACACCTTTCCTCCTGACTCACTGGAGCTCATGAAATTGAGATCCCAAATCAAATTTTGGCCTGCCTTTGGAAACAAAAAATCTGCTTACAAGAAGTTCAGAGAAACCAATGCTGGTAAAAGTTGTTTAATTATAGCTGAAGTAGCGAAGGCTTAGTATAGCAAGCCCTGTTTTCACTTCATGCGCTGACGGCTCTGAGTTTGGTGAGCTAAGCATCCACAGCTCTAGTTAAATCCACTGGGACGTCCGTGCCTGGGAAAATGAGCATGCTGTGCTGCCTTACAGTAACTTTTCTCTGCAAGGCAGAACTTCTAGATGTGGACGTGACATGTGTCATCATTATCGCAGCTGCAGGTAGAGACTAGGTACCGTATTCCCAACCTTAGCTTTCTCTTCGTATTTGAAAAATTGTCTTGATTTCCATTATTTGTGAATCTTGTGCTGCCATGAGTGCCGGGGGTGAGTGGTGGCAGCACGTCTCTTTTCCATCTCTAGCTGCATTACAGGAGGTCGTCATTGTCTATAGTCACCCCTGGCCCAATTGCTTTTCTGAGCTGTAAGATAACTGATGAAAACCGTGAATCTGAATCCTGGCATAATTCGGTTCAACCTTAATAGTACTGAAATAGTAATCAGTCAATTTATCGTCTTGTTAACGGCAAGGCTGGCACTTGTGCAGAGACAGCTGCTGTATGTTGTAACCCTGAAGATCCCCATCGTCTTTCTGTAAATAAGAATTCACTGAACGGTTTTAAAAGCAGTGAAGGCTGGTAAATAACTGCTCCCATTTCCACCAAGCCAAATGTGTTTAAAGCTTTTGTGTATATCCTTTGTAAATAGCGTAATGTTTGCAATCTGGCAAAGGATCCTGTGCCACTTGACTAAGAGCTAGCAATCAGCTATCAAAGTTGCATCAGCTATCTAATTGCATCTGTGTGGTTCTGGTATCTTTGCTCTGTACGGTTGGGACCCACCATCTCCCCAGTAATACCTTAAAATGAGAGCAAGTACCTTGGTGAAATATCCATGCTTAAAATTGGAGGCAAGCCTTAATACCTAATTCAGTCAAGACTGGTTGATAGAATTATAATCAATATACTTTTTTTTCCTAAATCAGAATTAGTATATGTGGTTGAATGCCCCATCCCTGGAGGTGTTCAAAACCAGGTTGGAAGCCGCCATGGGCAACCTGATACAGGTGGCATCCCTGACCATGGCAAGGGGGTTGGAAATAGATCATCTATAAGGTCCCTTCCAACCCAAGCCATTCTATGATTCTAGCAGGGGAACTTCCCAAACCTGATTTGAACTTTTTAATATGATGTTCCTTGTTTTTATCCTCTGTGTACCTTACCTAGCTTTTACTATCCAAAATATTCTGTGGCAAACCTCTCATTTTGACCACATACTGTGCAAAGCAATTACTTGTTGTTTTGGATAAGGTGAGAACTATTGTTCCTTGTTCACATTTTCCACCATCCTCACAATTCTACAGCCTTCTGGTGTACCTCTCTCCCTCATCAGTCTTCTTTCTTCTTGCATGGGGCCGTTCTTAAAGAAGACACATACCATACCTTTGATCAGCTTGATAACCTTCTCTCTTTCCATTTCTAACTTCTTGACAGGGAGGACTCAAGAAGCACATATCATTCAGGAATGTTCACCATGCTGGAGAACATTCCACACTGGAATGTTCAATCATGCTGGAGAGCAGCCCTGCAGAGAGGGATCTGGGGGTTGTGGTTGACAACAAGCTGACCATGACCCAGCAGTGTGCCCTGGCAGCCAGGAGGGCCATCCTGGGGTGCATCGAGCACAGCATCGCTAGTCGGTCGAGGGAAGGGATTGTCCCGCTCTGTGCTGCAGTGGTGCGGCTCACCTCGAGCACTGTGTGCAGTTCTGGGCACCACAGTACAAAAAGGACATTAAACTGTTGGAGAGTGTCCAGAGGAGGGCAACAAAGATGGTGAAGGGCCTAGAGGGGAAGACGTATGAGGAGTGGCTGAGGTCACGGGGCCTGTTCAGCCTGGAGAAGAGGAGGCTGAGGGGAGGCCTTGTTGTGGCCTACAGCTTCCTCACAAGGGGGAGTGGAGGGGCAGGAGACCACCTATTCTCCTTAATCACCAGTGATAGGACCCATGGGAACGGTGTCATGCTGAGGCAGGGGAGGTTTAGGCTGGACATCAGGAAGAGGTTCTTCACCGAGAGGGTGGTCGCACACTGGAACAGGCTCCCAAGGGAAGCAGTCACTGCACCAAGAAGCTGAAGAAGCTGAAGAAGTCACTGAAGAAGCGTTTGGACTGTGCACTCTAGTCACAGAGTCTAAACTTTTGGGTAGACCTGTGCGGTGCCAGGAGTTGGACTCGATAATCCTTATGGGTCCCTTCCAGCTCGGGATATTCTATGCTTCTATGAATGTCTTCTCTGTAAGTACTATGCTTCAGTGACTAACGAGAGAGATCTGCTGCTGCTCTAAATTCATGTAGCGCCTTTGTTAATCACTACTTAATGCTGCTTAAATTGGAGGGATTCATCCTACGAAACTAGGCACTTAATGAAGACTTTGACTAAACTGGCAGTCTGGATTACACAGAAATGGAGAAAGACCTCATTGGGTTCTAATAGTCTTCCAGCAATCAAAAAACTGGCCTGGTTCATTTTATAGCTTGAAGATGCAAAAATTGGAGTTGCTGCAATTTGTAATGTAAATCACTGGTGCACTGCCCTCATAGATGTAAACTTTGGCCTACAGGTAGACAACACAGCTGTGTGATCTTGTGACCCCATGCACTGCCTGCATCCTCGAGGTGTACATCTTTAGCAATTTCAGAGGTTTTTTTTCCCATTTTATCTAACAGTAATACCGTAATTGAAATATTCTTGCCGCTTCTGGAAGCAGTTGTTCTATGAATTCTGAATACCGTACTCAGTTTTTGAACAGAAGTAGAATAAGAAAATGCAGAGTAAATCATTGCATTGTTGATTAAAAAGGACAGAAAGAGAAGTGCTACAGCTGAAAAAGGGACTTGATTGCACCCCCGTGTCGGATCCATGAAGAGCCCACTGGAGAAAAGCTGTTGAGTGTCCAAGGGCAGTATGGCAGGTGGGCTCTGTTAATGTTTTTCATGTAGAATATGGAATTGAGCCTTTGTCTTCAGAAATGACTAAACTTTCTTTGGATGCTTTGTATTTTTAGGCCCAGCACGTGTCACCCGATTCCTCTGGTGCCAGTAAATTGCACGTGTGGGCGGTCTGTATCTAAACGCTAGCTGTGCTGGGGTCGGCTATTGGGTTGTTTGTATTTGGCTGTATGTTCCTAATTATACAGATAATCACTTGAACATTGCTTAAACTTTTGCTTTGGGAATTTGGCTGTTACTAACCCCAGTTTATAATGAGTTTATTTGCATTTTCTTTATTCTTTATTAATAAACCATGGTTCGGTGGTTTCAGCTGACTACTTTGATCATGGTGTCAGGTGGTTCACAAACAGTTTCATTCCCTATTGACATTTAAAATGCGGTGTTGTAGCAATGCAAGCAAGTGCACATTACTACAGTTTGAAGAATTAGCATCTCTGCTTACTGTAAAATAATAACGAATGATTCTCTCCTGCTCGTATGTGGTTGTTCATTAAGTGGGCGAAGTGAGGTCACGAGTTCAGGATTCCCTTGTGGCCTGACCTCATGGTGGAACGTCGGCAGTGGGTTATTGGTGCTTTATGGCATCTGTTACCATCGATTTTTCTTCTTAATTTATTTGTTTTTAAACTTGAGGAAAGCGGAAGGAAACATTTCAATAGTTCGCTTCTGGGAAACAGTAGTTTGCGGACCATTCTATTGAGGGGAGAAGAGAAATAAGAACAAACAGAAAATTCATGGGGATCAGAGCACTTAATGAGAAACACTGATCACTGCTGAGTAAGTTGGAGTATGCCTGGACTGCTAGGTAGGTGTTTATCTGAGCCCTGAAATCTTGGTCTCTTCTATTGGACCCACCTCCTTTCCTAAGGGTTAGCAGCTTCTCATCACCTGCAATATGTAGGACTGGAATAGCCTCAGAACAAAGTTGATGGCAGTGAGAAGAGGATGCCTTATGCCACTGGCAGTTTCTTTGCTATCCCTTTTGATCCCCCAGAGATGCCAGGCACTCGATGGAAACATCAATCCCTCTAGCTCTGGAAAGGGGAGAGCACCTCAGTATGCCTTCTGTGAGAGCAGTAGAAAATTATTTTTTTCTTCTTTTCCTTAGATTCAAATGCATCCCCTTCTGTTGGAAGAAATTATACCAGTCAAAAGCTTTCTGTAGCTCAAAGTAGTTCAAGGCTTGGAAATTCTGTAGGGATCAGATTCGTTTACCTGAATATACTTCACACTTAATAAGAATTACTTGGTAATTCTTTTCGCACTTGAGGCGAGAGGAACATGTAGGACTCTTTCAGCTGCATCAACGAACTGGTGTCTGACCTTTGATGTAATCTTCCTTTGCTGTTGCTTCATTGTATATGCAGTGGGGAAAAATACCGAGTGCTGCCTCTCATTCACAGAGGCACTTTGAAGTTAAATTCCCCATTACAAAACATTTTCAGGTCCCTGGAGGGAAGACTGTAGTACTGGAAACTGCTGGGAGCTTGCATTGTATACATGAGGGAGAAGGAAAGTTACGTATTTGGTTACTATAATACACTTACCCAATCTACTGACTCTGTCACAGTTGAGCAGATGTGTGTTGGCTCATGATGGTTCGGGGGTGTAGTATAAGGTTGGAAGCAGGTATTTTTCTGAGATATTCTGAAATAGAGATACTTTCTGAAGGACCTCTGAAGGATAGTCTGGTCCAAGACCTGGAACAAGCGTGGAGCAGGTTGGCTGTATGTGTGCTCACCAAGAAAACGCCTTTCTTCCAAAATGCGTGCCACGCTAAGCTTGTTTTCTACCACCAAGTTCACAAACCCCGTAACTGCATCCAGGTGCCTGAAGCCCTACGTGGATATATCCTCAACGTGTGGGGCTATGTTTCAGTTGCTTTACAACTTCTGTAGCTGAGTGGGAAGAGCAGAAATACTGCGGACTTGTTTTAATCTTGTTGCCTCATTGCTGCATATGCTTTAGCGGCTTTGAGCGGCTTCATATGTTAATGTTAAAATGAGCAATGAAACAGCATGAACAACTTAAATTTAAATCACTTGAATGATTAATGTTTAATTGGTTCTTGCAATTAACTCATTCCCAGCGGCAGTGGCAATGGTTCTGAGATAAGACTTGTTTGTATCATTGAATTGTGTTCGCTGCCATGAAATGTGATGGGAGCTGATGTGTTCTCGAGTAAAGAAGATCAGTGTAACTCTGCCTCTGCAGAAAGTCCGGCCTCATTGCAACACCATTCTCTAAATTACTTAAGGAATCAGACAATGTCGTTAAAGCGGTAGGCATGTCCCCTCCAGAGGCTGTGTCACAGTGCCAGTCTCCTGTAGAGCTGGGGCACTGGGGCTTGCTATGGACATGGCCTCACTGCTCTGTCACGTAGCAAGGGGATCCCTCTCTCTCTACTGATTGAATACCTGTTTTAACATCAGGAAGAGGACTGCTTTCCTTCCCTTTTTGTAGCAAATTCCAACTCTCTTCTTTCATTCTGTACTAGGAAATCTGGGTAGCCAGTGTGTGTGCACTGATGGGGGAAGAGCTCTCCGGCGAGTGCTCTCCAAAAGGTGTGGGTGTGACGCTGTGTTCAAAAGCTCTGGAATATCACAGGGCAGGGAAATAGTGGCCTGTGGCTGCTGTGTGCTGGTGGTTTGTCTGTTTTATCGTTGTTTTGTTATTTCTCATCTGGTTCTCCATCAACATCTACCATGTTTTAAAATTTCTGCAAAGGGCTTTAAGGCACTTCTCGTTTATTCACGCTGCACCTTGGCACTCTTTCCTCAACTCGTAGATAAACAGCCCAGAAAATTTCATGCTTGAGCATCTGCCCTTCCCTTTGTCACATATGCACATGAAACCTGGAAGCATTTCATATAATGTCGCTGCAATAAAGAGGGGTTTCATAGCCATGGAAGCAAGACAGAACCGTACTACTTAAGGATGACCTACTTGGAGAAAAGAGGGACAAGCTGTGAAATGTGTCTGTACTGTACAGTTGCCTAAATATCTTGGGAGTTTAAGCACCCGATGCATTTATCTCTGAGAATTTCAGCTGGTACGGGGGACTTGAGGGGATGTTTCATCATTTTTCATATTTTCTGATTAAATTACAAAGCAGACATACTGTAAAATGAAAGTATTTTATGAAACCTGTAGCTTGGTCATTTGTTTGAGATGGTGAAATCACAACAAATATGCATACTCACGAATTCGTAGGTGCTTTCAGCAGAGAATTATCATCCTGTTCTTGAGAAGGAACAGGATGGCAGGTTCGTGGTAGCAATTGTAGGGACTTAAAATGCAGATCATGCCAGAGGAGAAGATGTGCGCCTGAGCTGTGGTGCCCATGGGAGCCATTTTCTTCAGTGGGTCATTTTATTTTCTAATAATTGGACGCTATCATTGATTTGAGCTGCAAGCCACCTGGTATCTTACTTAAGCACCATGTTTACTGTCTTAGACCACACAGTCTTGCTCATTTGGGCAGTCTCCTGAAAGTCAGCTGGTTAGCTTGTCTGGGAAAGCAACCCTTGAAAAAATATATATGCGGCTCAGTGCTCACAAAAGACTATTCCTAGCCGTTTTATGTAAATTGTGGGGCTCGAGTCATTCTTAGAATGGTTTCTGTCTACGCAGAATTATGACTCTTACTCTAATATAGTGATAATAAAACAAAACAAAATCCTCATCTTGAAGCTTCATGTGAAATTATTCTTTTTATCTTGTTTGAACAGTTTCTCCACTGACATCAGGCCTCTCCAGTTTATGTCCTTGCAAAGTGCTGTTTTTCTTAGAAAGGGTAGAATTAAGGATGTAAAAAAAAATCCTGAGATCAGTGGACTTTGTCACAGAATCAAATGAACATTGCCTGACTTGATTTGGTCCAATAAATTACTAGCTTTTTGAAACTGCGATGATAGATGTGGAAAGTGATTAGCCAGCTAATTAACAAGCCGTCATACTTATTAATCACAGAAACACTCAGCAAGTCACCAAAAGGTTGGCTTCATGCTGCCTATGAGAAACAGCACAGTACGTTTTTAAAAACATTATTTTTTTAATTGAAGAGTAGGATTAGGATGGACGAGCTGAGGCAGGGGATGGCTGCAGATCTCTCACAGCTGAGTGGTTCGAGAGCTGCGGTGGCAATCAGGCCCCCAGATTTATATGGATCTAAACAACTTCAGATATGGCCAAATGAGAACTTAATAATAAAAAGGAATTCAGCTGTGAAATGAACTTCCAGAAATGAGCTAAACCACAATTTCCCTGCTTTAAGACCTTACGGCAGCAACCGCCTTTCTCTTGGTGTTAGAAATCCTTATTTATGGATTTAAAAGGTGGAAGCAGGAGTAGGTGACCCGAACTCGCACGTGGATTAGAGGATTTTCTCTTTTTTTCCCCTCCTCTTGCAGTAATTTCAGGAAATAGAAAGGCATAATCTTTAAAGCATAATAAGCATAAGTATATTCCTTTTCCAGCTATTCTGTTCTGAGGGGTGTGTTGCATGAAGCAGCATTCAGTTGTTGAAATAGAAACTGCTGGGAGTAAAACTAGAAGGAATCACTGGCTTTGTCGTGCATAACAGAGCAAATGCCTTTTCACGGTGTGCTGCGAAGTAAAAGAAATATAATTATCAAATCGTCTCCATGTTTGCTGAGCTGAGATGCAGCACTTACCTAATCCTCCACTTGGTGTGATTGTGACTCCTTCCTGTGGCTCCCGCAGGCTCCCAAGGTCAGTTGCATTCATTTGATGTTAAAGGGCTTTGCAAACCAATGCAATCAATATCAGATCACGCGTGTATCTGCTGCCAAGGAGTTCCCCGTACGATTTCTATTCAATTTTACTTTTCCTGAGCTAGTTCAATGCAGAAACAATACATCTCATAGAAAAACAGATGAGAAAAGAAACCATCACGGGCTAATTTGCAGCGGTTATCTCCCTGTTTTTTCCCATTCTGACAGCGTGCATCTGTTTAACGCTATGCACGGTACCCTGACATACAAAGAACAAAAACGGGCAGTCGATGCTGCCAGACCACTGCATATTGGCCGTGTTCATTCTTGGAGTTACCTGGCAACTGCTGCAGATGGTCTTAATTAAAAGTGCCGTGAATCTTTTTAAAAAGAGGTTAATGGTCTCAGATACCAAACTCCCAAGTTCATTCTCTGGGCTTGACTCTTGGCCAGATAGGCTAAGAGAGGACTAACTTTTAGAGGATATTATGCTCCAACTTGCTGGGCGTGGATTTAGGCTTTGTCGAATAACCAAATCATACATTCGGTTTAATTTTGTTTGCCAGCTTTACGCAACGTTGCTCTTCTGCAGCAAGCCATTTCCTCCAGAAAAGGCCTCCTTGGCTTGCAGCTTGATCTGTAAGAACTGAAAGAGCTGGATAGGATGGAGTAGGGGCTAAGGTTGTCTCCCCTGGAAGGATTTGCTTGTATGCCTATATGAACATACTACTGTAATAGCTTCATTACGGGTCCTTATCATTTGTGCCTTAAAACAAGATGTGTGACTCAAGGGCGCAGCTCATACTAATGCCATGCGTGGGCATTTGGTCACTGCTCGGAGGGAAACGTACCATCTGCTGAAGCAAAAACACTTCCTGCAGGTTTCCCTGATGGTCTCTCATGCATGTAATAACTCAGCTCTACTTAGTACAGCAGATCTAGCGGGATCTGCAGGTCGTAGCCTGTAGCAATCCTCCACATCCGTGTAATTAAAAACTAAACATTTATATTGTCTGTAGTTTTCAGTCACAGCGGAGGTGTCGCATTTTCCCTTTCCCTGGTCTGTCATCTCTGGCAGTTTCTAAGAACCTCTCAGCCAACCTAATTAAATAATCAAGGCTGCTGCTTCCCTCTCCATAGCTTGTTTTGGTGCATTTGTTCTCATTCCTTTATCCACTATTTTCCAGAACTTAACAAAGCAGTAAAAACAGTAATTAGTGCTCTCTAATTGGTTATAAATAATAATATAACAGACTTACTGTCAAAATAACAACACAAAGCAATCTGCTCTTTGAGAATCTTTCAGATTCCTAGCATTAAGGCGTTCAAAGTGGTAAATTATACTACAGTAATTAGCTTCAGAAAACACACACTGTCAATATATTTTATCCCGACGCCTGTCACAAGCTAAACGCACGTCTCTTTCAGGTCTGGTTGCTGGGCCTTATTCTCCTGCTGTGTAGCACCGATTAAATCATCGCATCTTCTTCTCGTTTTTGTGTTTGGACCACTTGCTGTGTACCAGATTTGTAATCTGTTTTTCCTCAGCTTCGCGATCCCGGCACGACGTTATCAGTCCCGCCGCAGCGTTGCTAGCCCGTTTTCTTTGTCTGCGAAGGGACTTGTCTCCTGCAGCGGGTAAATTATTAATGAAGCTGCTAAAGGGAAAAGTCGCCTCGCTGGGCAGGGCGGCGGAGGTACCTGGGGAAGGCAGACAGAGGGAAGTTTGGGGAGCCCCAGGCGGTTGGCGCCGGGTGCAGATGGTAGGAAGGCACAGACAAGTGACCTCCAGCTTTCCCCCAAGATGATTTTCTGCCCGAGGGCAGGACAAAAGGGTGCTTTCCAACAGCAACGAGAGAATTAAAACAGATGGGTAGAGTATGCGACGGGGGCTCGCGGCAGTGAAGATTCACACTTTGCAGATAGCGATAGTTTAGCATTTTTAATCTTATTCTTGCTCAAGCCCTGCAAAATTGTCAAAAATGCATTTTGAAATCTCCCCTTATTTACAAAATGAATAGAAAAGCGTCAGGGAAATGCACGTAATGTTGTATTCCTGCATACTGGTTTAGATGCTGTGTAGCGTTAATGTGTTTTATTGACATCCAGCATTCTCTGTGATTCATGAGTAATGATGAGGTAATCTAGAGACGGGTCTCCTTCCACCCACCCAAAAGTGACAAATACAACCTTTGGCAGAATCCTCAGCTTGCTCATTTGCCATAAAACCCTTGAGAAATCTCTCATGTACATGAGACACAGCTGCAACAAACAGCTACATTTTTTTTTCTTTTTTTTTTCCTTTTTTTTTTTCAGAAAGGATGACAGCGCTTGCTGAATTATTTAATGCTATAGGGATCTTATAAATTTATATATTGGTAAGCTGATAAGATTTGACATGTTGGAAGGATTGTTTTTAGTGTGAAAGCATATATGATAGTTTATCATGCTGTGCTAGAAATAATAAAAAGGGGAGGGGGCTTTTCCCCCCTTCATCACTCCTGTTAGTGCTAACACTGACTCAGTAGTCATTTTGGCTTTGATGTGGGGGTGAGGGTAACACAAAAGTCATCAGTAAGTTGTAGCTAAAGGCATAATCTAAGGTTCGAGCTGCTTTGTTTTTCTCAGCACGCTGATTCAGGAGGAAGCATGCCTCAGAGGGTTGGCTCAGCTCCTTGCTCTTCAGGGTAAGGTAGCCAGAGGTACCCTACTGCAGTGGGGTTTTATTCTCAGTACTGAAGCTCAGATTTTGTTGGCTTAATGTGAATATCCCGACTGTCTTGGCATGCTTCCCAAGGCTGCTTGAAGCTGCAGTCAGTGTCCTGATTCGTCCATGGAGGTGTGCGCTGTCCTTTTCTCCCCCAGCCCCGGCGGTGGCTGGGCTTGAGTAGTGCTGCAGGTATTTGCAGTTATGTGGGTGCCTTGTTTTCGTGTGGTTTTTTGTTTGTTTGTTTGTTTGTTTGTTTGTTTTTAGAAGGAAGTTATTCCTCTTTGGAATTTTTATACAAATACTTACTTGAGTTTTTTTTACCAAAGATTTTGTCAAACTGAGTGTGAAATGGTTGGATTTGAAATTACAGAAGAAATACTAATTCAAGGAGAGGGTGTGTGCTCTGTGGTGCTGACTGGGGGAGAACGCCCCCAGCACCCAAACAGGAAAGACCTAGGAGGGCAGTTTTACCCAGTGGGTTAGTAAAACACCTCTGTATTTTCCACATAAAGGACCTTCTTGATAACATTGTTTTCAGGATGCTCAGCGCTGTATATGTGCGCAGGTAGGTTAACACAGGCAGAGCCTAGAGAGCTGCGAGCATCAGAGGTGGCTTGAGCGAGGCGGATGGAGACGTCCCCTCTGGGTGGATTTGCTCTCCCCGTGTTGTAGCACAGGTCGCAGCATACGGGGCATCGCTGAGAAATGCAAACGCCTCCTGAAGCGGACTCCTCATTTCAAGTGTTGATTCCCTTTGCCCTCACCACCCGCGTGCTGTGTCACCTAACCGGAGGTTTTATTTGCTTGTAAAATATGTCAGTTACCTAATAAAACTGCTCTAATGGGGTTGTACATCAGTTACGTGAGCTCCTCTTGCTAAAGGTTATGGAGCAGGGAAGTGTGTATATCCTCCGTGCCTGCCCCTCAGAAGTCTTGCTGAAACAGATACCTGAGAGATGTCTTGGCAACTAATGTATCTGCAGTTGTAAATAGGCTGTGTATCACGGCTGGATAATTATCTCGTGGTTAACTGCCGCTGTAGCTCTTGCTTGGTTGTACTCGCAAGCCCGTGAAACAGCCAGAGATGAGCAGTTTATTCTGTAAATGGGTTAGGGTGTAGCTGCAGGAGGATACTGAGCTATAAAAGGGGATTTAAGTTGCCAGCTTCTTCCCAGTGACCCTGTAGGTGGGTGTATGGCGGTCTCTTTGGCGAGGGCATTTTCTGCATCCTCGGCGCAGGGCGGTCACTGATGGGAAGGGACCAGCTGCCCTCTGCTGGGTGCTGCAAGAAGTAAGGAACTGCTCATTTGCACAGCTTCACATCGTGCTGGGAAATTACACAGCTAGCTGTAATCCACTTTCGCTAAGCTGTCCCAAAGCTCCCAAGTTGCTCTTCTGTGTTTCATCATGCTGACTTTTTGAAAAATGCATTCGACGCACTGAATGTGCACATGAAAAAAAAAAAAGCCCCGTGTGCCTCCAGTGGAGTTTCCAGCTTTCAAACACTTGTAAATCTGAAATGAAATCTGGATATTTCCAAGTTTCAGCTAGACGCATTGATGGTGATTTGAGACAGCAATGAAGGGTGAGTGTTGGAAGTGTTTCTGGACTGAGGAGCATTGTGTGCTGCTGGAGGAACGAGCCTTGTACAAACGCATCCGGCAGAAGCCAACCCAAAGGCGTGGGCACGGTGAGCTGTTGGTGTGAGCGGTGGGCATTTACTGCACGCAGAGCTTGGTGAGGTGCCGCTGGGAACGACAGGCAGTCAAAACCTAAAAGTCAGGTAAAGGAGGAAGACTGGCTTACGGCTTGGATAAATATGAAAATACTAAATATTAGTTGGAATCTCTTTTTTAAGCAAAGGAGCTTTTCTTCAGGAGGGAGCCCATGCTGATTCTCCTCTTCCAGCGGTGATCCAGACTCAGATCCCAGTGGCCAAGATGGGATCTCAGGTGAGGATAGAATTAATTATATACCACACTCGTCAGATACAACCTAACAACAAAAGAAGTGTAATTTTTAAGGCCTAGCCCCATGGAAGGCAGCCCAGCTGGATGTGCTGCTTTCAGGTGGGTTGAGCAGACAGTCGTGGCAGCAACTGAAGTTAAATAGCTATTTTAGTTCCCCGTTTACTGAAGTCAAAGAAGTCATTGTTAAATGGCTTCTGGAATCTCATATGTAGTCTTTTCTTCCTCAGCCTTTCGCAAACAAGCATGGCTGTGTTTGTTCAGCAGAAATCCCAGAGTGGAGCCCAGGGCTCGTCCTGTCCAGCGGGTGCTCTGGCTGTGGTTGAGCCAAACCCGAGGACTTCCTACGGCAGAGGCTGAGCATCTCCCTTCCTGACCTGCTGGGCACAGTGTGGAAGATGTGGCGCCTTAGAGGAGAAAGCTTTAGCTGCGAAACATGGTGGATTTGGTCCCCTGCGTGTCCTAAGGGTGGTGGTGGAAGGCAGCAGCTTTCTTCACTGAATGCAGCTGTGTGTCCCGAGTCCCTGCACCTCGGGGACCTGCGGTGGTTCCGGTTTCACCACAGATCTTTTTTTCTCTTACATATTATTGCAGAAAAGCTATGAAGCAAACTATGTAAAATGGATAGCTGGGGTCTGTGGCTAGCCATTGGACTTAGGGCGTTACATGCAAAGACTTGATTTTACATAGAAGATGGAAGAATTAGGGGCTTTTCTGAGTGGATCATATCTCTTCCTCCTCTTCTAGCAGTGCTGCTTGTAGTTAGTTTTAGTTCAGATGATCTCAGAAGAGGTCTCTTAACCATCCCATCAAAGCAGTGTCTCTGTAACACGCTGTTAGGCTTTCCTGAACCTATGCACACTGTGTGCCTCTGCAGCTGCACCTATAGGGCTAGATGCAGGAATCTGTACAGTGGTCCGTAAAGATGCGAGATGGGTAATACCTTCATAGGATGAATGCTCGTCTGTGTGGGGATGATGGAGTGTTTGCCAATAGCAGCGCACGTGTTTCTTGTCTATACCTAGGGGAGGGTTGTTAATGATGCAGTCATTTCCTCCTCTTAGTTCCCAGGACAGAAGTTAATGACTAGCAAATAGCATCGCAGGGGAAAGTGAATGTAGCATTCCTGCCCTGTGTGTGTCTGTTGGGAATCCCATATAAAGCCAATGTGTCAAGCTAATTTGATAAATACTTAGAGAAATTGGACATCAGGAAATTACGGTGTGTTTTGAATGCCTTTGTGCAACACAAAGTGAACTGTTTTTTCAGCATCCAGTGGCCGTTATTGAGAATCTCAGTAAAGGGCTCGGGGAAACATAGGGCTTTTCTCAGGTGATGTTAACTGCTTCCCCCTTCTTTCACAGCAATAAAGTACAAGCCTTAAAGGAGAGTTTGCCAGAGTATGCAGACAAAAGTCTGGATAGCACCCTCCCCTCCAAACCTTGTGTTAGTAGCAGTCACCTACGCCTGGAAGTTGCGCTTTCTGAAAATGTCAAATATTCTGGGCAATGACCTAGGCTCCTCTGCTTCAGGGCTTCAAAAATAACTTGCAGGGTAATTCACTTCTCTTTTTTTTTTTTTTTTTTTTTGTGGGGGGGCATGTTTTAGCAGTAGTGTGTTAGACTCAATTAAAGGAGCAATAGTAATAGTATCAGTTCGTGGTATATCATGTAAGACAGTCCACAAGAAGCGTTATAGCAAATAGCCAATTAAAAAAACCTAATTTTTCCTCTAAACATGTGCAAATGAATGCAACCAACTAATTGGTTTACAGCAACAATAGCAAAATAAGAGATGTCTCTTCTCTTTCGGTTCCTATTTAATGGTGCTGTCATTGTAAGTTTTCCACCCAAAGGACTGGAAAAAGATGAACCGGGCAGGGACTCCTGTGAATGCTTTATTGCCAGATGCTGTTCCCATGAGGCTGGATTCATAATGCGGATTTTATGGCAATAGAAGTCTTAGGGCAATTCAGATGCCTGGCAATTAAAGTTAAGGATTGCATGTAATCTGGGATATCTGCTAAATCCTCTGCCTTTAGAAACCCGCTTTCTCTTCCTAAAGTCGGCTTATATGGGAAGAGTAATGTTTATTTTGGGTATGAGGCACAGTTTGCTGCTATATGCCTATCTTATAACAGGCACAGGCACAGGGCAGGATTACAGAAGCTCTTGGCTGTTAGGCAGAGTGTGCTTTGTAAATGTGCAGTTGAAAAAAAAAAAGAGTACTAGTTGAAAACGGATGCAGCAGAGAAAGACGGGGCTCTTCATCAAGCAGTGGACTTGAACTTGAATCGATTTTTGTGTGTCTGCTCTTCACTCTGGTTTCTGGTGGACGAACTCGAAGGTGCCAGGTCTCAGCATCCTGTCTAAGTTAATTAGGGTTGGGGAAATAAGCAATGCAACTGCTACTGAATTCTAGACACTGAGAAGGAAAGAATTATACGCAACGGCATTTTTCGTATTTATGAACACTTGAGTTAACACAGCAAGCAAAGCCAAAATGTGTTTCTCAGTCATTTAGATTCCTTCTGTTCTCACATGGAAACAGAAAACACGCAAACGCCACAGTAAGTTGTTTAAAAGCAAATGCTCACAGATGAGTAGAAAGCAGATGTTTGTAACTTCTCCAGTGTGACTGCACAGGGTGTTTTCCAGGATTGCGGTGTTTCTTTTACTGCTAGGTACCATTTCACCAACAAATCATGATTGCGAGCCCTTTGATCAGTGCCTTTTGTTCAGCGAGGATGCTCGTAAATAAATATATGCGGTATTAGGCCTGCTCCGAAGCACACACATCGCTCTACAGCAAGCATTTCCCGTGACTTTCAGGTAATCTGTTACATCAACAAAACTGAGAATTTTTGCAGAGAAGGGAGGCTGAAAGCTGCTGATAGAATAACCTGCGACTGCTTCCAAGAAGTAGCTAAACAAGAAGATAGATTCAGGGGCCATAGACAGACCTTCACTTTTTGTGGTGGATGGACCTGATTGCTATTTGCCCAAGTGGGCTATAAAAATCCCCTTTATCCTTTTTTTGCACCATCCAAGAGCCACAGGTATCCCTGAACCACACGGTGAGCTGCTTGTGCTTCATCTGCTCTGTCCTGGAAAGGAGAAGATGGAGCCAACCCTGCTGGCATTTAAACCTGTGGCCTCAGGGGGTATTTTAGATTAGACAACTGAGCCATTCCTTCTGGTTATTTAACCAATTTTATTTGAAGAGGAACATGTGAGCACAAATACGATGGCTAGCTGTACTTGGATGTTGGGAACTGTGTGTTTCTGTTGCTGCGGCGTTGGTTCACTTTGATTTTGAAGCAACGTGTTGGTTAGCAATGCCTTACAGTTGCTGGCAACTAAGGTTTTGGGTGGTGCTCCTTTCCACTGTGAATCATTTTGATCAGCACAAGGTTTGCTGTGCTCCTCGGGTACCCTCAGCACAGCCGCAGGCCCGTGCTCTGCCCCCAGGGCTCAGAGCAGACCAAGAGCTCCATGGGTGATCCGGCCATGGGATGCTTCCCGAGCTGTACCGAGTACTGCTGCCACGTTTGGCATCTGCTCAGCACAGGTTGGCTACAGCAAATTGGCACGGTTTGGTGATGGGGGGAAAATGTCAGTGACAAATAAGCCAGGTGTGTGTTAGCATCACTTGTCTGATCCAGCGCGGAGCTTTGCTGTGCTGTGTGAACGGTCAGAGGTAAGCAAAAAGGCTTCTGAACTTTGAAGAAACTTGTCTCTTAGTCCTTCAAACATTTAATTTTTAAATTACTATTTTTTATTCTTTCTAGAGCAGCTAGTCTTTTTAATACCAAAATCATTGGTCGTATGTATATATTTGCTTTTATATTCCTGGTGATAGTTTCCAAAAATAATAAATACTGAGCAGAAAAAATAAACCGCCTCAAGCATGCTCATCTCCCTGCAGATAATAATTCGGGAACATTTTTCATTATGCAGCAACATATTCAGAAAATACCTTTGTGGCATGCTCCCTTTTGCTGTAAATAATTATTGGTATTTCAGTTGCTGAGGTCCTGCTGTTTGCCTGTTGCTGTAGGGTATCATTTGTAATTTTCTGACAACAGGGGGCAGAATGAGTTTATGTTTTAGAGGAAGAAAAATCATTGTCAGAGAGGAGTCAATGGCTTTTTTTCCTAAATGTAAGCCTCATCGTATTGAAAGAGATAATACCAAGTACTTCTGTGTTTAAATCTGCTGTGCAGAACCTGTGGAGGTCTAAGCATTTCAAGAGCTCAGTTGCTATCTTAGATCCTCTTTTATTAAGCAGATAAGGCAGTTAATCTATAAGTTTGTATTTATTTAGGTTGATTCAAAATCTTTTTATTAACTGTTTATTTAATTTTAGCCACCCAATATGGTTCTGGCAAGCTCTCAGCATACTTCTGGCTGCCTTGACTGTCTAAAGAGACTTTTGGCAGGGTCCTAGGTCTGGGATTTGCACGCTTTTTCCATCCTAACAAGCATGCTTGAGGCGCCTAACCATACTTAGAAAATAAAAAAGGAACAAACTTCACTTACCCATGAAAGGAGTAGGAAGGGAATCTGTTGCTTCCATTATTACCTCTGCACGCCTTGGTCTAATTTTGACTTTGATGCTGAAGAAATGGCAACCTGACTTCTATTGCACTTAAAGGCACAAAAGCATCCTAAACTGTCTGTAATAATTACTTTATTTCTTTTAAAGAAGCAAAACAGTTTTGAGGGTATAGATGAAGTGTTTTTCAAATATTCGTGGTTATCTAACTAGGTAACACGTGGCTTCCAGAACAGACTGGAATCCAACTTAATACATTTAAAATCTTGTTGTTGTTGTTGTTTTTTGTTTTCCTAATGATTAGCTGCCTACTGTGTATTCAATGCTATTGACCGGAGTTTCTTATTAATACGTAGGAGAACCATTACCTAGGGAAAATATTTGCAGGTCCCATGAGAGCTGTGAATAACAGGTCAGATGCAGCTCAGTACCCAGTAGTGCATGCTCTTGAATTTTCTTAGTGTTGGACTTGGGTTTCCCCATGGTGCAGAGTCAGAGCACAGACTGCTTTGTTTTCAGCTGACCTGAACTGAATTATCAGTGGCACTGCGAAACCGGTGGCTAAGGGCAACCTTCATTTTGAATAAGACATTGGAAACTCCATATACGTTCTTTATATGGAAATGTTTATACAGTGTAAACTTCTGCTTAGCAAAGCAACTCTTTTTCATCTGGACAGTCTCTCCATACAATGCATCATGCCAGACAATAGATGAAGTGTTTTAATGGTGGTAAGCAGTGTGCATGCGTATGTATATACATATAAAAATATATATACGTATATTTATATATATGTATACACACACATGTGAAATGTCCTTTCATTTCCTGCCTTTTAAGGGGAGATCGTATCACGGAGCTACCTACCACCAGTAGGATGTTTAGCTCCTGCACTTGAATGCCCAAGAACTCATTTTTTTGGAGACTAATTGTTTACATGCTATGAACAGGCCAATCTATTCCTTACAAGTTGCAGTTAAAATTCGCAGGTTTTGCTAGTGTTGCAAAAAACGAGTGGGATGTCGCTTGGAAATGGCGATAGCGTGTGCAGTAGCTGTTTAAAAGCACTGCTGCTCATGATGAGCTCCTAAAGACAGCAGTCATTGAACGTAGAAACTCGTCTGTTCTCTGCGTAGCGACAGAGACAGCATTTCCCAAAATAAGTTTTACTGTTTTGAATGGCTACAAATAAAAATTGCAGACATCTTTGTCTACAGACGTGATCAAAAAGTCTTTCCTAAAACTACTTGTTGTGCGGCGCTTTTAGGGATGATAGGAAGACTGAGGCAGCACAACAGAATGTGCTTTCTGTAACATTGATAACTGCAATGTCTATAATTTAGTGTAGATTATTTTCCAGTACTTCCAGTACTTCCTCCTCGCTGGGCAGTACAGATGGGAGCAGCCCCTTCCCCTGCCCACCGTCTGCAGTGCCCAGGCCTGGGCCCTTTCTTCGAGGGGCATGAAATGAGGATGGGCCCAAGTCTTTTATGCCTGCTTAAGGATTTCCATGAGTAGGAATCACAGAATCATGGAATGGCCTGGGTTGAAAAGGACCATAAAGATCATCTAGTTTCAACCCACCTGCTCTGGGCAGGGTTGCCAACCACTAGAGTAGGCTGCCCAGAGCCTCATCCAGCCTGGCCTTGAATGCCTTCAGGGATGGGGCATCCATAACCTCCCTGGGCAACCCCTTCCAGTGCCTTACCACCCTCGCAGTGAAAAACTTTCTCCTCATTTCCAACCTAAATCTCCAGTCTTGGTTTAAAACCATTCCCCCTTGTCCTATCACTACCAACACACGTGAACAGGCCTTCCCCCTCCTGCTTATAAGCTCCCTTCAAGTACTGGAAGGCCGCAATGAGGCCTCCCCAGAGTTGTCTCTTCTCCAAGCTAAACAAACCCAGTTCCCTCAACTTTTCTGCACAGGAGAGGTGCTCCAGCCCTCTGACCATCTTAGTGGCCCTTCTCTGGACCCGTTCCAAGAGCTCCACATCCTTCTTGTGCTGGAGGCCCCAGGCCTGCACGCAGTACTCCAGGTGGGGCCTCACAAGAGCAGAGCAGAGGGGTACAATCACCTCCCTCTCCCTGCTGGCCACCCCTTTTTTGATGCAGCCCAGGACCGCTTCTAACAGCAAGTTTGGTAGCTGAAATGATGGCAGGCATGCAAAGTCACACTGGCATATGAAAGAGTTGCCTTGTCTCCCAGTTCTTCAGCTTCCAGGCCGGTGTTAACTTTGTCCTGGAAGTTTTCTCTTATTTTGTCTTGTTTTATCAATGCGCTTATTGGCATGGTAATTCAAAATAAACGTGGCTTACGGGTATCTGCTGTAGGTACTGCATTGTAAGCGTAAATAGTTAGTGTTGGTTCTGTGGAGCCCTGGTCGTTAACTTCCACCCCTGTTATTGTACATTCAGCTCGGAGTGTTTTTAATTCAAAAACAATACTACGTGAAAAATTTCTTTTAGAGCATTAATTTGTCACTAAATATTAACTGGCCTAGCTGTGAATTTTGAACGTATGCCATTCCAAACACTTCCAAAACACAGTGTGTATTTTTGCTTTTGAAATAGAAATGCCAAGTGCAACTAGAGGAAACGGATGGTTTTATTTTTAGCTGCTCGCTGCTTCTTCTCACAACCTTCCTCCTGAGAAAGACTAGAGAAGTTCTCAGCAACTTTTAGCAGAGACAGGAATGATACCGACTGTGTGAGAGAAGCTTTTATTTTTGCAGTTGATCTCTTACTTAATGGCATGACCTGATGTTGGGCTAATACTAAAAAAAATATTTTAAAAAATTGCTGACAGACACAGGTGAAGTCAATAACCCACAGTTTGGGTACCACCTGGTTTTGTATTTGTGCATTTTTGATGAATCCACAGTTGGCACTCTGTCATGGGCATGGATTGGCTGTGGTGCCCATTTTTCCGGGGAGCAGGGACAGACATATGTCTTCCAGTGACATGGGAAGGAAAAAAAAAGGGGCATTGCTATGTGTAACTGAGCAAAATTAGTTAAGTCATTAAGAAATCTTTCCTGAAGTTTTGTCTGAACTTCATTTTTATTGATTTTCCACCTCCGTGCCCGTATGTTAAGCAAGTTTTCACCTTCCTCAGGGCTTGCATGCAATTTCAGTAGTTGCTTCCTTGGTCTGCTTGCAGTGGCATGTAGGAAGATAAAACTATGTGCCTAGGATTTTATCAGAAAATAGGTTGAGATTCAGGAACAACTTAGTAGAGGAGAGAGAACCCATTGTGTGGGCAAACTGGGTAGGCTGAAGGGGGCCCCAGGATGGTACTAGGGCATTTCTAGAGTTTTGTTCATCAGCTTCTGACCAGCTGGCACAGCCCTCTTGTGAAAGAGGCTGGCACAGCCCTCTTGTGAACATATTCCTAGAATTCTTTCACAGTCCACAGGTGGTATATTTTCTGCACTGAATGTTCCCCTGGAATATGGAGGGTCCTTACCATTTCTCTTGGATGCCATCGAATGGAACTTGCTCTTGGTCATGGGAGGTATGGACCTCACCATTTTCATGTTGACCTTCAAGAAGTCAGTATTCAAAAAATTGAGAGGCAAAAATAGTCTGTTTCAGTGGCCTAATATGGGCACGTATATTATTCATTCACCAAAATAAGTGGCAAATTCCAGTTAAAGCAAGCACCTGTTTCTCTGTCCCTGTAGTGCCGGGCTGTTTTTTTGCTGTTTTTATTCCTTTCCCACTGTGTGGAGGGCCTGACTGTATAAACAGGGTCTGCCAAGAAAAACAGCCTACAAAAGTATTAATGTTCTTCTCCACAAGCTATCAGCCCCTCGAATAAGCCACGCTAGGAACACACAATGCAACCCAGGAGCAATAACAGAGGGAAGCAGAGCATGTACGTGGATTTTGCGTTAGGTGCATGTCCCAGGGGCGTCGGGCAGCAGCCTGGGACCCGCGGGCTGTGGGCGGGAGGTGAATGGGAGCGCTATGTAAGGCAAAGTCATCGCGGTCGCCCTGCTGGCGAGGGGAGCTGGCTCGCCTTGGAGCTCGACCAGCCTTCAGCGTAAGCTGCAGCACGCGAGTGCAGAGGGGGAAAAAACGCGCTGCCTCTGCCAGGTCTCCTGCTGCAGTGAAAGGAATATTCCCCCCCTCCTGCACCCTGCTCCGTGCTCTATCTTTTTAACAGCTTCATTTCCTTTCTTTTCAGCAGATCTCTCAGCAAAATGCTTTCCATCAGTTCAGGCTATTTTTATCCCCTTATCGCAGCTAAATAGTTTCCTGGCCATGCTGCCGGGGCTGGTGTGCCCATGGTGGGCAGTGGGTACGGGCATGTGGGGGGGCAGGGGCAGGGCAGGGCGCTGCTTTTGGCAGCTTCCAATAACACCAAACCAGATTCCACCTCGGCAGGATGGTGCTGTGCCAATAAAAACAAGGCCCAGACCTCCTCCCCCCCAAATCTACCATTTTTTACAGGTATTTTTTTCCCCCCTGCAGTTATTGTGCAGAGATGATGCCTCTTATCAAAGTCCATGGAGGGACAGGATTGGAGTTAAGTGGTTGGGGACTGTGGTGTGGACTTCTGGCTGTTGTACCTACAGATTCTGATGTTTATTCTAACAAAATCAGCGTAAACAGGTGGAGACCAAAAATCCTGCACTGTGCACAGCAGGAACGTGCAAGCTCCGGTACCTGTTGTTTTAGCGCTTCCAAGCCTGTGATCTATGCCTGCCAATTCACGTGATATTTGTTATGATGAGTGTATTCTAACTTGGTCTTTCCAGTTCCATTCTTTTCAGGGTTTTTCCATGCACAAGGAAAGTAATTATTTCACCACATCCCTTTTGGGAGGACTTTTGACCAAAGACTCCCTGAGAGCATTTGTTCTGCTTTCTTACTGAGGCTGACTGAATTCGTAATCCCTTGGAAATTTTAGAGGTGTGGAGGAGGGAATTACACAGGTGTCTGTGCACCTCACTGAAACAATCGGTTCACTAAGTCTGGAAAGCTTTTTGCAGGAAATGGGATTGTCTTCCCCAGATTTTACACAAACTCAATAAATGCATTAAGCAGTAGCAGAGCAGATAGTGAATTAAGAAAACACATATGTCAAACTGCTATATAAAGAGAAGAAAATATATATTCACTTATTGGAATTTCTTCCCCAAAAGCTCCCTTTTACTGTTAAGGCTTAGGTTGAAATTAAAATGCAGTAGCTGAATGACTCTCACGCATTACATTTATTTTGTAGCAAAGGCATTTCACTCATTTCTCTTAGTGTTCTTCCTTAGATTGTTTCTTTTATACACTATATTAATTTCTTAATTTAACATATTAAAAATACTGTTAGTTTACATAGAAGGTAACTCAAGAAACGCTAAATGATAAATTAGCAAGTTTTTCTTTATATTGATATTTAAAATCAAGTCAGTCCATGTGTACGTGTTCATATTGCTCAGTTTGCCGGCTTAGAAATTATCCTTGAGTGCTGCCCAGACACCCAGCAGCTGTAGATGGTCGTGTTCTTCCCTCTCCCGTAGCACATCTCTGCTGTGATACAGTCCCACCGCAGAGAAAGGATGCTGAAGCTCACGACTTTTGTCATCTGTGTGCATGCAGCAAGCAATCCGTGTGTCAGGCGTAGCGTGGGATTTTTGCTTGTAGCGCATCCAGTCACTGGAGAAGAGAAGGCCACCACCTCCTTCCACAGCTTCGGCAGGCATTCTTTACCAAAAAATTGCTAACAAAAGTCTGAGCCTTGCAGTAGCAGCAAGCATTGAGTTCTGTTGCTTCTATATTCCTTAAGGCAGGAGCAAGCTTTTTAGGTTTCCCTGGTCGTTTAAAAGACTTGGCTTGAAGTGAATGTAGTCTTCTATGTAATACACGGTCAGAAATTGGGAATTAGAAATCCAGCCTCTGTTGTGCTTTAAACCAGTCCCATGATTATTCAGCCAATCTTGATACTTCCTTTTTTTCTTTTTTCTTTTTTTTTTTTTTTTTCCTTCTCCCCCTTTCAAGCCATTGAAAAATAGATGGGGCAAATGCTTTTCGGAACATGCTTGGTAACGTTCTGTGAGCTGATAGGTATATCGAATTTGGTGTTAAATGCTGTCTGTGAAAAATGAGTTTTCAAACTAAAAGACATGAATCTGAGGGAGATGGCAGCAGGCAGAAGTGAAGTTGTGAATATAACAGAAGTTGATTTGATTGTTGTGGTATTTGAAGGTCACTTGAAATAATTTGGCTGCAGGTGGAGTTTCTCTTGGGAAAAATTGGAAATCAGATATCTGGTGTCTGTTAACTTCAAGGAGAATATTGTTGTTCAGCAAAATGTGCTTGTGTTTGCCTTGTAGCGAGATGCTCCTTGCTGATCATAGCTGAAGGTTTCCTTATTTAAATGGCAACTTCTGGTTTATTACAATCTTAATTTGATGTTAGTTTGTAAATGTTACGTTTTTAACCTGACTAGGGAGCTGGAGCGGTGTTACCATAGTTCTTCTGTTTTCAGGCTTCAGCCCAATCTATTGCCACAGCACGAGGAACTCTGGTCCTATTTGTTTTTCCTTTCTTCCCATCTCTTCATGCCTTAGAGCTGTATCAAGCTCCTACTATTAAAAATTAAGGTTTTAAAGCCCACCCTTATCTTTGATTGCAGTATTGTCATATCCATATTGTGCTTTACCTATTGGATTTTTAAGAATGGGTTTCACTTACTAATTTTGTCTTTTATTCTTCCAGATACAATAGCACATGTTACTTGGCTTGACATCATGAAATAATGATGATTATCTAAAAATAACTCTTCAGTGGAATTCTCTAGGTATTGCTTCTTTGCCTTTAGGCATACTAGCATTTGGTGTGAGTTTAAGTTGTCTGTTTTTTGGTTTGGTTGGTGGTGGTTGTTTTTGCATTCCAGTACACTAAATGTATTAATACATTAAAAATGCAAGCTGTAACACTGTCCTGGCATGTTTTTGATTGCAATGGGGTTATGGCTTTGAAGGACTATTACTTGCAAAATATTACCCTGCTGTAATTGCCAGTCGCTATTACTAATAAGTGTTTGTAAGAGGATCCTCGTTCTGTAGCATCATGTTCTATTCACAAAATCTCTGCAGGTAGGTTGGGGTCAGATCTGTTTTTCCTATTGATCTCTTTCTAGCACAAGTGCAGCTGACGAAAACAAAGACTTCCTTGTCTGCTGCTGCCTCTTAAAACTGCTTTGGCAACTCCAAGCTTTTATTCCAAATCCTAAAGCAGATCCTGCTTATACGGTTCTTTGATCAAGCGTGTAGGATGTTACGGATCCTTAAAATGTATGATACTCAATAGCAAGAAACCACAGTGGGGCTTCCTGCTCAGATCGCTTTTAATAATTGTAAGGATTCCTTAAGCCTAAAATCCTAAGTTGGTATTGTGGCATTGTGTGTTGAAAGGCATAACTAACGCAGGTTGGGTTGGGTTTGTGAAGAAGACCAATGCTTTTCTGCACAACCGTGATCAGAAGAATCTGCTTTTTTGTGGTTTCTTTTGAGAAAAAAAGAAGTTTTCTATGTGGATAGAGATGGGTTGAATTGAGCCTGGGATAGAAAATTAGATCTAAGAAGTCTAGGAAAACTGTGAAGAAACTTGCTGTCATGCCTCAGTCAGCATAGGACCATCTTTTCAAAAGCTGTAATATGCCTCTGATATGCATCTTTGTTATTTGGCAAAATTGCACCGTGTATCATTTTCTCGATCTGAATTTCCTGAATTTGCTTTGGTTCATCACCGTGGGTGAAATAGCTTTTTAGAAAGGAGGCAAGGTTTGTATTGACGTAGGTGTACGGTGAAGTTGAAAGGGATACGCTTGCTTGTGATGTCTGTGCGGCAGGCAGGATTGATTTTCAAAGCAAAGAGAAGAAACTCCTCAAAACCTGTCAGCACAAAGCAAGTCCAGAACGATCTCGAAGTGCATCAGTGGGCAACTCAGCATATAGTGTCTTGTACTTGTCTTCCTACCAAGCCCCAGTGGAGCATACCCTCTTCAGAAAACACTAGCAACAGGTCAGTGTTAGTGTCATTATTCTGTCTAGATAAATCTATGTGCTTTTATGCTGTGGATGATGCCATTTAGCATCGTTGAATTCTGTGACAGGAGTACAGGGTAAAGGTGGATGGCATTCAAATTAATCAGCAAATTTCATAAATCAGGAGTGTTACTCATGGTGACAGTGATCAAATCAAAATCGGTGATCAAATAAGATCATTGCTTGCATGGTAAATAAGGTGTTTTAAAATATTGAGTTACTTGTTCATTTTAAACAATATGCTAATATAGGAGATGAACAGGTGCTGTAACTTGGTATTTGTTTCCAAATAATGGTGAACGTGAAGTTTCTAGAGGCAGATGTATGTGGATGGGAATGCCAGACTGTACCTTCTGGATGAACAAAGGTGGCCGCAGTGATTTCAGAAACTTGATATTTCTTACCAAAGACAAGAAGGAAAGGTGGTGTGAGTGTGGGTAAGTCTGTCGTAGCTGCAGTTCTACAGTCTCTTTAGTTGGGTGGCTAGTGTGGGGAAGCAACAAGCAGTAGCAGATCTCGTGCAACTAGCTTAAGGGCCAGCTTTCTGAGCTGTTTTAATAGAGAAGTGCCTTTTTCAATCCATCCAAAATGTTAGGTAATATAGTAGGCCTCATGGAAAAATAGTAATGGTTAGAGCCTTAACTCTCACCCTTGAAAGAAGCGAAGAGATTATTTTGCCCATTTCACAGAGTGAGAAGAAATGTAGGTCAACTCCCTGCTGAGCGCTGCTATGGAGATGTCCAGTTCTCTTGAGTACAGCTGATGTTTTATTCTAAACCAACAGTATCATTATTTTTCATCTACGTGAAGCTACCTTTGCTTTCCTTGCATCTAGCATGTTGCTTCTCCTCGCTTCCCTTATTTTCACCTGTACAAGGAAGGGATGTGTGCCATGACTTCTGCGTTAGCCCTGCGTTTCCTTTTGTTGGCATTGAGAAGGGGGAAGGGCCAGTGCTGGGCGGGGGGGAGCACCATAAAGGGCTGGGGTTGGAGTTGAATGTTAGATCCGGCTGCTTTCTCTTCCATCAGGGATTTTTGGAGCAAGCACTGTGTTTCAGAGATTGTTGCATCCTTGTAATGAAGGAATGGGAAGGGAACGTGTTCTATTCCACACCTTCTGTCGGTTCAAGTCACATCCAACACACGCGTCTGCTGGGCTCAGCCCACGGGGGAGATTGCAAACAGGTCAGAATGGGAAGAAAAGTGACGAACTTGGAGGTGTCATGAACTTAAAAACATAAATATTTAGGAGCCTGATGGGAATCTGGATGTTTTTTATTCCCTGAAGGAAAACTTCAGAAAGGTAAGCTTGATTTTTATTCAGCACACCCTAGAAATTTGGGATGGAAGAGAAGGCGACTTGGCCTTTTTGTTCCATCCTGGTTTGTGCTCTCACTTCATGGATCAACCTCCACAGGACTGCAAATTCCTTCAAAATTCAAATTTTATAGCAGCCTCTGGACTGGTTGCGATCGTTCCTGTTAAATTTTAGGCTAATATAAACGATCTTAAACCTCAAAACACTTAGAAAGTCCTCATCCTTTTTAGCATGTGACTGCATTCTTAGGCTAGGAGCTGAATTAAAGAACATTCCTAACCAGGTCAGAAAATGAGATTTCACCACCAAAGTGGTTGGAAGTAAATAAAGTGGGGCCTTTCAGGTACTACTTGACAATTTTTCAAGACTTGAAACTACTCTGACCTCTTGATCAAAAGATGCAGTGCTGCAATCATCGAGGTCATTACAGAGAAAGGTAAGAGGGCTGCTTAAGAGTCTGCATAACCAGGCTTCATCACATTAGTCCATGATTCAGGCTGAGTGTGTGCTGCAGAGAGATGACAGCAGGCACTTCAGAGCAGGGAACGAAGAGAAAACACTCTCAGCTTCTCTGCTATATTGACTGCTCCCCTTTATCTTTTAAGCAGGATGGATCAATTTTAACAAAATGTGAACTAACCATCGCATGGGCTTCATCTGTAGAATTAGATGAGGCCCATCTAATATTAAAGGACTTCCCTTTACAGTGACTGCTGTATTGCCAACCACACCCTCACCCTGAGAGAAATCAAAGCTGATTTTGAAATGCTGTTGTGTTGGCTGCAGCTGGAGATCAGCCCCGGTTCAATTTTGCTGACCTTCCAGTATCAGTGGGATTCTTTCCATCAGATTACTAAAGCTTTGCTTCTGTTTTTATCTTCTTTTTACTGACACCGTCTGATACTTGGATGCTTTGTCATGTAGTCTAGTTTGTATTTGACACCACAAGGAATTCTCTGTATCTGCTATTTGACCTTAAAGTATTACTAGAGGGCGTTGGTAAAACTTCTGTTCGACTTCCCAAATGCGTTCTACATCTTGAAGTGGTCACTTGCATTTTAACATGACTACACCTGCCAAGCTGAAGGGCAGTAAGAATCAGATCAGCAAGTAAAACTGCAGTGGATATTTGCATATTTGTTTTTCCTTTAATTTTTACTTCCGCGTTAATCCTGCTGTAAAACTAATTATGACAGTGCTTGTAGCTAATGGAGGCTAACGATTACCGACTTGATCACTGTTTCACACTAGCACGTGTCTCTTACCTAGAGCATAAAAACTGGATGACACTTGTCTGGGAGAAAGCTGGCCTTATTTGTCTGTGCAGTATCAATTAAAGCAAACGCTTCCGCGTGCATCTTCAAGTGGGGGAGTGCAGAGGATGAGGAGAACAGGGTTCAGTTTTAGCCATGTCCTATACAGTGCCTTAATTCCGTCTCGGAAATCTAAACAAATGGTGGTACAGCCACTGCTTTTCACAGGAACCAGTGAGGTGAAACAGGAGATGGTTAGCTTACTCGCCTAATTGCCTAGCGTGTGAGGGAAGCTGGTTTGGATCTCCTCCTTCCTCCTGTCCTTCAGGCAGGGCCTAACAGCAGTCAGACAGCCTTCAGGGCAGGATTACCTCAGCCTTTTCTCTCATATAGCCTTGTAAAGCAAACAGACAAGAAAAAAAAAACAACCCTCAGCGTTCACTGGCACAAGAGCTTGCTGCCTCCTCTCCAGGTGAGCGCCGGAGCCAGCAGACAGTCAAGTCACTGCTACCTTTCGCCCAAAGCCGATGTAGTCATTTTGTGCAAAATGAAATGCTGTCAACAGGGATGATGGAAGAGGAGCCGCCTCGGCCTGGCGTAAGAGCTGGTGGTTGCAACATCCAGCAGGTTTGTGCAAGGCTTCAGCCCAAATAACAGCTTGGGATGAAGCCAGAGCAGGATTTGAACCACGATGCTGCCACGCGGTCCAAAACCACCACTGCCTCGTTTTTCATTTCTAGATTTGCCATGAAAATCATGTTTTTTACTCTACGCTGTTTAGTACATTCAATTGAAATTTACTGTTAGGGATAGTTTAACCAAAATTAGGTTTGAATGATTAATTTATTGGCTTAAAAAAAAAAAATCCACAACTCTGATAATCGAAATTTTCCAGTGATTGTTGAGTGAGATATTAGTGGTAGCAAGTAGGGCTGTACAATGACTGAACGATCCAGTTTTCAGCGCTGCTGTATTTGTAAATTGTTTCTGTTATCAGAGAATCTGATTAAGTCACAGCTGCGTGGCGTGCTGTGGTGTGGAAGAGCCGAGCTTTGTTGGTGCACGGCTTCATGGACTCATCTGGGACCGTGAGCTGGGGCTTTAGGAGCTCAGGGGTGTCCTGACAGCTCCCCCAAAAAGAGGGTCCCTAGACACTTGCAGGTATGGTCTGCAGTGCTCCAAAGGGCAGTGATCTGCTGTGACGGGACCGCGGCTGCATGTGAGCTTGGCAACTCCAGTCTTTATATTAAAAAAAAAAAAAAAAAAAAAAGCCAAACACTTTATAAACAGAAAATCCTATAATCCTATTGTAAATGGAGCATATTAGTACATCAGGGTGTTCTCAGCTTCTTATTACTACAGAAAAGAATATTAGACTAACAGGAAAATGTCTGCCTCTACCTGACTTGATATAATTACTATTTAACATGAGTAAGAGCCAAAGTCTGGGGTTTCAAGACCAACCTTTTTATTTTTAAACAAACAATACCTATTTATAAATTACATAAATATCTACTAGATACTTTGTTCATATCTAGTTATCCTATTGACTGTTTTCTTAATAAAATGAGTAGTAAGGTCATTAAGCTATTGCATTGCCAGCGACTGATGTGTGGCCCGAGCAAGCTTTCCTGCAGCTTCCAAAGCACCTGGAAAGTGGGGAGAGCCTCTGAACACAACCACGTGAAAGAGACCTTTATTCAGGTGCCATACATGTTAATGTTTCGTGGTTGATAGATACCAGTGGGGAGCTTAAAGTGCTGCTCTTCTGCTAAGGGAAGATATGTCGTGAAAACCCTCGTGTTCCCTAGGGCTCCTTACTGTCCAAAGGGAGTAGTAGAGAACCTAAGTAAATGTACTGTAGTTTAAAAAAACAAAAAGTGATCCTTGAGTTATGTGCTTTCAACACTTCTAATTAACAACTCTCATTTAATTTGGCAATATATTTAGCAATGTTTAACCTCAAATATAATTTAACAAGACAAATGCAAACAAGAGCGGTGGGACAAACAAAGCTGAAGTTCCTGGCTGCTGTCACCGTATTTGTTTTGCAAAACAGGTCCCTCAGCCTGGTTTCCTTCACAGTGTCCCGAGAAGACCTTGCTCTAGTTTTTTAAAAGCGTCGGTATGTGTTCTGCCTGTGATTTGTGCAAGTATTTCCATTAAAGTTAATCAATCAACACCGAATAACAAACGCTTTTACCACGAATGGAAGCGGCTGGGTGTGCAAGGAGGACAGAACCGCGCGTGTGAAGGCAGCGCAGAGAACACAAGGAACCTCAGAGGGGTGTTTGCTGTTTGATAAGTTTTGAATGGCTGCCTTTTGAGATACAGAGGTGGATTAGGAGTTGTAGAATGCGCAGAATGTTTTCCTGTTATGTGCTTTGCCAAGTAATAGAAGTAGAAACAGGATAGTGCCTAAAATATAAAGGGGTGGGAGTAAGAGAAAATCAAAATTTATTTACCCAACGTCCCCTCTTTTTCTGTGCGTATGTTTTTTTCATTGTTATAACATAGCAGAGGCATTTTTTCAACACATTGCACCTGAAGGCACTCTGTGACACCTGATATTTCAATAGCAATGTCTACTTTTCGTGCAGCAGCAGTCGGTTCCGCAGTGGTTGCGTATCTATGAATTTAGCAGAAGGAGATGTGATTACCTGGTCATGCTACCTGTCATTTGAAGGGAGCATCCACACTCTGGTTGGTGGTGTAAGCACACATGGGTCCGGCCACGGTAAGAGATGTTGTGAAATATGTAACTGAGGAATCCAAGGACACCTACCTGCAAGAGCAGGGGCTGTAAGCTGGGACTTGCACGCTGATCGCTCTCGGGGCTGGCCCCGGACATCGCTGCTTCAAAACCATGAGCTGGGCCACGGTGGAGGAGGTCTGGGAGAGTATACAGTTGGTTGTTTCTCCAGTCACATAGTTTTCTCCTGTCTTCTTTAGCTGAGCCACTGCCTTAGATATGGTTTGAATTAGTGGGCACTTTAGCTTTTATTTGGGAGCAGCAAGCTGCAAGTTTAAAAGCAGCTAATTATACATCCTGGGGATTAGAGGGCTTGTACAGAAAACTGAATTGCCATTTAGTCCCCTCAGAGGTTGCTCGGTTTCCTTCAGTTATGCTTCCTAAGTTGACATCCCCCGTGAAGAGTGTGTGCAGTTCTGTTAGCCTGGTTTGTAGCTGTTGGGCATCGCTGGTGCTGAGCCTTCTGAGGCCAGGAAAGAATCCCGGAGCTGGCTGGTTGCTCATAGGGTGGGAGCAGAGAGCTGAAGGGTGGTTGGGGTTCAGACAGATGCCTTACGTCTTGCAAAAGAGACTTGTTCTTCAGCCCAAGTGCTTCGTCTTAGGAAGTATTATTTCCAAGGGGGTAATGAACGCAGCAGTAGAGTATGTACCTTTTTAAAAAATACCTGAGGCTAGGTTTTTTGTTTGTTTCTTTTAAGAAGTGATCAAAAAAAAAAAAAAACCTTCATGTGTGTTAAGAAGGTTTTTTTCAGAGTTTTAGTATATAATACTTTGCCTTCAGGAAGAAAACTCTAGAGGTTTAGGCTGAGTCTTTGAACTGTATAACATCCAATAAAGAAAGTTACAGCAAAGACAGGTTTTTGTTTGTTTTACTATGATTTTTTAACTATTATTTTCCATTACAATGTGGGTAATTTTATTTAAGTATTCCTCTTCGCAGTGGAATTCTATGGATTAATTCAGTCAGCATGGGGAATGACAGCCTCTTGTTGCACTTACTAAGCTATTTAACTCAGATCTGAAGCGAGGAAGAGATTTCCTGCGGAGCTCTTTTTGGTTCATGTTAAGCTAAAACTTCCTCTCGGTGTTCGGTCCTTCTCTATTCAGGAAACACTTGTGCATTGTTTCATTTGTATGGTTTTGTCATGAGGCTCCATTTAATTATGCACAAATGACTTGCACAGAAATCTCAAACATGACAAATATCTGTTGAAGGCTAGAAAAAAACCCTCTGTAATCTCAAATAGCAAATTCTAAGAATGGGGTATATTGTGTGGGCAAAAAGTCACTGGTTGAGGCTAAGGATGAGAGGGTAGCCAGTAATACTTCACCGAAATTCACAAGAGTTCTTAGAGCCCTTCACAATTTTTTTTCTTGTTTGTCTAGAATTGGTGACAATTGGTGACTCAAATTTGCAGATTTAAGTGTAAAGAAAAACACGCTTTCTGAGTATTCTTCAACTATAATTAACAACAAGTCTCACGAGTCATTTATTGTTTGCAAAGACATCAAAACATTTATTCATGTCACATTCTACTAATGATTTAAGAAAGGATAAGTTAATAGCTCCAAGTTACGAGCCGTAGTTACTGTTGACTCATTCACTGTTTTTTAAATGCTCTGGCCTGGATCTAACAAAAGATTCACACACATGCTTAATTTTAACATGGGAGCTTATGGAGAGGCTTAATCCTATTCACACGTTTGTGATTGCAGCGTTTGCTATGGGACATCGCGCAGTCATAATGGGAAGGATGTTCATTAAGCATATTTTATTAATATACGATGAACACCATAAATGCAGTGACCTGTGAGATAATTGCCATTTACATATTTTGATTCATTACTACATTTTGCTCTTGTTTATTCATCAGGCATGAAAATGTATGAATTTCTTAGCTTCCAGATGCCGAGCAATGTTTCATTCATCTGATGGTAATTTATAAGGGATTTTTTAGAGAATGATCATCTGCTCTCTGATAAAATGACAGAAAGATGGAACTTAGCGCTTCCATTGGCAGAGCTGCCCCTCAACGGGTATCTCTTCTTGTTTCTGACACTTGCAGTGCAAGCATTAATACAGAGCTTGTGTTCCTCACAGACACGTGTGGATGCAGGTGGGTACACGCCAGCCTAACCTTGTGCCGCGCGGTTCCCCGCCGCGGGGAGTGCAGCATCCTAAGCTGAAGGCTGGCAGCATGGGCAGCAATGAGGCTGCTGCCAGGGTTTTTGGTGCTTGCATTCCTCAGCCGCATCCTGCTGCTTTAACGCTGGCCTGGGCAAGTCAGCGTGAGCCAGTGGCACCGCTGATTGCTAAAGCTGGTGGTGTGCGCGGTTCCCACGTTCCCATTTAACTTGGCAGATGTTGATGTTGTGTAGATTGCAACACACTCCCCTGCCTTCCCCCCCTTCCCCAAATCAAAATAAAACAGAAGTGAAGCAAAAATATTTCTCATGCTTAAATTTATAAAAGAAATGTTGAGGTATGATACTTTCAATTTATTTTTTCAAACCGTTTGCAAAGCTGGTTCAATTTTTGTTTTCATGTGGTACCCGGAAAGTCTGCTGAAGATGATGAGGTTGAGTTTCAATTTGGATTTTACTTCTCAGAAATAATTTAAGGATGATATTACAATTTCTTTTTGGTTTCCGATGAGACAACGAGGTGACTGATTGGCGATGACATAGCACAGGTGAAGAACAAAGCCTGTCAAGTATGTGAGGCATGTACTTAGTATGTGAAGAGGAAACACTAAGATGCGATAGTGTTTCTGTCTACAAGCCTTATTCAGTTGCTTCTTCTTATATTTCAAATTATGCAGGAGCAAACCCAAAGAGCATACCATTCAATTTGCTATTCTAATGGCCTGAGCTATAGCATGAAGCTTCTATTTCCTTTATGTAATTTTTTTTTTTTTTTTTTTTTTTTACCTTTTTATGCCAAGTGTGCTTGCAGCCAAAGCAGGGAAGTGTTTGAAGTATAATGCAAAAAGGCCTTTTTATTTCTACTATTCTAGCAGTTTGAATCGTTGCCAATCTATTGATGGATTTGTAGATCTCATTTCATTACATCACCATGTTGCCTTTCCTAATGGAGAAATTACTTTCCCGATGCTCTGAGTCAGCAGCCACCTCTAATGCATTGACATTCCTTGGATGCAGTTTCTGTGAAATGAGGGGGCAGCTCTGCTGGTAAAGGTTTTATGTCTCTTACTGCACTCTTGTACTGATGAGCAATTAAAAGCATCTTTAACTCGTAGCGTCCTTTGACATAATCCATGGAAGATGTGCGTCCCTATTTGTTTGAAGGGGTTTGGTGAGCTGCAGAGAAAAAGGGCTTATGATCTATTTTCATTTGTAGTGCACCAGTAAAACTCATCTACAGCACCAATGTAATAATATTACACCAAGGAAGCAATCGCACAAAAGAGAATAAAGATCCCGTTCTTGCTGCTGCTTCTTGTGTATTTGGCTAAAATGTGAAGAGAATCTCTAATATACCACCTATGAGAAAAAGCCCCGGATGAGGAAGAAGATGCAGAGGAGCAGAAGAAACGACTTAAATACCTTAAGAGTGTTTCACAAGTTTCCAGCCTTATTTTTAACTTCTTTGCACCTGAAGTGCTAGCTTCCCTTTCTGTCTCTCTACCTCTCCCCTTAAAAATACAAAGAAGAAAACAAACCCAAACCCAATTCTTGCTTTTAGATCCCCCGGTGTAGCAGTCTTGGCCTTCTTTCATTGTTGTTCCCTGCCAGTCTTAATCTGAAAATCCCATCACACTGAGCCCTTGGAGGCTTCTTTTGGAAGTGTGGAGAAGAGGAGTAATTATCACATTTATGATTATCTGCTCCTGTATTAATGACTTGCATTTCAAGAGCTGAAGATGAAATTGTAACTCTCAGGACCAAATTGTGACAGGCAAATGGCTTCAGCCTATCCTTGAACCTGAGCACGGTTGGCTAGGCACTGTTGGGGCCTTATTTCTGCCCCTGGGCTAGTGACTAAGGCAGCAGTTACACGTTTTAGTGGGAATAGCAAGCTCTTCTCAACAGCGATGATTTCAGAGATGTTCCAAGAATAGGGTTATTTTTTTCTGCATGCTATTGTATCTATGAGAAGATGCACCAAATGATCATTAAAATGAGGTACATGTGACCGCTTCTGTGCCTCCCTTAAAATGCTGATTCATACCCAGACTTAATGAGACTCTGGATACAATAAATGGACACAAAACTGTTCAAAGCTGTGAGTGAATGCAGTGGGCTTGCCTGTGCTAGAGCTTACTGCAGGTAGAAGAGGATTTTCTATCTGAATCAAGGAGGAAGAGAAAGACAAGATGATATGTTGCATTCTTTATAGAAGAGGACTTGGAATTAATTCTGAACCATTAAAAAATTGAGTTTCCTACACTGTGTCTGGCTACACAACATCTTTTCTAGGATTTTGAACCTCGTGAAGGTAAATGCTGACTTCATTGTTTTGGTTTCGTTTTTTTTTTTTTGTCCCAGCATACAGACTTGAGAAAAACTTGATCATATGTTCTCACATAACAGATTTTAATGTGTCAGAACAAAGCCTTATGGTATCTTTTTGGTGTTGCTGATAGTATTTGTCAGATAAAAGTGATTTAGAAGTCTAGAGCAGATATGAATTATGTTGAATTTGCATATCTTGCCATGAGAAACTTGTATCCCTCAAACCTATTCACATTCTAATACATAATCTGTCTGCACACAAAAGCACGGTATTTTCTTCAAACAATAATAATTTAAGTTTCTGTCGGGGTTTTATAGTTGATGGAAAACTGGCAGAGCTGGATCCAGCAGAACTGGGCCAGTTTAAACGATTATCAGTTTGCATGTTTGGCATTCTTGGCCTATTAAGTGTGGCGCTTTACACTTAGCGCTTCAAGATTAGCGTGATAGATGAGTGTACTCTGCAAAAAGGTTTTTACAGTTTATACACTTATTAACTGTTGCGTTGAACCTGGGAAATAAGTAGTCTTCCTTGATGGATGTCATGTCACAGTAGTACAACAGTTTGTAAATGGGGCATTGCTTTACAGTGTGATTATGGTGCGATAGAATCAATTTCAAATGAAAAATAGTGGTATACAAGCATCCAGAAGTATCAAAATACCTCTGCTGGCTCGTCATACTGGTTCACAAGCCAATGTCACTTGCTCTTGAAGCTTAGCTTTGTTACTTAAGGTTCCTTACTGTAGCGTTATTCACAGAAATTATTAAATTGATCGAAGGCAGAAAGGAGCCTGGTAATTCCAGAAGGCGTCAGGGTTCTGTGAAAAGCCTGGCGTTTAGCCCTGCACATTACCCACCACTTGTAGCCTTCACTGTTGGAGGAACTGCTCAAAGGTGTGGAAGTTGCTCAGGCTTTCTTGTAATGTTGACATACTAGAACAATCTTGTAGAATATTATTAGTGATTTGGACAAGACACCCTTGAGTCTATGCATCCTTACGCTTGACACCAGGGTGTTTGAAACTCAAAATCGTGAACAAGTAAGGCTCCATGAGCGTACAAAGTTTCTGTTTACCCATGATCTCTTAAGTATGTATCTGCTCACGTACTTACGTACATATGATACCTGAGAGGTTGGATGCTGTCTGGTAGGCTGTACAAGAACAAATTCTGAAGTGTATGCTTATACACACAATGCAGTGTCTGTGTTTCTCTTTCAATCCAGATTCTGCAATATAGTTTCCTTTGGAAAGCAGCCGGAGATAGCAAGATAATTTTGGATGATGTTTCCTTCAGAATTTTATTTGAATGCTCTAGATTCCTTGGTTTCTTCCCGTGCCAGCTCTCTCTCTCTCTCTCTCATATCCCTGTGGCCCTACTAGTAGTGTTATTCTCATGTATGTAGTTGCATAGGTCAGAAAGCGAAGGGCTGTGCTATACCTTAGTCCTTTAGCACAGTCACAATTTCAATTTTCTTCCAGTGAAAAATGTCACCACATCTTTCTTGCGCACTGTGTAAATGGCTTACGGCAAGATCTGTTTCAGGATTTTTCACGGATAACCTCTGGCTTGTTTTGTGTCTGCTCTGAGGCTGTTAAGCATTACGCAGATCCAGTCCAAAGCGTTAGTGGCCGTACTAGTGCGTTGTTGTAGCACCTGTGCTGGTAACGGAGGCTCTTAGCTTTCCGTTGTACTTCTCTGGGACAGCTGCCTGTCTTTGGAACTTCAGCTGGCTCGGAGAGATATGGCTCTGAACAAAGCTGCGTGTGAAACGTGTACGCTGATAGCAGAAATCTTACCCTGCAGGGCCTCAGATCATTCTGCACTATCTTAAGTGCCAAATACACACAGTTTTTATGTCCTTCAAAAGAATTTTTTGGAACAGCCTGGATTCAAACCTTCACCTCGAAAAATATAGTACTAAATGCAACATAAATAGCAATTCTGAGTGTGTAGCAGTACGAAAGATGTTGGTTGCTGTGGAAGTCTGTTCAGAGTTATTAAGGAATTCATAACACCTTTAACAGAAGACAACTCTACAGGTACCAACTTTTCCATGTGAAAGTTTCTAGCATATAGCTTATGGTTAGAAGGTCGTTCTAGCAGTTTCCAGCTGTCCTCATTCTACACATCAGACACCTTGTTGTTAGACGTTCAAAAGCTTTTACTTGCACATGAAGAGGATGCATTAAAACCTTAATGGTACTCAGGATAATATTAATTACGTTCCAAGGTGCAGAAATAAATTTTAGCTTCAGTCAATGCTAGACTTCTGTGAGACACTTCCAAAATAACCTAGGCAGGTAGTTCCTATATATATCATTTTTCTTTTAGCAGTGATTTTTTTTTGTCTTTTTGTTTGTTTGTTAACTAAAGATAGATTTTGGTGCTAATGTCTGCCTCAGACTGAGGAATTAAAATCTGAGTGAAAAGGTTTAGTCTTTAAAAGGAACACGTCGGTCCCGATAGGCGTTGCGTGGGTGGGTATTTCTAAGCTGCTACTTCAGATATCCTGGTGAGGGTTTTGTGGAGATGTATCCTGGTGTTTTCTTTGCTCTGTTCATTCTGTTTGCCCTCCTCCTCTCCCTTCTCCGAAGCGGTAATTAATGCCTAGCATCAGCATGGTTGCTGCTGCAGAGTGAATATACTGCAGGAGGAACAAAAGAATGACGTACGCTTTGAAAAGAAGCCAGATAGCGAAGAATGATTACAGGCCACTTAATTGCAGGCTTTTCAGAGCAGCAGGTTTAGTTTTGCATCGCTTCAAAAACTAATAGTTTCGTGGCTTTTATAAACAAGATAGTGGAAAAAAAAAGGTGACGTGCATTTAAAAGAGCAGGGTTGTTTTTACTTGTGTATTTTTCACTGTGATATCTGGAAAAGTTTACGCTGAAGAGCAGCTTGAAATAAATCATTTTATAAAAAGTAACAAATATCATGTAAAAAAACAAAACAAAACAAAAAACAGAAAATGTGATTCACGGTTTCCACTCAGCTAGAGGCATTTGCTGTGGCCTGGCCCCTTGCTGCCTCTCCAGCCGTTACCCTTGCTTCCAGTGGGAGCAGCAGCAGGCGTGACCTGTGCGCCTCGTACCTGGGGTTTGTGTGGCTCCCATTTCTACTTAGCACGTGGCTGCGGGGCGAGAAGACCGGCTGCTACAAGGACAGCAGCGTGCCCATCTCGCCTGCCTCAGGGATGCTCTGCTGCCCTGGGGCTTCCCCGCAGGGAGTGGGATGGGCTGAGGCCTGGAGCCTGCGCAGGCCCTCGGGCCTCCCTGCGGCCACTGCTGCCTCCGCCAGCACCCGCCTGCTCCCGGCGCTTCCCTTCTGAGCGCTCGGGCTTCGTCCCACACAGCAGACAGGCCAGCACGTACCCGTCAGGGAGAACTGTTTCCGAGATCAGGAACGCAGAGGAGCGGGGGAAGGCTGCAGTTGCTTGAATGTCCTGCTCCGTGGCAGAGCCATCCTTGTAGACCAGATTGTAGCTGATGTCTGTTGAATTTCTGTAACCTCGTTTTTGCGAGGTGGGGTCGTTAGCATTCATCCAGAAAACCCCTCGTTCTCCATCCATAGCAAAGCCCTGAGCTGGCAAACCTCCTTTGCACATTTCCCTTCTGGAGCATGTCAGCCTGATAATGTTGAAACCATGTGTATGCACGTGCACAGCTCTGACAAGTCTATGTTTTTTATATTATGAAGTAGGTGCTATTTCAGCAACCTAAACGTGTTTCCTCGTTTTTCATGCACCTTTAAGAAATATCCAGTTTTTTTATTTTGATAACCAGTTGCCAACATGGAGTTTCTTCAGCTGTCCTCTGTCATCTTCTTGGGAAATGTTATGCCTTCTTATCCTTCTGAAGATGAGTTTTAACAAATTTTCTATTTGCTAATGTCTCATTCCTAAAATGGCATTATCTTGTGTTAAAAGAGATTGATGAAACATTCTCACTGTCATGAAAAGCTGAAATTTTGCTGTGTTGTTTTACACAACTTGCTCTGATTGCAGTTATATCGGCAAGCGAGTATCATATCAGGGATGAAACTACTGATTTTCTTTTTAATAACACCACTTTAATAGTCATTTCCTGATCAGATTGAGTGCATGTACCATGGCCTAAACCAAATGAGATATATTTCAGGTGAGAGTCAATCCCAATTTAGTTTTTAAAATGATGGAAATTATCTGAGAGTTGATGGGGTCTTTCTGATAGCTGTTTTAATTGTGGGATTTTCTCCTGTGTAATACCAGCATCTGAGGAACACTTTGCTAAAGGTTGGATGAATATGGAGGCATTTCAATTTGTATTTGATAGCTTTTCTCAAGGCTTTCCAGGAAGGGTTTTTCGTAGGAAGGTTTCTAGGGAAAAAGCAGGTGTGCTAGACTTAGTTTCTGATGCTTATATGGTACAGGACAATAGAGGGGGGAAAATGTAAGCAAGCATCTCAGCAATCCTTCTTAAACATCATGAGAAAGAGAATATAATTACTGTGTTTATCCCGTGCCTCTAACATCATCTTAACAGCTCCATGCCTCATTATTTACTTTTGCCAGCATCATGCGTGTTTTCATGTGTAGGAAAGCCCATACTTCCCTTTTACTGAATGTGTAAAATCTCATATTTACCCTGAGCTTACATTAGGTAAATGTTATGATACCATCAAGATGCTGCCACACTAGTTCCAAAGCAGCAGCAGGTTGATTTATCTGTTTGTTTCTATGATATTGAGAGGAAAATGTAGTTAAATATCACTATGTTGTATGCAAGAAAATAATACATTTTAATGCTTCTCTTCTGTCACATAAAAGTCCCTAAATTGCTTTTGGCACGTAGATAATTTAGAAAGAAATTGCTGTAGTGACAGAAGTGTTTTGAAAATAAACCTTGAGTGAGAATGTGAAACCTGTAATTATCTAATGGAAGACCGACAAGATTTTTGAAAGCAAAACAAACGGTAAAACAGCAGAGTGCTGTGGTTATCTGACCTTTCCACCTGCTGGCATATCTCTGTTTTGTGGAGATGTAGGGCGTGATTTTCCAGATTCCCGTTAGCTGTAAAACGTTTTGGGTGAGGTATTTGGAACATAAAAACAGCAGGAGCAGTCGTTTGCTTGTGCTCTGCAAAACCATTTGCAAAACTGTGTGCTTCTGGGGTAGCAGAACTTGTAGAGGACTGGTTGAACGCAAAATCGGGAAACAGTAGTTTTGGGAAGCAGGTGAGTAAGGTATGCAGCAACACCTAAAAGAATATCCTGGGGTTTAGGAGGATAACTGTTCCTTGCGGCCGGGATGCCATTCCTGCTGCAGGCACTCCTGTATTCAGCACCACACAGCCAGAGATCTGCTCGCCCCATCGGTGTTACAGCACTGTCTTTGCCCTCCTCTCCTCCTCTCTCTCCTGTGTTCATGCCTAAATGTAGTGTCTTCATGGGAGATGTCTCCCTGTACCTTCGTTTCCCACTGGTGAGCCTGGGGCTCTCATTCTCGTCTTAATAACTGAGCTGCTTTTCTGAGTAATTTGCCTGGTAGAAGTGTTCTGAAGAACTTCAAAATTTTAGTCCATTTTTCTTTTTCTGAAATATTTCTTTCTATATTTGTGAGTTTTGCGGCCTCTCCAATGCCTTTCTGCTGGGGATCAGGGCATGCATTTCATGATGCGTTGCTGTATGCAGGGGCTTTGTTTGGAGGGAGCTATTGTTTGGGGGACAGCTGTTAAGATTGTGTTGCACGCTGGTGACAACTTAGTATTTTTTGCAAGGATTTACTCACTGTAGAGTTTGAGTCTTGTGAAAGTAGGTCATGAAAGACCTCTGTTAAGAGAACACTTGAAGTCACAAAAAAAAAAAAGCAAAGATCACTCTGAGATCTCTAGGACTCTTGTGTTAGAAGGGTTCCCCACAGCCCTGCCTTCCTTTTTGACTCTTTGGCTACCAAACCTGTAGTCCGTGTTTGTTCTTTGTGACCGTGGCTCACTGGTGTGCAGCAGTGCAGTGGCCGGAGACAGGCAGTTGGCTCTTCATTTATGAGAAACCCTTGGTATTCCTTATAGAATGACTTCTGACCTCTAAGAACTTGAATACTTTGAAAACTTCAGTAAGAACAGGAAAAAAAAAAAAAAGAAGGGAAAAAGGTTTCATGAACCCTGTTTGCATTCATGCACAGTGGAATTGGGTGGGATTTTGTTGAAGTCACTTGTGTCGTTGTTGACATCTAAAAAAGCTTATATCAATCCTAGAAAAAAAAAGTCTCTGCTCTTGCAGTGAAAGGTTTATATTAGGTGCTACAGCAATTCAGCAAATGTAGATTATTATTTTTTTTTGGGGGGGGAAGGGGATGTCTAGCTAGATCATGAGTAGTTTAGGTCACAGTGTCTGTATTGCTGCAGGGGAAGGTTCTTGCATACATGTCTGCGTAGGAGCTGTTAGTGTCAGAAAGTTGAGTAAATCTGTACTCAAACTGATATATAGCTTTAGAGATGCCTGCGTACACATCATATCCTGAGGAAAACCTTACGAATGACCTTGTCGGAGCAGAGAGAGGCGCATCCCTGGGGAATGGGAACCAACACAGTATGTATATGAGTACGAGCAGGTCAGCCAGCCTGACAGCTGTGCTTTCCATGCCTCGTGTTACTCGTTGGCTGGCCGGAGCACCTCTCTAGGTGGTACAAACCAAGCCACTTTGCTTTGGTAGTGTCGTGCTAGTTCACGGCGTGCAACCACATTTTTACCTTCTCTAATCCCAAATGTCATCAGTAAGAAATAATTCATCTGCGTGCACTGTTGCAAATGGGACAGTCAGTCATAATTATATTAATTTACCATTTCTCTAAAGGATACCTAAATGAAGATGTGGCAGTTTGAAAGCATGCTTAATAATTAAAATGTAAAAAAATCTATGTAAGCACTTCTTGCTGCGAAATTCCACAGATCTGTTCAAGATAGCGGCAAAATCTAGGCATCTGGATCTCACTTCTGAACTTAAAACCCAATCAGCCTTGATGTGGATTAAAAATGTCATGACTTTTTGGCCTGTGAAACATATGAATTTCTTGATTTCAAAAACGCAGCTGCTCCAGACAGTGTTAGGTACCTACCAGTGGTAGCAGTGGTAGACCACGGTAGCACCCAGAATCAAGTGTAGATGAGAGAAAATATATGAAGAACCGTGTTAAACTGCTCTGTAGTCCCATCCGGGATAAAGTTGGCTTTGGTGTCTGCATTCCTCTGCTGGTACCTCCTTCGCTCTGCCAGCACAGGCGTGAGCGCGGCTGTGCGGCGTGGCAGGCTGAGGCACCAGCACAAGGTAAAATTGACCCAGCAGAAGGCAAAATTAACCCAGCAGGCGGCCAGGGAGTGCACCGGTCCTGGCCCAGCTTGGTTTGTTGCTCGCACTTGCAGCCGGCCACAGGAGCGTGTGGCAGCGCAGCTAGAGGATGAGCGTGGGGCTGGGGTGAGGGAAGGAGCGGGCTGTGCTCCCTGGGGGACAGGGTGGCTCCGCGGGGGGCAGCAAAGGCTGGGGAGGGGAAGTTGCTGAGTTCTTCCCTCTCTGGTGTTTTGTAGCAGGGTGGAAGGGTATTAGGAATGTGAGGTGTAAGCTCTTGTAGTGCAAGGGCATGAAGCGCTCCTTGTGCTTCTGTCCTTGAATGGTCAGCTCTCAATCATTTTGCAATGCTTTGCAGAGATACGGCAAGTGGTTGTAGTAGGAAATAATCCCTTTTCTGAGCTGGGGGTAGGCGCTGCCCATGGAATCCTATTGGACTGTGGACACAGTGAAACTTCTGTTGTATTGATTCTGGTTTCCAATAGGTCTTCTCTGCTTTCATTTTGATGCATAAATAAAATAGAGCATTTAGTATTTTCTAATTGGAGTTTTATGTGCTAGTTTTAACAGTAAGTTTGTACAGAGGTCATCTAAAAATCTCGAACAGTGGAGCAAAGAAGAACGCTACCTCTGAAGCTGTTTTTCCTTTGGTTAAAAACAAACAAAGTGAATCACATGTGAGTGGGTGCAAAGAAGCTAAAGGAAAACTTTCTGATAGGCCTCTGTATGTGTTGGATGATGTTCACTTCCTTGTGCAACTCAACTGACTCTCATCCAATATTTTTTTATCATGAAGTGAGCTTGTACAGGCATATATTTATTTATCATAAACAACTTAGAAGCTTGAAAAATCCTTTCTGTCTGTCATCCATCTGAATTAAGCTTCCTTTTCATAAATAACCGCATGGTCCTCAGTACGCTGTCAGAAGTTGTTTATGTAGCTGAACGGACAACAAAAATATCTTTTAACACATTGGTGAGCAGCGCAAAATGTGTCTTTGCTGTCCTCATGAATCCACCCTCTGCTTTTTCTCAACAGAACATTTAAAAGTGTAATCAGTAAAATACTAAGTAGTAGAGGTGCTTCTGTAGGTGACTTCTTCAGCTGCCACTGTTGATGATGGCAGCAGTTAGTACCGTGCTGCTGGACGTCCCACACGTGCAGAAGGATGCCCGTCCTCAGCCCTTTTCCTTCCTTCCCTTGTTCACCCTTCCTGTGGTGTTGGGGGGCTGTCGTGTGAAGGCTGGAGGGGGAGAAAATCGTCGTCCTCTAGCAAACCGGGATGTCAGCCTCGCCCTTTGGCTTCTCCAGCACTTGCTGCGTTACCGGCTCTGATCTCTTTAGAGATAAGGAACTTCATTTCATTTCTCTGGCCAGCGTTGGAAGTGTCGGAGCAGCCTTTGCTTAGTTTTGGCAGACACCTGGGAGAACGGCGAGGGAGCCCCGGAGCTGGGAGCTCCTCTTGCTTGCAGGAATAAGGACCGGTCAGCTCTCACTGCCCATTTTAACCCCAGTGCTCAGGTAAGAGCCAGAGCCTGCTACAGCTTCTGCCCAGCACGAGCAGAGCACCTTGCAGTGCTTCGCACACTGGGGGTTTGCGAATGTTTCAGCTTGGGTTTGTGATGTTACTGGGGGAAAAAGGGGGTGCCACGCTGGGTTCTGGGGGACTGGCCAGGTGCTGATCGCCTTTTGCCAGCCACGGTCCTGTCTGGAGGGGGGGAGCTTCTGGCGCCTGCTGCTGTACCTGCAGAGCTGCCTGTATCTACCGTACATTTTCAAAAACACCTATGAGGATATAGGAAACAAAAATTGAAATGCAGAGTGATTGGTAGAATAAATCTTACTCTAACTTAAGAAAAATTGGGGCTTAGGACCTTTTTTTACAGAGCTATTTAATTAAAAATTAACTTCAAAAATGGATCCAAATTGCACTGGAAGCATCTTCTCTCACAGCAGACGTTGAATACAATACAAGCTGAGCTTCCAACATCTACGTTTCCAATTGTGATGTCCTTGCCTCACTGACAGTTGTGAGCAGTTGTCGTCAGTCTGAATATACTGTTTGGCGAGCCACCTGCCTGTCCTTTCTCCTCTCTCACCCACCCGCATCCTTTTGCGGGTGATACAGAGATGGGTAAACCCAAGGAAAGTCCCCCTGCGAGGCGCTGGCCTCAAGGCCTTGTGTTCTCCTGCTAACGTGCGTTTTATTCGCCCCCTTCTTGCTCTGGCAGCAAACGCAGTGATGTAGCGGTCAGGGCACTTTTCCAAACTCTGAAATTTTACAAGCAGTGCACAGTGGAAACATTTAGAAATCCATTCCAACGTACGTATAAGTTATGTGTATATGTCCAAATGTAAATATTCAGAGCTGTTTGTTACGTTTTCAGGTCGGTAACTTGTTAAAGGTTGCTCGTGTCTGCAGAGAAACTTTCCTTCTTGTGGTCAAAATGCCAGCAGGTTTTTTGGGGGAAAGCAGCCGCTTTCTTATCTTGATGTTCCCCATGGTTTATCTGGACTCCTCAAGCATCCACGTACCGTCTGCTGACAAGGAGAGAGCCGGCAGCTCGGCCAGGTCTGCGTTGCTCGCTATTCCTTGGTCGCTAATCAAACTGAAGTGACAGGCTGCCCGAGGTGGGAGGTGGGGACCGATGATCGTGGTTTTCCTTTTATGAGGTTAGAGAAATCTTTATAGTTGAAAATGTAGCTTGTATTTCTTGCTGTAATTTAACTTTTTTTTTTTTTTTTTCTAAATTGCAAATAAGGTATTGACATGTAGGCAAAATCCACGTGTGATGGTTAATAGGTGGTAAAAATGCTTTGGAAAATGTCGTGTTCCAGTATGCCAGTATGTAAATAAAAAAACTAATCAAAGACTAATCAAAATCTGCTGGGTAGAAAACCCAAACTTTGAATAGCTTCAATGTTAATGATTTGTATTTAGATTTTATTTTATTTTTTTTAGATTTTTATTTTTTTTATTTTTTTACAAAAATCTAACCTATCCCTTAAATTCTATAGCCCAAAAGTCATGGTCTTGCAAAATTCTAGTCTTGATTTTTATTCTTAAGTTTATTCCTATTCCTAGGTCTCAGAATGGGAAAAATTCTTAACCTCGAGTAGCTGCTTCCCGTGCCTTAGATCTTGAACATCTGCCAGGGAACATGCATCTCCATGAGAACTGCTGATTGTTCAGATCCCATCAAATGGCAGTGAAGGCAGAAAGTCTTTCAGACAAATGTCTTGGTTTAATGATTTTTTTTTGTCTTTTAATTACTAATCGCTTGATTTGAATCCATTGGTGGTAAGGACATAAACCTTGCAGCATCCTAGTGAATCTTTCTCATCAGAAACCACTAATCTATCTTGACTTGCCTTTTCTGCTTAAGGTCGGTACCAGTTCTGTGCCAGAAGGTCTGTTTTTTAACATTACAGCCAATTCAAAATAAGATAAACTTTGTAAGAAGTACAAGTTGCACTAACAATGCTTGGCATGTTTGCAATAACAATTTCTCTTTTTTTTTTTTTTCTGGCTGGATGTAGTGCCCTTCTCCATGTCATGGCATGAGATGCTCAATTGCAGGTGGGAGTCCCAAAGAGGGGACAGGGACGTGGGGCTGAGAGCACTGGATTTGTTTTTTTATGTCAACCAGCACCGACTTGGGCTTGAAATGCTAGCGAAACCTGAGACCCATGGGGTTTAAAATCCCCCGAGGGCAGGATTATCCTTCCTCCTTCTCTTGGTGGACCAGCCCATGTCCTGGGAGGGCTCCACACGCTGTTCCGGGCTTCCAGCATGCAAACCACCAGAAGCACTGTAACTGCCTTAATACCACTGGTTATTTTTTGGGTGCCTATATCGGTATGATATAGTAACGATGCGTTACAGACGTTTGCAGACATGCTGTGTTTGTTTTCTTGGTGTTCACCTTACAAAATGTATTTTCAGGCGATTGTATCTAATCATTTGGTGTCAGCGTAGCAAAAAGCATGAGAAGATCCAAACCTGACCTTTAATTTTCAGGTCGGCTGAGCCTGGGAAGGAAATATTACCCATGCTTGATTAAACACGTGCTTAAGCCCTTTGCTTCCTCTTGAGTGATTTGATATTTAAGTATACACTTAAAAGCAAGCATGTGCTCGAGTACGTTCCTGAATTGTGGCCTGATCTCTGCCTGGGAAAGAGGGAAGTGTTCTCCTCTTGCCTATTGACCTTTCCTACCATCACAGGTATGCCACACCTAACTTTGCAAAAACAATATGCAGCTTTCCTGCCTGGTGGGCAGGTGAATCTTGAAAGTAGTTATCATAAAGAAAAAGCAGAAATGTCCATTTTGAATTAGCATTCGGATTTTACAGGCACTCCAGATTGAGCGCAAACAGTGTAATTATTCATTTTGGCATTGTGATCAGACAAACCTGCATAAGCTATTCTTAAAACAGCAATTACGGTAAAAGCAATATATGTTCAATTATGATTGTCATTACCTTTTTTCTTTCTGGGGCACGTGTGTAGGTTTTGTAAAGCAACGGGATCACCCAGAGATAGGAGCCTGTGGGCTCTGCAACACAGCCATTGCTGTTTTCCTGAAGTCCCATGCCATTATTGATCACTATTAACTCTTATCCCAAGTACAACTAGCGGAAGACATGAGTTAAAGGATTAGGTGCAGAACCTGCCGTTGTGTAGGACCGGATCGAGTCCCAGTAAATACGACGCGTAGTAAACAAATAGATATGTGTTTTTTACATAAAAGTGAAATTTGTGTAGGAAAGAGCAGCCTGGTAACCCAAGTAGCCCAGCTATCTCAGCATCAGCTCCCTAGACAATTGCCGTTTGAACTGTGTAATATTTTATAGTAAGCATGGAAATTTTTAATAAATTGTTTGCAGGTGGGTAGAAATAATACGTCATTAGGTTAGAAGAAATGAGTCAAATCTCCACAACTCAGTATGAAGCATTGTTAATACTGAAATTTTCTCTCTGAATTACGTTACTGTCCCTTTGCCCAAATAATAAAAGCTGCAATTTGTTTCATATCAGGAAGTAAAATGAGCAGAAAAGTACTGGGTTTTCCGGAGTGAATGGCTACAGTTACCACAGAAATCAGGAATGTTGGGATTTTGAGGAGCAACTGAACAACTTGTACTGAATTCACCTATCCGTGAGTAGTGCACAGCCACAGCAAAGAACAAGAATGGACCCTGTTCTTGGACAACATGTCTCGTCTATATCTTAGGTAGTTTTATTCAAAAGAGTAAAGTATTTTGGCTTTTACCAGATTCAATAGAATATTTTTTTTGAGCGGGCTTCTGTGCCCAGCAGCTTCAAAGCTGCTGCTCGTGGTTTGGCAAGTTGAGCCCGTCTGCGTGTGTGCTTTGATGTGTCACGGTGTCATCCCCTTCTAGTGCCCCTCTTTTGATGAAGGGGTGCTGGCACCCCATGTTTCCAGTGTTTATAGTGAGTTAGGAAGGTCAAAAGGGATATAGGATCTGAATAGCTTTAATATCCATTTAAACAAGCTCTTCTGGGAGCAGAACAATGAAAGCCTGGTTCCACCTGGGTTTGTCTTGTTTGGATGTTTCTGGTGTCAAATAAGACATCAGGTTTTTGTTGTTGAATGTGTTTGTGTTTTTTCTACGCCTTCATGACTAAATTCTGGTACCAAATATTGGGAGCTGGGGCTGCAGTCCTGTCTTCAGTGGGAGCATCGCTGCAGTCTTCTGCTGTGCTCTGTGCTCTTAGGAAACATGCTGGAACTTGCTATGCTTGAGGCTTGGCTAATACAGTAGCATAAAAAGTCATCAAAGTTATTTGAAGAGAAACAAAGGCACAAAGTGAATGATAAGAGTAATCATTTTTCCTTTAATTCTGGCAAAAAATCAGGAGCTGATGAATGGCTACATGGACTAGGGAAGATCAGTTCTGGTCAGTAATGGCTATCAGTACTAACAGAGCTGTTTACAAAAGTTATAGCAAGTTTAGTTTTATTTTTAAAAAAGAAAAAATGTTGATATTTTAGATAGAGATCACTTGTGGTCAGGCTACCATAACAAATAGCAGAGCACAGTATCACACACTGACAGATGACAGGAGATACGCCTACTGGAAATGCTAACAAAAATATGCCTGGTAAATTAAAACCAGAAATGGTATCCTTTCTGATGATTCACATGATCCCAAATCTCATCTATTCAAGAGAAAAAGACATTACGACGTGTAAATAATTTCTGGTGCAGCTGAGTTGACTCCATCCAGGTGCCCTATGGTGCTGCTGTGCTTAGGTGTGGGATCCAGAGCCTTGGAGGAGACGGCGAGAAGTTGGCTATGGCTCTCAGCAGAAGGTATAAAGATATAGTTGGGTGTTCCACGCTTAAGACCTATCAGGACTTCACCATTTAATAAATAGCTTTTCAACACGGCATCAAAACGAATACTCAAGCAAAGGGCTTGTGTTTTCACAGCAGTGCTGAGGACTTCAGTCTGCTGAACAACTGGGTTCCGTTGTGGTTTCGGTCTGCACACAATGTGTTGCTAATAACAATGCTTTTATTTACTGAACATTCTTCTGACAGGTCATTTGGCTCAGGTGGTATCGAGGTAAAATGGCTTTATTCCAGGTGCTGTAGGCAAAGTCACGGATCGTGCTGTCTTGCAGGCTTTGCAGATAATCTGCAGTTAGTCTGGCTCGTTGGCAAATGGTTGAAATTGTCCCTTCAGGTATTGCGTTGCTGGAATGGTCCTGTGCGTGTTATTGCCAGCTAAGGGATGACTGGGTGAGGGGAACGTACCTCAACTCGGTCTTTTCAGTCTGATCTTTAAGAACAGAATTTTCTCCGTGGTATGATACAGTTTAATAGCTTTTGTCTCAGCATGTTGTAGTTTTATGGAGGTGCAAATGTTTCTAAGTGCAAATAGAAATGCTAAGGTACTAAGTCGTATTCCTGTAAGAAAAGGAAAATTGCAAACAATCTGGGGGGTATGAACCAGGGTCAGTAGATAAGAGCTTTTAAATGGAGGAGGAGATGAGATGATTTTTGTGAACCCCTCATCGGTCTTAAATTTCTCCTGCTTTGCTCACCTGCAGTTACTGCAGAGGCAGCTGCAATCCAAGGACCTGGTGAGGAGGTGAGAAAGAAAAAGGGGTTTGGGACCTGCAGACCAGGCAATTTTAACTTGTTTAGATTTTGCCTACCGAGATGATAGCAGCCTTTAGAAACCATTTGATGCATAGGCAGGTTTGTGTGCCGCACTGGAATGCCCAGTGTGCTTGTGCTGTGCTAGATTCAGCTGCTGTACTTGGGTATAATGATGCTGAACCGCTGCACGAAGATGATCCGCCAGAATGTGTCCTTCAGCTCCGCTGCCAGATGTGGCTTTTGGCAGCAAATTTTCCCTTCCAAACCTGTTTTGCTCCCCCCCCCCACTCCCCCCCCCCCACTTCTCAGGTTTGTTTTTCATTGCCTCCTCTTCCTCCTTCTCACCTCAGTAACTACATTGGCCTGAAAAGAGCTCGCTCTCTTGTTGATTGGCCCTGAAGAAGAAAGGTGGTCTTTTCTTTTTTTTGGTTAAATACGCTGTACGCTGTAAATGCACGTGTACATAGAAAACACTTTTGCAATATCGAATAATTTTGTATGTATTCATTTCTGAGTCCTTATAATCAAGAGTGTGCTCTGCGTGTGCCCTGTAAGTGCATTTTCCAGGTGTTTCAAGCTGAGAAATTAAAAGCCACAGAAAGCCACTAATTAAGTCATCTCCCCAGGTGCAAGAGATGCTCTTTCAATTCAACAGGTTGTTGGTTTTTAACACAAAATGAAGTAATTCTTCCAAATGCTTTGCTTATCAGTCTGTGCTGTTCTCTGGGATTCCTCAAGACAAAGGGCGCAAGCCGGTGAAAAGCTGGCAGGCCTGAAATGTTCCCAATGTAGTAGCTGACTCCTTTAAAGAATCCAAGTCAAGCTGTCACGGGCAGGCTTTCTGTGCTTTTAACCTTGTGTGATACGAGCCCTTCCAGCCGAGGTGTCCACGTAACTTCAAGCCATTTAATCCAGTGCAGCATGACAGTACTAAAATGAAATCCTGTTTCAGCAGCTAGAGTCATTTTGTCTTAAGCCTATTAGCAAAAGATCACTTTCTACTCTTTCCTCGCTTGCAGCGGACTCAGTTCTTGGATGTGAACGTTGTGTATAACAATACAGCACAAAGGATTTCAGTATCTCTGGTCGGACTTCGGTTTGAAGAAACATTTTGGGGCAGTCAAGCACGAACTGAAAAGTAAGAATGAAACCGTGGAAATACTTGTGCAGCAGTTCCTGCTTAAAAATATTATTTTGCTGTCAGGATGTGTCAAGCAGTGTTAGTGTTCCCTGCCTTGTTGGGGATTATGCTGGGGTGGTGGCTGCTTTTGTCAGGTCACTGATGCTGGCTCCAAGTCCATGCTTGTCATCGGAAGCCCTGAGATGAAGGCTCTTCTTGCTTTGTGTGGCTGGCACTGCTGCAAGCAGCTGGTGCGGTGGTATTTAACCGAACGTCACGTCAAACTGTAAGTCATTATTTTTGCCCTGGGTTAGCCACCAGGGTGGGCGTTGCTGTCCCCAGCGCTGACAAACTGAAGATGCTGGCCATTATCTCGGGCCCTGCAGCCTGGCGTTTCTCTGAGATGCTTTTGTTCACTTACAGCACTTCCATCGAATGAATATTCATTAATGCATGAAATTGCAAGTTCTTTGAGAAAGATGAGGACTGAGGCCTTTCAGTGCTGTAGAATGAGATGCAAAAAAATGAATCATAAATCACTTGAATTCTGTCTCTGAATTCCACTGCTGCAGTTACTGTAAGAACATGCATTTAAACAACTTTGTACTGACAGCTACACTTAGCGCAGTGAAACTGTGACCACCTGCATGAGGGAGATGGACAAGAAAGTATTTTCTGTAATTTGAGGTTTCTCCCAAAGTGCTGCCCTTCTGCTGTGTCGTTGCCTCCTGGTTCGCATGTGCAGCGGGACGTTCAGGAGTGAGGAGATGGTGTTATGAACAGCAGTGTGGGCACCGCCACACGTGCCGGACCTGTAAATATTTACTCTGTGCCCTGGAATAAAGAAAGGGGTTGGATTTCATCCAGTTCCGCCTGTGTGGTGGCCCTTGAGGTGGGCACCCAGGATGTGTGCCGCATCTCGTGGTAGTTGTGCAGGCACAGAGCTCCAGGGCTGCCCTGTGATGAAGGTTATGTGATGCTGCAGTTCTCTCTAACTCTTATTTTTCCATAACCTTTCAATTTTTCTCAAAACAAGTGAAAAATACTAGCATCTGGTTCTTCTCTCTGGGTCTAGAGTTATTCTTTGTGCATGCGTTTCATATAAATATGAACTAAGAACGTTGTTTAGATTTCTACAGAAATTATTTTGCTATGGAAATAATTAATCAGAGTCTGGAGTAAGTGTGCGCATGTACACTGACGTACAGTAATGGCACATTGTTTGCGTGATGAATCCTGGTGGTTTTCTGAAAGGTATGGTGGAGAGGAGGCAGAATTACTCAGCTCTTAGTTGCTTCTCAGTGCCATGAATGCACATCTTACACGAAAATGTTGATGGTGAGTTTTAGTAAATCAATTTCATGGATGTAGAATAGTATTGCAGTAGCTAATGTATGGAAATGAATGCTCTTCTGTGTACAAGTGCTTTGGAAGATTATGGCTGGGAAGTAGAATCAACTTGTATAATTACCTACGAAGGTCAAAACATCTCAGTGGACTGTGAAAGTAGCTTAGGTGGATCTTTGAACCCAGTAATTGTATTCTGATTTAAAGCACCTGCAGGGCAGCTAGTGACAGTTAGAGATGATAGGTGAAGTTATGGAAGGAACGGATGTGCCTGGCAAATACGTTATTAACATCTCTGGTAGGCACAGTAGAAAAACAGGCCTAGAAAGCCTTGTCTCGAGTCTGCCCAGCTTCCTTCTGACAGCAAGAATAACCCCAGGTAATTCCCAGCCAAGGCTTACAGAAGACAAAGGACCCTCCGTTGGAGGAGAGAGAATATAGAAAAGCACGTACTAGTACATATTTCAGAAAACCAAAACTGGGTGGTGGTGATGATTGTTTTCCCATGTAAAACTCGTAACTTCATCCCAAAGTGATTTTCTTCCATTTGTTTCCAGACACCAGTTGTCTTTTGGCCTGCTGGCCGTGTTGAGCTGCCTGCTATTCTGGGCTTTTTGGTGTTTAAGCAGCGTGTTTATTGACTTTTACATTAAGCTTTAACTGGTAGCAAGGGCATAAACATTTCGGTTGAGTTCAGGCTGAGGTCTTCTGTTATTTTCTTATTATTCTGTCTTGCTTTCTGCTTTTGTGTGCTGCCTCAGAGGAAACTCGTGCTGGGGTGACCTAAATGAAGCCAAGCCGACAGTTGTCCAAAAGGAGGTGGATGACACTTAGGCAAGAAAACTGCTGTGGGAGCTCTGGAGGGAAAGGATTAGATGTGTGTTCCTGACGCTAGAAGTTAGTAGGAAGGCCATGGAGAGACCCTAGGAGTACCAAATCCTCATCTCCTGTAGCCACTCAAGGCAACTCTTTACAGCTCAAAGGTCAGAGAGTAATATTTCGTGCCCTGCTTTGTTGAATGAGGGCCCAGCTCCAAAAAGCAGTAGTTCAGCTGACAAATTTCGCGAGAGAAATTTGTTTGGCCTGTTAATAAACATTAGAAAAAAATGCTTTCTAGAAGTTCTGGATTGTACCCATCGGTTGCTTGTGTTTTCTGAGTCTCCTTTAGCTTTCCCGTGGCAATCTTTTTTTTTCCCATCTGGAGTCATGCATTTTAATCTGGGAAAATGGGGCTTAGGCTATTTACTTCAGTCTGCCTTGTGGTCTTTTTCCGTGCTTGCCTGCCCTTTCCAACCTCATTGTCCCACTCCTCCTCACGGCTTCTGAATCTTCTGACCTATTTTAAGCATCGTCCCGGTAGCTGGCTGTAAGGGTCTTGCAAGTTTTGTGAATATTGCCACCCAGACGGAACAGAGAAATCGGATTAGTTCTTCACCAACAAAAAAGTTGCAGTGGGAGCCTATTCACTACTAAACCCAAGAAAACCTGCAAAGGGAGAAATGCTGTCCATGCATGTACCACACTAATAATAATAATGAAAAAAAAAGTCAAAGGAAGCTTGTATTTTACTGAACTTCATCAATTACAACGACTAGACAAAAGCATAGGAAAACAGGCTTTATTAGTGCTTCATTAGCTTTGCTTAACAGACTGAAAGGAAAATGAGCGCTATACACAAGAGTTGAATGCTGTTCCAAATGTTCCAGATTATTTTCTAACTTGTATTTCTCATGAGCTGTTTAAATTGGCCAACATCTGTGAAGATATTAAAAAACGTTTCTGCTACTGGAAAACGAGAGCGTTCCCGTTCTGCAACCTGCCTCATCGCTTCCCCGCTCTTCTGCGCTGCTGAGTCTGCTTCCATCTGGTTTTAGGTGGCGTTAGCATAACTCAAACTTCGAAACTGCTGAACTTTGTCATACATGGTAATTTGTATAAGCAAGACATTCTTTTGAGTCTAAAATATTTTACATATATATTTATATATATCTGTTTACATATACATATTCCTTATACCAGAGCTGTTGGATGGACACATAACATGCCATTTTTTCCGCCGAGACCCTTGCATATTTATGGCTGTTCCTAGTTATATTTAGTTTGTATGATTGAGTTCTTTCAATTTAAACAAGAAGTGTTTAGAAAGAAAATGTTCCAAAGTGGGCCACATGCTTGCCTCTTGTATGGCATTTTTGTTCGATTATACAGCAGACAGTGTCAGTGGAGCTAAGGCATTTAAAGAAAATACACATTCTAAACTCCAGAGGGTATTAACTCAGGCAGCGCTGTTAATACTTAAAAAATGCCTTTCCTGATCACAAGTAAATAGGACTTGGAGAATTTTGGAGGTCTGGATGCAGTTTCTTTAGTACTGCAGAATAGACGTGGTAGTGCCTCTTTGTCCTACGCTGATTTTTTACGAAGAAAAGAGCTGTGGCTTTTTCAAGGAGAACAGGAAAGAATTGTGATATATCTTTGTTTTGTATTTTTACATCGCAAGCGATAATTTACTTGTCCTTTTCTTAGGGCTCTTGTCAGAAATCCTGTTGCTTAATTTCTTTGTTCTGCTATTAAAATGCACCTTTATATTTTGCACAGGCTAGGAGAGACTAATTTTAGCTCCTGGTAATTAGCACTAATTTAGTTCTTGGTGCGCCCTGAGTGGCCAACGAAGGCCAAATACAAATGTGCATGTTTTATCTTCACAGCAAGCTAAGAATCGAGTCCATAAAAAGAAATGTGTTTGTTTTCTTTTTTTCTCCATAATTCCTGTTTTTCTTGTTTTCCCCTCTCATTACGTTGACCTGTGGATGTATTGGGATAATAACGCAAAGAATGGATTTCACTGTGCTACCGCAGCAGTAGCAAGGAGCCCCAGTCAATAGCAGGAGTACTTGTGCAGCAGCTGAGCAGAAGGTTGATGCAGATGTGCTGAGAAGGAGCAGCGTTCTCTGTTGAAGTAGAGGGATGGTTGGACCAGATAACCTTGAAGGTCTTTCCCAACCTTAATGGTTCTGTGATTCTATGGTGTGGTCTTCCCAGGGCTGTGCTTAGCAGCTGCTAACGCAGCAGAGAAAGCCACCTCGCAGGGCAGCACCTGAAGAGCCCATCCAAACTGAAGGAAGATACTGCTCAGGCTCTTGCCTATGACACCCGTCTCTCCCCCACAACCCCGAGCACATGAATAGCCTTCTTGCCGTTCAGAAGATAGCATTTTAGAAGCGCATCCCATGAAAAGAATTTGTTCCTTCCTTTAGGTTGGCACGCAAAGCTGGTGATACCTCCTGGATCGAGCTGGCAGTCTCACAGCCTGCAGAAATCTCCCATCTATTCTGGCTGATGACTCTTCAAGGATCTGAGAAAAAATAGCTTTACATAGTCTGCCTGCTGTGGAGGAAAGAGCTATGTAAGGGATATATTTGGACCGCAGGCTAAAAACCTGTTAGTTGCACCCTAAGGGTAGTGTGTCAGATGCATTCCTGTACTGCAGAGCTCTATACAGTGGGATCATTTTGCCTGTATTGCAGAGACGGCCCCGGGGTTCAAAGACATGGAGAAGTTAACAGTTGGTTGATGCAGTTTGGGAATACATCTAAAATAGTAAGTTCATTGTGTTATAATGTGTGATTTTCGAACTTTGCAGAAGGTTTGCTGCTGAAGGCTACATGTCAGACGCAAATCTAAGATCTAGTGGTTAGTTTTAATAAAGATGCGGGACCACAGCTTTAATCCCAGACAGCCATTATCACACATCAGAAATAGTTTCCTGCCATTAGCGGGGAAGAATTTCTGCTTTGGTTTTCTGTTTTCGAATTCAAAGCGTGCACGTCTGAGCTCAGAAGTCAGACTGAGAAACCAGTGATCGCTTCAGTAGGAACTCTGCCTAATTTCTGGATTTCGTTTCCCCTTCCTGTCCTGCTGTGAACACCCAAAAACGTTCCCGTTGTTTTCAGGGTTTTCAATTTCAATACCAGCGAAAGCTGACTGGTTTCCTAAGGTTACTCCAGTGCCACGCTTGAATCGCACAAGAGAGGTATCTGCTAGCATGCAGGGCCTTACAGACTGATAAAAGAAGCCATTGAGTCAGCAGAAGATAAGCCTTTGTATTTTACTTGCCAGTAAGCAAAGAATGTAAATGGTTCTTTTGCACTTCTGTTATCAGAGATTATGTTTCGTGGCATGAAACAGCTTCAGAAGCGTGACTTCCTCCTAACACCGTGCCTTGACGGAGACGTATGGGAGGGCAGGGCTGGGAGATGTCACCCGCCCTCCCTGAGGCACGAAGCCTTTCCTCAGCTGGGAGGCGTAACTGCAGAGACTGCAATAAGGTGTAAGGTAGGCACAGCGCGCTGCCTCAGAGCAGATACACATGGGAGTAAAAAGAGAAAAAAAAGTGGCAGAATAAGATGAGTATTTCTAGGTAAAAGTAAGTTAGCAAAAGCTTGAGTTAGTCATTGCAAACACTCTCAGTGGTTATGTTTATTTATTAATTTCGTATGAAAGTAAAGCAGCACACTGCTAAATGCTAGGCATGCTGGTGGGGTAAGGCGGGAGCCATACGTACAGCTCAGGGCAGGGGATCTGAAAGAGACAAATGTTGTGAGATTTCTTCTGTTCTCTGTAACCTCGTGCTTAGGGAGCCTCCCTTCTCCCGTTGTGTTTTTGTTGTACTGGGAAGGGTTTTGTTGGTGGCTCGTTGTTCCTTCGCTTCCACTTGTGTTTTCAAGCTGCTTCCCTAAGGAGCTGACGTGTATAGGATAATTCTGTTGGCCCTTTTGTCTGTTAGTTCATCTTTCCTGCCACCTTCCAGTAGGTTTTAAACCCACTTACCAATTTTGAAGGAATCTGGAAGAACAGTAGATGCATTGAATCTATAGAAATGGCTCGGTGGGGTTAATGAAAAATCTTGAGCTGTGTAGAGGGAAGGCCTCAAACCGGCGTTCTCACTGAGGGGGGGAAATGAAACGTAACCTCAAGCTGTTCTGGTTGGGATGGGGGCTGGCCAGGCAGCATCCGCCCGCCAGCACCGGAGGGGTGGTGAGGACGCTGTAGGTTGTTCAAGAACATGGGGAGGAAGCTATGGATAGCGCTGGGGAAAGATATTGCTGGGGGGAGGGATGGCAAGAGGAGGAGTAAGGTAGGAGCAAGTGTATCCTTTCAATACCTAACGGGGGTTTATAAAACAGGTGGAGAGCAACTCTTTACTTGGGCAGATAATGATAGGGCAAGGGGGAATGGCTTTAAACTAAAAGGGGAGATTGAAATTAGAGGTTAGGAGGAAATTGTTCACTCGGAGGGTGGTGAGGCACTGGCACAGGCTGCTCAGAGAAGCTGTGGATGCCCCATCCCTGGAGGTGTTCAAGGCCAGGTTGGACAAGGCCCTGGGCAACCTGATCTAGTGGGTGGCGTCCCTGCCTATGGCAGAGGGGTGGAACTGGAGGTCCTGAAGGTCCCTTCCAACCTCCAGTATTCTGTGAATCTATGAAGGGGTGAGTCCTCAGGGGCTTGGGGGAGATGGGGGATGTGGTGGTGCACGTGGCTGCTGGGGCTGTGTCATGGAGAAGGGCGAAGAGCAAGGACTGTTATGATGGATGGAGGCGTGCATGGGATTTAGGGCACAAATCCACAGGAGATAAGGCTTTCTTGTTCCGATGTGGGCAGGACAGCTTGTTTCTGGCAGCACACAATTAATTGTGGTTCTCTTTGATAAATGTTAATGTATTCCTATCTCATAAAAGTGCTGCGTTAGCATGTGTCTGGCTGCTGTTTTTCACTGTAGGTCAGCCTGCAGCTCTGTTTGTGCAAAAGCAAGGTGGTCAGTCAGTGAGGTGGCACCAGGTAGGGTTGTCCGGTGGTGGTGTCATAAAGGATGTGGAAATCAGAACCAGATAAGTAAAGTTGTTCTGTTAGTGGAAGATGATTTCTCTCTTGAAATCGCTTAATGCTACAGAACAGTGAGACACGGGTGTTTTCAGGAGGGAAGATTTCTAAAAATATGTTTTTCCCTAGAATCACTTCAGGTACTGCTTCATCCTCATAGGTTGTCTTTAACTGCTAAGTATCAATTAAATCACTGTGAGAGAAGTAAAAGCACCCCATGAATCGTTTGTATGCAAAACTTAAGTAAAATTGAATTGAAATGTCTTACATGAAGATGGCTGGGCTCAGTCCATTTACATTTACAGAACAGCCATGCTATAGTATGGATTTCTAGAATGTGCAAAGATTTAACATGTTTCATAGTCCTATTTTTTTTAAAAAAAAGTCATTTGGTGATGACTTAAATAGTTTATTCTTACAAATTTGATAAATCTTCATTAAATGCTATTATGTCAAAGCTTTGTTCATTGAGTCTGTCAGTCAAAACAAAACAGAAAAATAGGGCAACCAGGATTTTCAGATTTGAAGCTGCAAGTCATTCCATAATTGATGAACAAATGGGAAAAGCATACATCTGATAAATGATATGTGCATAGAAATTGTAGCCTGTCTGCAAAGAACCATGAAACAGAACTGAATAAGCAATGAAATGGGAAATACATTCGGCCTTACTTGTATATTATTTTTGTGAGCATCCAAGATCAATAAGGGTATAAACCAGAGATTACCGTGTTACATTAGTATTAATAGAATGCCATTCACTTTCTGTTTAAAAGTAATTACCGTATGGTTACTTCTGAGCCCTGCTGTGAATCTGTTTTTGATGAAGCATATGTTTCTGCTTCCTACCTCCTTTTGTTGAAGTGTACAGCAAACCCGACTGGTTTCCTAGCAGCTGGAAGCGTATCACTGGTCCCTCAGCAGGGTGGCCTACCCAAGGGGTCATTATATTACTTGATGGAAACTTCTTAGCTGTTTGCAGCTTTCTGTGATGTGAGCGCTCTTCAGAGTATCTGAGTGTTTCTGCATCGGGTACAGAAACCACAAAAACACAGATGGTCTTTGCTCGGAGGTGTTACTGTGAGGATCTCTCACGCTTCTCCAGTGTCTTTCCATTTTGTGACCTTTTTCCAGCATTCCTTGCAAAGGGGTAGGTGAACGCAGCTCACTCTGGAGTTCATTAGCATCGCTCCAAGCATCAGTTAGCAGTGAAACGGGATTGCGGTAGCAGCAGTGGGTTAGTGGTACTTGTGAAAAATGAATCATTTTATCCACCCTCAGGGATGTGACAATTGCCTCCAAAATGCTTCCCCTATAAGATCAGAGATCTGGAACCACCGATCTCCATCGTACCGGACTGCTCTGCAGTAAGGTCGCTCTGCATCCATAACAGCTGGTCAAGAGTGCACTGCTAAGGCCCTGAGTGCTGCTGTAAAACAAAACAACAACAAAAACTTACTAACCTCCCTTCAAAATAAAGAACACCCAGAGACAGAGCTGCAGCTTTATTTTCCAAATGACAGTGAAGAGCCCTGTAGTTAAATTTCTGCATTTGGAGTAGTATTGAATCTGAAAGCCTGTGCAGCTGAGTACAGGAGGAGTCTGACCGACTGTCAGCTTTAGTTCATCATTCCAAGGATATTTCTCTATTCCTCTGGTGTAGATCAGTGTCTGAAACCCAGGGGGCCCACTTTAAACCAGCCTGGGTATTCATGATGGTATGAAAGGGCTGTGCAGGAATGCTTGCGCTCAGCACGCAATGTGGGTTGGTGCCAACCACTGCAATGGGGGAGTTTCTGTGGGTCTCCTCTCGCTGACAGCCTAGTAAGAGCATCTAGAGAAAGAACTTGGGTACAAATATCCGGAAGGTACAACGCTGTGCGGGTGAAGTGCAAGCTCTCTTTGATGATACCTTGGGTTTTGCTTGCTTTCTGCCAAGCACCAGTATGACTGGTTGGTTCTTCAGCTGACATGAACATTTCAAGGTGAATGGTTTTCAGATGGCTTTTCTGCAAAACTCGTGTCACTGTATTTCCCAGTGTCTCAGCTCCTTGTCTGTATCTGCACCTTGTCTCTCATGTCTGTCTATATTGTCAGCTCTTTGTAGCAGATGCAATCTCTTACCAGTACAAATCCTGCTAGGGTCTCCAGGTTTGGTTGGGGCTTGGAGAGTACTGATGAAAGGGCTGATGAAAACTGTTTCTCTATTTGCAGTTGAGGCTTTGATCATGTGAATTTTCCTTTGAAAGTAGGTTTTCTATAAAGAAACGGGACTGCATTAATAAAAACAAACAAGCAAACCCCTGCAAAAGATGTTGCCCAAAAAGATACGTGTGGTAATTTATCAATTCCGGTTTCTTTTCAGCAGACTTGTAGGGAATTCCCAATAGCTGTCAACGCAAATGTGGTTATGGACCAACTGCGAATCCCCCAAACCACAGACTAAATTAACCTTTTCAGTCCTTCCAGGACATGGTAAATTAGCGAGCAGGAGGAAACGGACTCCCGTATACTGCTTCATTGTGGGTTTTTCAGTTTTTTAAAAGACGCATCCTGTTGGTATATTGTAATAAATAAACAAAAGTTATCCCCCATGTGCTTCAATCAGATAAGACTGGGGAATAAGAGGGTTATTAGTCTTAGCTCATTAATTGTGCTGTCTAAGGAAATACCTTAGAATTAATACCTTAGTCTAAGGAAACGTATCTTACCTTCCCCACTTTGTGGACTGAAAGAATCCAGACTACGGTAGCTGTAATACGTGCTCCTTCATGTTTGTAGCGTAGATAGAAGCATCAAGGGAATTGTGCTACAGAATATTTCGATCAGAGATGATCTGCCTGTAGATTGAAAGGAAATGGCCTTCATCATAAGGAGAATTAGGCACAATGCACGCAGAGAGCAAGTTACTGAACTAAATCGTCCTTTGCTTCTTGGGAAGATTTAAGAATTATGTGTGGATGTACCTAAAATTCAAAAATCCATCAATTAATCAGAAGTGCTAAAATATTTAGTACCTGTATGGCAGAGCGCAGCCTGCTGAGACCCGTGCAGTGAGTGTGTTTGCAGTTTTTCAGTTTTCCTACCAGGCCTCCCTTCCAGGCTTCTCTGCCTCCAGCACCTGGGGCCGCCGGCCATTTCCTCTGGCCTGCTCCCTTCGTCCTCGCAGTAATGCTCTTTCCCTTGCCACGATAGAAAAAGCAGCTCAGCACGTAAACCTCACCCAACCCTGGCGAGGCGGTGGCCCCCGCTGACCCCGCGGCCCTGCCACGTGCCGAGCAGGGCGGGAGGAGAGGCCTGGCCCGGGGAGGTGGGCAAAGGCAGCCGCCGGCTGTGCAGGTGGGCCTGCTTTGCACCACAAGCATGTCAGCCCTACTAACGAGTTCCTTGGAAAGCGTCAGCCCTTCTGTAAGGCTGAGCTTTGCCTTGTAAGCTCTCGGCAAGTTGTAATGCGGCCTGTTGGGAGAGCTGTCAGGATGTCCCAGTGTGCTTGTGTATCAATTGGCTATATCCAAGCACCATCTGCTTGAAACCTGCTGCTGCAAGCGGCAGTCTGCACTCGAAGCGATAGTAGATCAGCACGTAGCAACTCCACTGCAGAGATGAACAGCAAAGAAGCAGAAGGAAAACTACCAGGATATTTTAATTTTGTCTTTGGATGTAGAGTTGCAGGGAGATGAATATTAGGCTTCCAAAAATTCTTTTTAGGTATGTAAGTTAAAATACTGTATCTCTTTTTGTCAGGCCCCTAAAATGCTTGACTTTATTATACACTATAATATTTCTGAGCTAAGAAAAAATTGAAATTTTAGAACTATATTCTAGAATATGCTGACTGTGAATTAGCCAAAAATAGTGAGATTAATTATGTCGCAAAAACAATTAGCCAAAAATAGTGAGATTGTGTCGCAAAAACAATCTTCTATTTTTTTGCTGAAGGGGTTTAAACTAAATAAAAAATGATAATAAAAAAGCAAACTTTCCCATGATCTTTAAGAAAAATGCTCCCACATCATGGACATCAGAAGCAAAACTCTTATTGTTAGCTCCCAGCAGGGGATCAGCTCCCAGCAAGCCAGGAGGATAATACTATGGGCAAATTGAGCAAATGTCCTCGCCTTTCCAATCAGCTAGCATTTGAAGGGTATTATCCTTGCTAAACTTGTCATCCACTTTAAATGGAAGTTGAACTAAAAATGTGCATACTCTACTTAGCATGACTTTTGAAGAGTTGCCTCTGCAATTTGGGGATTGAATTTAATTCCTAAAGATATAACTCTGCTGCAGCTTTACTTAATCTCTGTTTATTTGCTCAACCATTCTTCGGTTTATAACCTAGTCAGTGTGATAGGAAACTACTAAGAAATAAGCAAAGTAAAAAAGTAACATCCTGAAAAGCTGAATTTCAATCACATTCAGTAAATTCCTTGCCTGGGGTAATCAGAAAATAACTGGTGCTCCTGTATGTTGAGGAGCAGAATAACCATTTTGACATGGAATAGAAAGAGTATGTGCTCACGTATTCAGTGAAATTGTATGTCTTCCTCTCTAACCAGTGCGTTTCACATAATTAGAGCTTGAACTGTGAAAGCTACAATAAAAAAGGCAGCTAGTGCTCCCTCATTTGCTGTTGCTGTCAGTTGCCCATTTGACTCCTCTGTTTTGTCCTATTATAGTCATTTTAAAGCTAGATGAATCCAAATATTTGTTAGTCTCATAAATACCATTTCTTCTTCATCCCAAGACTTACCTATCCAAATCTCCTGCAGCCATTAAGCGGGGACTGCAGTCTTCAACAGCTTTAGCTGATGTCATCTGCTGCAGCACACAAGGCACATTTTCCCCTTGTAATGTGTATATAATAAATCTCTCTCTCTGTATGTAAATAAATATGTTATATAAATATATAAAAAGACACAAGGGGAGAGAGGAATGTGTGGAGTGTGCGCATGCAAGAGAATGCTCAAATGATGTGAGGCTTTGAAGTAGCTGTACGAGACCAGAAGATCACTTCTTCATTAAGCCTCCTATTTCACTGATGTATTGAAATTTCCCTGAAACACAGGTGGGGACATCTTCTGAAGATGAAAATCAGCAAGTGTGGTCTGATGTTGGCGTACTACACAGTGCAAATGACTGAGACCTGACTGTGGTTCCTCATGGCTTAGTTTTCATCTCTAGGATACTAGCTCTACTTCTTTTCTAGCAAAACACATGCATATTTGATTCAGTTCTCATCGAGAATTCATCCTTTCTGCTTCAGTGTGTGTGAAAGACTGGCAGCTGGGAATTTCCGCCCGTGGCATATCGTCCCACCAGTACCTGACTGCACAAAACAAAGCAACGTTTTCTCGCATCAGTGAGGTATTATGACACGGAAATACGGCTTTATAAATACAGAAATCACAACACATCTGAACCAGAGGTGATTTACTAAATAAGACAGTACATAGAGTGCTCCTTAATTTCAAAGTGAAAATGAGCACTTCCAAAAGAACTGACTTAAACTGAGCTAAAGAATGTCATTTTTTTAATAGCTCAACTTCATACCTACAAACATTTCAGACTGGCTTTTGAATGTGTTGTGTTTGGCAAGCTGAACAGAATGAAAGCCCAAAGCTGGAATTGGAGCAAGAGGTTAGCGATGGTCTGTTCTTAAGATAGAAATGGACCAATATCACAGCTTAACAATAAAGATCTCTTTTGGAGGTGCCATCATGTAGGTAAGGTAAAGCTGGTGCTGTCTTATGATTACTCAGGCACTATTGTGCTTTATATAAAGACTGCTAGTGATGGCTTATGTAAATATCAGTGTACGCTGTGATGTTTTGCATTCCTAAAGCATCAGTTTTGACCATGTATGATACTTCTCTTTGTTTAGCGTTCCAAATCATTGAACCCCAAAGAGAGATGTGGATTGTTACACAGCTGTTGAATTTCATCTTGCAATGTTCCTGTATTACTTAGGGAGTTTCCAGGAGGTAATGGAAAACTGAGAGAGAAGGGAACCCAAACAATTGTTAGCATTTCTTCAGTAGAATATCACCTGCCAGTTATATAGAACTAAGATGCTAACAAAAGGTCTTTGCCTAGACCTTAAGTAATTAGACAGCAGGTTAAAAAAAATAAATAAAAATCATTGTTTCCTTCCTAGTAGACTTAGTTCCTAGTCTCCTACTGAAAGATCTTTGACAGTGCTCATGTTAGTGAATGTTTTTTGTCAGTCTTTGTTAAGTAATTAATAATTCTCATGCTTCCAAACAGAAGCCTTATTGAAATCCATCCAACCCTGATGTGAATTGCTGTCTCGACTCTCCATTTCCAGAGAGAAGCCTCCCTTGAAACAGTGATACTTTGCTCTGACACAGTTGTCTCTGGTGGTCTTTTCATGGATGTGATGATCATAAAATGATCTTAATCTCTAATTCATATTTTCACATTAAACTCCACCAAAACAGGAGGGTTTTTTTCAGCATTTTCAAGTTTTTGGGGTTTATATGGGTGAGAAATGATAATGGACAGACAGAAATGAAGGAAAATTCTCGAAAAATGTCCTAGCTTTTCAGAAACAATCTCTGTGTGTTTCCAGGTGGCTCAGCAGGAGACATAAAATGTTAAATTTTCTTCTTTGGGTTTTGGGACTTTGTGCTTTGTAGAAATCTTGAAGGATAATCTAAGCTGACTGGAGTCTGGTCCCATGCGTTGATTATGATAAATTAATGAAGCAGGTAAAAGGGAAGTCCAATTTAAGAAATGTACTAGCAGTGAACAAAGGAATCCTGTCCAAATCCTGCAGAATGTGAGTTTTTCATCTTTGGGGAGGAAGAACCCAGTGCTGCTGTGGGAACCACGTTATTAGGCGTGACACCTTTAACAAGGGCTTTTGTCCATTAGTTTAATCTACTTTAAAAGAAATAGAAGGGAAAACAAAAATGATGGCAGTATCATAAATACAATGTTCTTCCTATCCGTCATGCTGTCAGCTGCGCCCCAAGGCTAGTTACAGCCTCTGTTGAAGTGGTCTGTCGGTCTGGTCTGCTCGTATGGGGACTGTGTCAAGTGAGGATCATAGCGTGGGCCCCTAATTTCTCAGTTTCTCTCTGCCAGAGCAAGGCAGATGTAGTTCAGATGATGAGCTCTTTTACAGATCTGCTCAGAACAAGTAAGTCATCGTAAGGTTTTATTTTAAAACAAGGTATATCAGTATCTTTAACAGATGTAGGCATATGGCTCTAAAGAGACAGACAATAGGAGAGATTTACTGTGGGGATGTTTGACGTGTTAACTTTATTGAGTCTTGTGAAAATATACCCAAAGGGCAGTACCGGAGACCTACTGACCTAGAAATGGTAGTGGCTATCCTCTGACAAAGTCAGAAAGTACAGCACTGCGCAGCAAAGGGCTTTGGGGTTTTAAAATGAAAAGTAATTGAAACAGACTTGTCCTCTGATGACCCAGCTTACTCTGCGTTTAGAAGGCCCTGTTGTTCCCTGAGAAAACACTTCCAGTTTCTGTCTCTGGGGCTAGGAAGGGCTCAGCGTGCAGCTGAGACAACATGCCTGGTCTCTAGGAAACATTTTCAATTGCTCCGCTGTTCTCGCCTGTGGCAAGGCGAGGTAGCAATCGGGTGACAAAATTTTACACTTAGTACTGATCAAAACAGGCTCGGCTTAATGCAATTAAGGCCATTCAGACAATCTCAAGGACTTTGTGAAGCAATTCAATTCAGCCTTTGTATGTGCCGGCAGAAAGGGCCGAGCCTTGTAGTAGTTACCTCAGCCTGCGTCGGGGAGCTCTGAGGAGGGCTGGCGTGACGGACCCCCACGGGAGGGCCTACTCCCGATGTGGCCTGGGCAGCAAGTGCCTGACTGCAAGCTTCTGGTCCGGTGCAGAGACTCCTGAGTTGCATTATGTGGCTGGCGTTTTGAAATTGGCAAAACTATACTCACTCCTCCTCTGTAAAAATTTGTGAATCTACAAAAGTAGATGCTATACTGTAAGAAAAAAGAGAATTAATGGGTGGCTGAGGCAGTACCTATTTCTCAAAGTTTGCTGCAGGCACGTGGAAGCTCTGCCTGATGAAATTGATATTTCCTCTGGATCATCCTTGAGTTTTCTGAAATGAAGTGACCTTACTTAAATCCATGTAATCTGAGTGCATGATCACTCTGTATTCCCTGGAGGACATCCCAGAACATTTTATCTTTCTGTATTGCAAGAAAAGACTTTCTTATTTCTTTCACTGTGGGTAGTATTTGTATGGCAAAGGCTTTGGAGTGTGTTATTTGATGTTTATGTGAGAAAGTTGCATTAGCTTAGTTCACAGCAGATGCACCAGTGAACTCCTATTGCTGAGTACACGCCGCTTCCACTTGTGAAGCACAGCATTGCAGAAGCATTTCTTCTGAGCATCTCACGTGCCAAGTGTGGCCGCGGGTCTCCACGCGTTCTGGATGGTTTTCAGTAATAAGTTAACTTCCACGCATCCGTGTGTTTGCGGTGAGCGCGAGTCAGCGACATTTCAGCAGGATTGTTTCTCTATAGTCTGGGGCTTGGCCGGGAGCAAGTAACCACATGACCTGTAGCTACTAGAGTAGGTGGATTTAAACTCGTGTTAAAAAGCAAGGAATCAATTAGTATTCAAAACCAATGTGTCACCTTCCTTGTGGCAAAATGATGGCTGATAAAAGTATGGCCTTGACAGTCTTCGGTCTGAGTCTGAAAGCTTGCAAGTGTTCCTGGGGAGGATGTTGTTACTGCTGGAGGCCTTTTTTAAAATGTATTTTTACTGTTTTGGTTGTGGGTCAACTCCTATCTCTGTTCAATGAAGTCCCGAAATTGAATGCTAAGCTGAAAAAAATTTGCATACCACCTTGTGATTGTTGAAAGGAAATGCTCTAGTTCTCTGACAGTTGTATTTTATAAATATTGCACTGAGGTCAAATGTAGGAAAGCACATTGTAAAAATATATGGCAAAGATTTAGAGATTTCCTGGCAATAATTTTAACATGTCCTCTTTTATTAGTTCTCATGTAGTTGTTTCTCAAGAGGTTGCTTCATTCATGCAATGCTAGTTTTCTGCGGAAACAGAATTAATTAGGAAAGGGCAGTGCAGGAATGTTGCATGCAGCTTGCTCTTAGGAATTTGGTTTCCTCCAAACTCACATTATAATATTGTTTTCCTGCTGTAATGCTTGTATGTTTCATTCAGTCAGCATAAAAAAGGCATACTGATTTGGATGGGTTAAGAGAATGCATCAGCAGGTTTTTAATTTCACTTTCAATTCATGTTCATTGAAATCCAGGAGTTAAGCAGAATCATAGTTTGCCGTTATGAATTTATTTGAAATAGGAATAAACTACTTGGCTTCAGAACAGGAGGAAATATAGTCAGCATTTTTCCCTTTTATGATATGAAAAGTGATTGAAGAGATTATTTCTTGCAGGAGGGGTTGTTGTTACAGCTGTTCTTGATGTGTCCTTAAGTAGCTGATGAGACCCCTGTACCCGAAGTTGAACTGAGGCAGCAGATTAGGCTGCCTCTACAGTGGGAGCTACTTAACCCAGTAAGCAAAGTAACTTTGAGGTTTGGAGTGTGAGGTGGTAGTTCAGAGCCAGGTTTTCATCGCTGACTGTGACTGTCTCATTTGTGGGACTTAGCACTTCCCCACGTACATCAGCTCCTAGCCTCACGTTGGGTACTCGGGAGAGGTGCGCTGTTTTGCACTCACCCAGGCTATGTCTAATAAATAGATATAGCTAAATAAAACAGGGTACTAAGTAAAACAGGGGTAGGAAGAGCTCAGCCACAGCACTGCCGACTGTCTGTCCCACTTGGAAGTGGACAGTGGTCAGTTGAGCCCTCTGCTGCTCAGGGGCCGTTCCTCGTAGGGATGGGGAGCAGCGTGCCGAGCTCCCTGCGTGCTGCTCTGTCCTCCAGCACTGTGTGTTTTGAAACCTCCCACACCTCTTGGTGCCCTCATGGCACACCGCGGGGCTCGAAACACACGCTCTGGATCTGCCTGCCGTAGGAGATGCTGGCTGCAATGCAGTCATCACGTTATTTCAGGCACTTAAGGCCGGCGAATGGTTCCTGGCCCTGTTTTATTTAGCCGTAGTCATAGAGACTAGAAAGATTGGGCCTTGATTCATGAGTGGAGATAAAGCTGGCAGAGTCTGTTTTTTTCCCTTGTCCCTAGGGAAACAGCAAACAGCTTTAAGTGAATGGGCAAACCGCTGCAGGCGGGAACTCGCAGCACCCCGCTCACGCTGGAGGAGCCTCGGCACTGGAAGTATGGTGTTGCTGAAGGCTGACCCTGGGAAAATTCATGCCTTTTAGTCAGGGCTACCAGGGCGGCCCTTGGCTGAAAAGTCGTAGTCACTGCTTCACCCAAACCATTTTTTACCATGGCACATATTCATCATTTTTTTTTGCAATGGACGGCGATTTCTACGGCAGCCGTTGATGAGTGCGTTTGGAAGAAAAGCACTCAAAATGGAAAGAGGGGCTCGCTGCTTCTTAGCTCACGCTGTAAGGGAGCAGCGTCAGGGAAATGGCACCAATTTCCCTGCCAGCTGCTGCCGTGCTGGGAGCAAGGACACGGTGGTGTGCTGCCCCGCTCGGCAGGGACTCCCCGGCTCTCGGCCGTCCAGTGCAGCCAAATGCCACTGCCGGCTGTCAGCAGGCAGTGTCAGGCTGCAGCTGGAACTGGACTTCCCCTTGGTCATCACATGACAGAGTTTTTCACATAAAATAGAAAAGACTCCGCTCGTTGCTCAGGCTATTGTTCTGAGGGAGTGAAACCCTCTTCCACCCTTTCCTTCCTCCCCCTGGTAAGGAAGGCCCGAAGCGAAGGGCCTGAGGTGAGGCAGGCCCTTAGAAGGGAAAGGCCCCAGAAGGGACGGGAGGGCTGCGCTCAGTCAGAGAGCCCGACTCTGTCTGTGCGCTGGCTGGCTTGCCAGGAGGCTGCTGGTGGCTGTTCATCATGTAAACGTTCGTGCTTTTGATCTTCAGGGGCCAGATGCTTTTCCCTAACGCAGCCTTACAAGTTCTTTGCATTTTATGAAAACGAAAGAGCGCTCTGCCTATCAGCGCGGCGACTCCGCTGATGAGTCAGAGGATTTACTGTTCAGCTGCCTAACGGAGTGCGTGCCTTTCAGATGTTTCCAGTACGTTTCTGCCTGAATAGCCTTCCTGAGTAATTGTTTATGTTTGAATTACAGGAACATGCTCTCGCATCCAAAAAGTAATAGAGGGTGGCAGAGCTGCTGGGAATTGATGCAGCGTGTGCGGTCACTTCAGTGTATTTTCTTTCTTCTTAGAAGGATCTTTTACTTACGCTAGCATTTAGGAAATCTAGTGCTTGTGAAAGTTAGCGAACATGGAAATGCTGGAAACTGGACTGAAATATGTAGCACAGACTGCAACAGCTTTGTGATCCTGTACTTTGATTTCATGGTAGAGCTGGGTGTTAAAGAGGGGTGCTGCTCATCTCTTACCCTTTTATGAGTTGGTATTTATTGTTTTTCTGAGGTGGACAGTTTGCATTAGGAACTGGATGGGTGATTTTACTTTGAAGGAATAGTCAGTAACTTCAAATAATATAGTTTGATCTATTAAGACCTCTGTTATTTAGAGAGACTGGACATTGTACCTTTGCTGTGAGAAGTTCTGTTTAATGGAATTGAGTCACCTTTTTTCTTGCATATTGGGAATTGCCCTCTTAGTACAGTAATACTGTAATAGTTTATTTTTTAGTATGGAGGAGGGGTTGGACAGCTATTTGTATTACCAGAAAATTGCACCCTGTTTCCAATCTCAGGGTAGTAGTTTTCTCCGATACCTCACCACTACATAATGGTAAGGGGTGTTGTATGATTCTCTATAGGAGATATGAACTTATTTTTAAGGAGAAATTAATTAGTTTTCCTTTACTCTAGACTTTTGCTGTCTAGACACATACATTTGAACTGATTGCCTTACTCTCCTTTTATAGTGAAAGAACAGAAACAGTCATTTTTAGGATGTGATTCACCTGTGCTATTTCAGGGTACACACTCAGGGATGAGCTCATATATGTTTTAACAGTGGTGTTTCTCCCCTATGATGGCAAAGGGAGCTTTAGCTGGTCCTGGTTTTCAGCAGATGCTCTCATAATCATTGTTCTATGTACAGTCTGTGACCCGTATGGATTTTGGTATATACAAGATGATCTTTTGTGAATCACTAGAAGAGCTAGCTTCTCAACTAATATGTCCCTAAGACATACTGGGCATGCTGTACTTTGCTTGCAAGTATAGTAAGACTATTATTTTTTCTATACTGTATCATTACTTTTCTGTATTTCACATTTGGATTATCACTCAGCAACCGCAGGCTTACAGACGGGCTCAGTCTGCCATGCCTGACTGTACCCTTCAAGTTCCTTCAGAACACTGGGATTCCAGTGCCGGGTCGCCTTGGAAATAGCAAACTGTGGAAACTGCAGAAGAAATGTAAGAGAAATTGCCACACATGGCTGCAAGAAGTGTTAATATCAATCAAAAACGTGAAGAAATTAAGCTTGTATGGTGCTTTCTGATTTTAAGTGCCAGTTTATGCTTAATAACAGCTGATGGTGGGTGAGATAAATCCGTGTTGTGCCTGGGATGTTGCGGTTGATCTGTTCCAATTAACCTGTTAGGTTCTCCTCAGGTAAACTGTGTCTTTTTAAGTAGGGCTGCCCAGCTGGTGGCCTGTAGGCTGGGCCATCACAGTCTCCCCGATTCCTGTCTATGTAGACCTGACGATCTCATCGTGCTTTTACGAGTCTGAAAGACACTACAATTGGATCAAAGAGATCGCCCGATAATGCTGTTTAGATTGTATTGCAAAGCTTAGATATTGTTTAGTTTTGTTAGTTTATTTATTTAAATCTGTGTCTGGTGTGGCTCTCCATGCGCTTCTGTGTAGAAGCGAATTGCAGTACATCCAGAACTGACACACTGGCAGGCCTCTAACTGTGCCCCAGTAAGGACTGGTGAAGAGGACACATGGTCTGAGAAGAACCAAAGTGTTTGGTTTGGCTTTCATAAACTGCATATCTAAATGATGATCCTGTAAAATGGGAAGAATGATGATAAGAAAACGTCTTCTATGCATGAATGCACAAGGGAAAAAATTGTTTGCTTTTGATCTGTTGTTCTCCTAGCTCGACTGACAGTTGGCTGAGTTACTGGATGTGCTGCGTTGCCACTCTTCATTTCCTTCATCTGCAACGTACAGGCTTGTTTATGCAGGAACATTTTATTTTTTTCAAAAACAGTGGACATCTGTGTTTCTCCCTCCATAGAGGGGATAGTTGATTGTTACATCCCAAAGGCTATAAATGTGCTACAGTCCCACAGCATACTTCTTTAAGCCTTGATTTAGTTGCTGACGATTGAGTAAGTCATCCATAGCCTTCACATAAGACACTGAGTAACTAAAGGAACACGTCTGTGTCCCATAGCCTGAAACTAGGGAAGAATTCAAGTTGTGATACTCATCTGGTGGAACCAAGAACCACCGTGCTGTGCCGCATAACCGCCCTTACCCGCCAGCTGGTTGCAGGAGTGTGCGTCACAGTTGACACACCTGCTTCTTCCAGGGACCTGCAGCGCCCTGGGGGTGAAGCGACCAAGGACCTACTGTTAGTTTTGTCTGAGATGTGATCCTTATCTTTTGGTCCAATGACTTCCTCTGAGGATGAAAGTAGAACTCCGCTTAGCCTGTAATCAAACCTGGATTTACATGCGAGTCATTGCTTTAGACACCACTCTGCAATGCAGCACAGAGGTAAGGTTACAGGGCTCAGACAAACCTCAGTGGCTTGGGGGGGGGCAAAGCGTCCATTCTCTCTTCTACGCTTTATTTAAAATTAATAGCTCAATGCTATTGGCTTAATATAGGTCAGTTTTTATCATAGAACAATCACAGCGGTTAATTCTTCCTTAAAATGTCTTTGGGTATTGTCAGCCACGAACACAGGAAATAATCCTTCATGAGGCTGAGTTATCTAGACGCAGTGCAGGCTAGCTGGACTAGTGCTTAAATAATGTTGTATTGACAAGGACTTCCTGTTTTGTACGGGAAAGTTTAGGCACCAGAGGTTAAACCACAGCAGCAGATTCAAATTTCGTATCAACGGGTGTAAGCAGCTGATGTAAAACTCCCTATCCAAAAAACCCAAATCCCCCCCAAAAAAACAACAAACAAACAAACAAAAAAAAACCACCAGTTTTTGGCTTTCGGCAAGAGATTCCCTTAAGAAAGACATCCAGTAAGCTAGCTTTTTACACGCCATGAAATATTTTCAACCTATTTGAGTTAAAGGTAATCAGTGCCACTGTTAAAGTTTGGCTTTGAATTAGCCAGTACTGTCTGTGTGTGCAGCTTGAGATTTGTAAGTACAGGTTAATTTTGATGAATTAGACATTGTAACATTTACACACCCTTGCATGTTTTCTTTTCTCTTCTGATTTCTTGTGGAAAATCTGACTTGTGTGTGAAAATATCACAACTGTTGTCCCAGCCTAGCCTTACTGTGGTACAAAGATGGCATGTTTAGGTGGATCTGAGCTCCGACTGTGCGATGCCAAGTGCTCTGTGACCTAGCCAAGAGGCACAAATCAATCTGGCTTTTGACAAAAAATGTGTTTTTACCTATTCAAAGATGAGGGAGTAACACGTTGTTAATGAGAAGATTGTGCCAGATGTGAATGTCCAGTTCCAATTCCTTTGTCACGTGGTTGGGCAGCATCTCCCATTGTCCAATTCCTGCTCTCAGAGAAATGGTGCGGTGGTTCCTGTGAGCCATGTTAGAAGCCATGTCCAAGAAAGTAAAGAGCAGGCAGAGCTGAGGATGACAGAGAGAGTTTAGGAAGTCTGACTGTTTTTTTTCCTAGAGGCAATGTACTTTACGTGACTCTGTATATTACTTCACCTGTCATTATCATTGGAAATTTCGGTGCTGATGTTGTTCTGCAATCAAGCAGCATAGCATTTCTACTGGATAAATCAAATATGGGACATAATCGTTAGCAGTTGCTGATCCTCAGCAGTAGTAACAAGCAAGAGATGTTCCATATCCCAAGATGTGCATGGCACCTGGGACTTGAAAATGAGAAGGAAAAATTAAGATACTTTCCTCAAGAAGGCTTGTGTTAGCAAGCAGTCCAGGAGTAATGCTCTCAGTCATGTCTAGCTCTTTGAGTTGGATGTGTTGTGGTGCAGGTAACTCTAATTTCTCAGCTCTTTGGAAGAGGATTAGTTTTCAAATTGTCACACCCAGGGCAATTTTACATTAGGTGAAGCTCTGAAATTAGTAGAAGTTTTCATACATCTGGGAATGGCAGAAGAACAATAACTCTGCTAGAAACACTGGAAAAGCCTAATTTGTGTTGTTTTTTTTTCTTTTTTTTTTTTTTTTTCAGAACATGTTTTCCAAGGACATTTATTTTGTACTGTACCTGGAAAGTGAAGCTTTTAGTTTTTCTTAGCATAGAAATTAGGAACAAGTCAATGCTTAGTTGACTTTGTCGTAGACGCAGTCATGGTAGATGGATGCCAGTGTTTCAGAAGTACAAATCTGAGAACCTCAAACACGGAGTCTTTCAAATCATGTTTTCCATTATTTTATATTGCCGCCCACTGGCTGGGATTTTGATAGCTAAACAAGAGCATCCTATTAAGAATTTAGAGGTAAAGCTGTTGTGACAGAAGTAAGCTGTATAAGCTCTCATTGTAATGGTCCTTTTGTACCATTTGCCTCCGTAGCTAGACCTACGAACTCGTTGCATTGAGCTGACCTTAGATTATATTTTGACAGGCGGGCAAGAGCCATTTCCACTTCTTGCTCTCCCATTCTGTCATTTAAGATGGGCACTGGGTGATGCCGTAAGTATGTCTTTTTCTCTGTGTGTTTTGGAAATGGTTCTGCGATGTTGGACACTGAAAAACTGCTGTAACAGTTGAGCAGTCACAGGAAAACACTCCGTTCAGCTGTGAGTCCCTTCTGCCTAGGTCTAACTGCTGCTTAGCACTTTCTGTACCATGAAATTGTAGGGTGGGGGGCTGCAGTACCTCTGTGGCCCCAGGGTCGTAGCGTGCCCAGGGCCTCCCTGCATGCCCTGTCCCAAGGCAGCAGAGCTGTTTGTGCTGCACTGATGTCTGGGAAAGGGCTCGTTTCTCTTCTGTTTGTGCCAGGAGTGCAGCTATCCCTAGAGAGAGAGAAAAAAGTTATTTGATATTTTTTTTTGTTGTTCTTTAAGTATTTCTCAACAGTATTTCTTTGGTCATTGGGAGAGCAAAATGATTTCTTGTTTTAGTAACTGCAGGCAGAAATCAATCATGCCCGCTTATATTCCACATCGTTTGTTTATCGAGACTGTATCTGTATTTTTTTTTCTTACAGTTTCTTAGAAATGATCATCTCCCCAACTTCATGTAATTTGATGGGAAGAGAAAATACATTCCTCATGGGTTCCGAGTGTAAACCCAGTGCATAAGCAAAATTATCATATCTAGACATCTAATCCCATACATATCCGTGGGTATCGCTGGTATCCAGGCAATCTGTTTTTGTTTTCTTGGCTCTTGCATTATTTATATGCTGCAGAGTCTTCTGGACAGAAAATTCCATGTGGCTAGATAGCAACCCCCTTGGGATAAATCACCCCACTTTTCTACTTGTATTTTAAAGCTTAGGATTGTCCACATGTTTTTCTGTTGCTGCTTAGTTCAAATTTATCCATCCCCCAGATCCTTGTGATCCCCCTTAAGGTACTTACCCAGTGCAAGAAGATCCCCCCTGTAGCCTTCTCATCTTCAGATACACACGCTTAAGCGCCTCATCCTGTCATCTTAGCAAAGGCCCGCCATACTTTTGGTCAGACCCGTATCTCGGGGATTTTCTCTAGAATGTGTATGTTGCTTACCAAGATAAGACGTGCCAAGCTCCAGTTCATGCCCCAAAATGGATATTTATAATGGCATAGTATTTTATTTTATTTTATATGTGTTTAGAAAGGAACCGTTGCAAAGTAATGGAAACAACTCCATTGTTCTGCCCATGGAAGGAACTGAGCCTGCTTCTGGCGAGCAAATTTCGCCTGCGTGGCTTCCAGGGACGAAGGAGAAGTTTGGCAAAATGGCAGTCAACTGAAATAGTGACTGCTGTAGCACAGGAGGTAAGACCAGCTAGCTTCTCAGCAGAGGATGAGTTACTTCGTCGCAGATACCAGCCTAGAAACATGTATGTAGCTGGCTGGGCCCCAGAAATGCGTTTTACAGCGTGGGGATGGTGGAGAGAAGATGGGCTTTTTGCAAAACTCTAGCAATGAGCATTTCTCATACTGTTTCTTTCTGCTTTGGTGCAGGAGTTACTGGTGTTGAAACATTTCCTTGTGCTATTTGTTGCATTCAGTTTGAATCATTGCACTATTCGTGTCTGCCAAGAAGTGACACTTGGAAGTTGTTTCATTTAGTCAACTCTGGGTAAAATGTATTGAAAAATACATGGACAATTGGTGGTGGATTTTGTAAAGGTGCAGTTGTATAGCAGGCCAGAAAGCAAAGAAATTTTAACGCAGCCTTATGCCGTTCGTTACTGTGAGGATGAGAGATTTATCTGGGGATTAAGCGGTAAGAGCAAAGGGACTAGAGGTGGGAAGGGACAAACCTGTGTTGTCTGTTGGAGAATACGGGGGTTGAGCTGAATATGTGAGAGATCTGCACCTGGCATTTATCAGTTGTGACATTTCCAGTCATTTTCAGTTTCATGAGGCTGTTCCTCAGCATAACATTTGGTTAGAAAGCATATATTTTAAATCAAATCATGTAATATTTTGGATTTTTGTCCTTTGTTTCTCGATCCTTTACTTCAGAATGTTTGCTTTTTTTCTTTGAAGTAGAGAATAATTAGTACTCTGCAGTGTCTTGTCTCCTTTGATCCTTTTGTATTGATCCTGCACTTGCCTGCCGTTATAGCTAGATGTCAGCCTCAGATGTGAGTGAGAGGCTTGTCATTCACTGTCAGGTGTAGTTTTCATCCTCAGCCCCAGAACGCTGAGCTTGAGGTGGGATGCCTCAGGAGGAACAGATCTGCTGCCAGAAGACAACTGTTCAAATGGGAATGGTGACTGAGAGGACGTTTTTTGTCCCAAAGAACGGATGGTCACCTTTCCTGGCTGACCACTTCTTCCACTGCAGTGTTCCCAGCTCTTATTTGTCTTTTGGAATCTGCCGTTAGGTTAGAATCTCAGTTACTGGTTTCTGTAAAACTTTGTTACTGTAGTTTTGAGAGACAGGCCTGAAATCGCACCTCTTACACTTCATTCCCTTCGATAACTGGGATCTGCCCCCTTCCAGAGCCCAGCCCAATGGTTTAATTATTAAAGTTAACAGAGCCACTGGTAAGCGTTGGCTTTTTCAGACGTAGCTGCACTCGTAGTGAAGTTTGCTTTTCTGATGACTTCTCTTCCTGAGAGCCTGGTGAGCCTATTATTTCGTAGATAATCCGCCCTGCCCTAAAGCTCTGCTCAGAGCCCTTTCTCTGAATGCCTTCTGTCAGTGAAGAAGCCTTAGCGGGTGCCAAAGCCTCACCACCAGCTCGGCACAGGCTGAAGGGTGGCACGCTGAGGCAAGGGCAGCTTCAGACCGGGGACAAGGACAGCAGCCTGCATTCTGGAAAATCAGTGATTCAGCCATTCCAGTAACTTGTCACGGTGACCCGACAGCCTCGTGAAGCAGCAGATTTGGGGATGTACCAGCTACTGGAGGGTTGTGACTCAGGGGATGACTTATGCTGGGAACAGCCGAGGGTCGTGGCCTCAGGCATGACTTGCTCTGGGGTGGCTGCCCACCCCGCAGGGGCTGCTGAGGTGGGGCAGCAGCCGCCCAACCTCTGCAGTTCATAGCAGGGGGCTCAGTTCAGAGCAGCACCGGCTTTGCATTGCCTGAAAGTGGCTTGCTGTGACCTGTAGCGACTCGGGGCCTGTTTCCTGGGCATCCTGAGTCATGTGCATCAGGGTCACGGCACACAGCTGGTCCTGGTGACCTTGTCGGCCCTTCCCGTGTGTCAGCCCTGCCTGTGAGTCAGCGTCACGAGGTGGGACGTACATGCAGTTTGGGAGATTTGCTTGTTAAAGACTTCAACGGGAAAATTAGAAGTTACAGACTGTAAGGTCTGTAGTAAAGCAAGTAAAAAAGCCCCTGTCTTTGCCAGACCTGTGCTAGGATTCAAGCCTGTTTAATGTCCATGTTGCTGCGAATTTACTGAGCTGCTACCGACGTTTCAATGCAAGGGGTTACCTGAGGGCTTACTAAGCCCCAGTCCCTGTCTGTAACACACCTCAGTTTAGCTGATTAATCATTTTGCCTAATCTTGTCTTTCCAGAAGTGGCAGAAATTGAGAGACTACTTCGCTGCAAGTCACTTTGTTTCTCCCCTTGCTGGATTTGCAGGGTGGATCCGGTGATATAACCTAAATTTAATGTCTTGGAAAGGAAATGTCCTGAATGATATGTTCTCAAACTTGACTCATCGCTGAGCTGGGTTGCAGCTCTAGAGCTGCCTTTTATCCTCCTCTGAATAAATTACTTGAGTTGTAGTGCCATCTTCCAAACTGTAAGCAACACCACAATACAAACCCCAACATGAGAGGTACTTGTCTGATGAGCAGGAAATGTTAGCTCTTAGTTTGCCCGTGACATTGCCTGCGCCTTGCACTGCACCGTCGCTTCCTTCGTTCCTGTTAATTTCAGCTGCTTGTCTAGTCACAGATTATTTCCATTTCTGTTCCTGTAGCCTGCCAAACTCAGGGCGAGGAAAAGCAGCAGGTGTAAACTCATAGCTGTCAGCAGAACAAACTCAAGGGCGGTATTTTGAATGCTGAGGTGACTCGCTGGAGGAACAGGAATATTTTACAGTGGTTATCTTTGCTCTGGGGAGGGATGCTTTTCTTTTTTCTTTGCTAAGAAGGCAGTTGCATTTCTCCATGGTTGACAATGATTTGGGTTCTGTGGCTTACTTAATAAAATCCCCAAACAATTTGGGTTGTAAGAGACCTTTAGAGGCCATCTGGGAGCGGGAGTGTGCGTGGGAGCGTATGGTGGGGTGCCAGGGACGTGCCCAGGAGCGGTGCAGCCTTCCAAGCCCTGCTCTCAGCAGTGACACAGAGACACAATCTGGTCATTGAGGTGACGCCTCCTCCCCTGCCACCAGGACCTCGGCGCTGCTCGAGGGTGCCAGCAGCTAGGCTTCTGTCTGCGGTGGAGGAGCCTCAGCAGAGCTCAGCCCTTTCACTGCCGGCACAAAAACTGGTCGACTTCCCTCACCCCATCACTCGGTACTTGCTGTAGCTCACTGAGGACGTCTCCGAGAAGGAGGATCGCTTGGGAGGTGTCGAGTCATCCTCATGAAGGATTTCCAGAGACTGAGCTCAACCAAGTAATGGAAGTACAAAGGCCTTGGTTTAGGTTTTCTGTACACCCTCATTTGAATCTGGGAATTACTAGCCGAAGATATATTTTTTTCTGTTATACCTATGTATTCAAATATGTTTTCTCAATGGAAATACATTGTCCCTAGATCTTGAGAGATCCCAGCCTAATGCCGACTGTGAGATAAGCTAGAATGCTGGCATTCTCTCTTCTTCTTAAAGAAGTAAGTAGACTTTGTCAGTACCTTTACGGCTAGCAGTCACACTTTGCAGTGTGTCCTTAGGCATCTCTTGCATATCTTCATAGACGCTATTTTGTAGCTGGCACCAGTTTTGGATGAGGGGTAAGGCAAGTACAGAAAGCAGAAGTAAAAAGAACCATTGGGTTCCCTCAAAAATAGCAGTATCGAGTATCCAAGCCCAGCGTCATGTAAAAAACAGTTGCTTCTCTCCCACTCAGTGCCTGCTTATTGGAAATAGTGAATGCAGATAATTAACGTAATGTTTAGGATTATTAATAATATGTAATAGGAAAGGATTCCACATTAACAAGTAACTACATTTCATTTTCAGTGGAAATGCTAACCTTTCTGGTAATGTTGCCACTGCTTAACATTTGCTGTGATGCTGTATAGCTGAAGTAGGACGGTAAGTAAGCTCTCCTGTTCTGCACCAGTTCACAAATATCCGGACAGATCCCTGATTGTATATCTAATAGCAAAAGCAAAGTCAGGTGAGGATGCGGGCAGTACCTGGATAACAGAAGGGTGAAGGAAATGCACAGGAGTAGGAGGTTTGGCAATGTCATTCTTGCTTTTGAGTCACTGGTGAGCTGAAAATCTGGGCAGGGTGTGAGGGGGTGTATTGACAGGGCAAGCTAATTGCTGTCACAGCAGTTGCCTCTAATCTTATTTTCATGTATTTATAGTGTGCAAGATAACATTTTCTCTCAAGTGAGCCCTCTTGCAGGCCCCTTGGCACAAAGGGGCCATTTCATATCAGCATCTTATGAAGCAATACTCTGACTACTCAAAAGGGATCATAACTGCAGCCTTGCCAGGTTTTGCTGGGTACATATTCAGGTAGAATTCAAGAGCTCTAATGGCCTTGATTACGGACCGATAATGAGGTTTGGTGCCATGCTCAAACCCTGAGTGGGAAGAATGGCGAGCCAAGAGGGAGCTGAAATAGGGGACCTTTGGGACAGCTTCCAGCTTTGACGGGTGATCTTTCTTTGTGCTCCCAGGCTTTACCCTGTCCGTGATTCAATTACTTATTTCACACAAGTATGGAAGATTGTTCTAATGTTTCTGAGGGCTGTTTTCAGCCAGTGTCCTTAGCAATTGAATTTGCTTCCACCTTCTTGTATTCAGAGATGCCTTTTATTTGCCATAATTATCTGCTCCTAGCACAGCTCTGCCACACAGAAGGATTTGTGTGTGTGCATCTACATGCTTTTGAAACCACTGCCCTTTGTGTTCTGATTCCAGGTGGTAAACTGTGAGAGGGAAAGGAGGATAAACATTTTGTGCTTTTTGAATCAGGGGAAGAGTATAAAGTTTTCCAAGTTTCAAATACCACTACAGTTCTCCCACCCTCCTATATACGGGGCTGGGAATCAAAATATTGAGAGTGAAAGGAAAGATAAACAGTATCTGCCTTTATTCTTCCTTCCTTCAACAACATTATCTCCGTAACTGTCTTTCCATTGTTTTTTCTGATTTGTTTGGGACTTAGTAGTGCTGTAAGCATGAAATCAAAACAGATGCTCACATCAAAAGAGAAAGCTGTTATTTTCTATTGCTTTATATATTTTTATATATTATCTATTTGTTATACACTGTTTTTTTTGTACCCATTGTTAGCTTGCATACACATCATAAAGGTTTTTTGTAATGGATTTCTTTTCCATTTGTGAAACTTTGGCTCCCTATCCACACTGTAGCCTGCTCTCCTGTTCGTGATGTTATTCAGCTTTGGAAATAATTGTGACTGTCTCATTTAACTGCTGCTTCATCAGTTCATAGGTCCTTAGGTCAAAGAACCTTTGTCTGTAGGTTAACCTAGAAAACTGTTGTTAGGTGTACCCTTTAGGGAAGAAAAAAAAATCAGCAGTGGTGCTCTGCGTTTTTCAGTTTTATCTGTCTATGGAGCCCAAAACTTGAACAATTGAAACTTCTTTGTGTTTCTTAACTCAAAGTGAGACTGGTAGAAGATGACATGTTTGATAGCCTCTATTCCTTAGCAGGAGAATAGCCGCCACCTCCTCCCTGGAGTACCAACTCTCTCTTCCTTTGGACTTGCCCATATGTTATTAATGAAGGCCATCTTCACAACCCTTTAATAGAGAAGTCTGGCTTTAGGTATGGCAAGACACGTATTTTGAGTTACACAAATGCAGATCAGCATTAACTACAACAGTGGAAATTAGTTCCAGGTTTAAATGAAGTCTCTGCTAACCTCTCAGTACCCGAGGACCTCCTGTTAAAATAGCCATCACGTTTCCTTGGACAGCATGAAGCTATTATTACTGGCTTCACAATTCATAAAAAGAAAACGAAGAAATACATTTCCAAAGCAGCAACTAATTGTACTCGTTTCTATTTCGGGAAGCCCAGCTGGAGGCGTTTGCCAAGCTGTCAGACCAGCTTGCCTACGTTCACAGGGGAGTTCTGCGGCAGCATGCACGCCTTTGACTTGCAGTGCCACAGCTCTCCTCCGGTACAGAGCACTTTTCTGGGCTGATCGGGTCTGTCTTGCTCTGTTCTACCCCTCAAGTCCAATTGTGTAGGCGTTGGGCAGCTCGTGTCCTGGCTGCACATGCAAGGGCTGCCCTCGGAGCCGAGAGGCTTGCTCCCCTTGCAGCGCTGCTGGCGAGGTGCTGGGGATGGCACGGAGCACGTCAGCGTTGCCAAGACCACTGCGATTAAATTGTTGCGGAGATAGAGAAAGCCATCTGCTCTTTGTTCCCCCTGCCTGCTCGCTATTCGGAAAGCCGGTGCCAGACATCGCTGGCAAGGCCGGCTGACTGGGTGCCAGGCTGTCATGTGGAGGAGGCCTGGCTGCTGCTCAGCCTGGGTCAGGGGCTTGGTGCCCCGTCTGCAGGTGACATTGTGCTTATGTGCGGAAAAGGCTTGGCTGTCACTTCGTCGAAGGAAGTTGCGGCAAAGGGTGCGATGGTAGCAGGAGCGTGCCTTCTGCAGCTGGTGTCTTTGCGCTGCTGGGTGGTGATCCTAGCTGAGCTGATAACACGTCCTCGCTCTCTTCAGATGTATGCCATCAGAGTTGGTCTTGTGCCCGCTCCATCCCCGGAGAAAGAGAGGCTTGGGCGATGTAGCCCGGCACGGCTGTCAGGTGGTGACCTCAGGGTGCTGCTACGCCTGCGGTGCCGTGAGGGTCAGAGGGGGCCTGCGTCCCCTTCGTGCTCGGCTGCTCTTCAGAGGGTGCAGCACCGGGATGTGGCGGGCGGGCAGCGTGCGGCTCTGACGGCTTCCCTGGAGGCAAATCATGACTGGGAACCTTCTCTAGCAGAGTGTAAAGTCCTTTGGCACACACCAAATTCCTTAAGCAACAAGAAAACGCACTGAAAGAATACTAGGATCACTGGAATATTAAGGAGCTGAAGTTCACAAAATGCCAGAAAAGGTCCTAGGTAACCGTGCTTTTTACATTTGTGACAGTCTTTTTGTCAATATGACACCGTCGTTAATGGTGTGGTCTTGTACTGTTTTTTCCTACATTGGCCATATGCAGCAGGGAGTTAGGAATTAGTTGCTTAGTAGTATGCTTTATTCAAAAAGAGCAATGTTTCAGACTCAAAGCTCTATTTACTGTACTTTATGAAATTCTTCTCTAAAAACACAATTCATAAATTCATAATTTTATTTTTTTTATTCCTCCTTCTGTATGGATTTTTCCTCTGGGGTTCTTCAGTAAGTAGTGCTGATCAGTTTAATACCTAAATACTATATTGGCGTTAATGTAAGTTCCCTTAACCTCTGGATGGGATCAAAAGGTTTTGGAGATGGCATTATCTCTGTTATGTAGATAAGGGATCAAAACACCGGGAAAGTGAAAACAAGACTGTCCTTAGAATATAAACCTAAATCACGTTTATATTCTATTTCAGACTCTAGTTCAAAATGATGATGGTGTTAATGTACATGTGTACACGCACCCCCCCGATATGTAACCATCCCCTTTGAGGTTGGGTGTTTGCTGTGAGCAGCGGGAGTGGTGCTGGCACGGCGCTGCCCGTCCCAGAACACGCAGTGTGTCTGAGCAGCAAGTGCCTAGTGGTGGGCTTAAGGCGATGGATTCTCACTGATCTTTGTAAAGCAGGTTAAAGCTTCGGTATTTGCTAGTGCTCTAATTTGTAGACAATATGCTAATTACTCTTTTGAATTGGAAATGCCTGTTCAGCACAGTGCAAGAGAAATCGGGATTGACTTTGTGATGCTGTGTCGCAAACGGTGTTGAACCTTTTCCTGTTTATGTAGAAGTGCTGTTATGGTTTTCCTAGGCCAAATCAGCCATCGCCACATTTTTATTCCGCTCACAATACACGTGCGTGTGCACGCATGCATATGCATACGCAGTGTAATCTTCTTATTGTTGTGCTCGCAGCGATACTGTCCAGAAGAATTTTTTTCCTAACATTAGAGTGGAGAGATGATGATGATTGTGGAAGTGGATGCAGCTGTCTGAAAATAAAAAAGAAAAGACAAAATAGAAACATAAATATTTTGCACCTGTGGGGAGGAGAAAAAAAGTAATTAGTCACGGATAGGTAAATTGATTTATGATGAAAGCCCCAGAATGGTGATACAAAATGCTCCAAAAGGTTTTCTGTATGATGACACTTGTGTTCAAGGTTTCAGCCCAGAGATTCTCTGACAAAAATTGAGGATTTCTGGCAGGGTAGAGCAGTAGGAGAGTTAATGCCTGACACAGGAAGTCATCTCACTTTCAGTAATGAACATTGCTATTTCAGTTTTTAATTCTGATAATTAGCACTAACAGTTCATCCTCAAATTGTTCCTCTAAAATGAGGTGGTCCAGAATTGCATGACTTAATATAACGTTTTATCCTGTCTGGAAGAAAACAGGAACAGCTAACTGCTATTAATTGCGCAAGCTATTTACTGCAAAGAAGATTTGGTTTTCCATTTCCATGCATACAGAGCAGTGCTACTGCTTCTGCAAAGTGATGCGCTCGAAGACTCTAACACTGTGTATCAAACACTAATTTCTGTTACTGAAAATCTGTCTCAACCTATACTTCATGTCTATTTAGCCAGGTAGCTTCTCTTGCTCCCCAGCGTGTTAGTAACGTGTTCCTCAGCAACATGCAGTGTCTCTGTTCTCCTTGCCTCTTAAGCGGATGCGGCAGCCTTCTTGGGTGTGCTCTCTGGTATCTTGCTGCAGCCTCCTCGGCCCTTCTGGTGGCCACTGATCTGTGGAAGATGCTTCTGTGTTTCCTATATTATGTTTGGCCAGCTATCGACCCTGTCTTTGCAGATGAAGTCAGGATACCGTAAGAGTGTTATTGAGAATGCACATGAGCTTATTGAGATGTCCTGGTCCTGCTGTTTACACAAATGTTATACCCTAGGGTGAAAAAATTGCATCGTGGTTTGCATTTTATGTTGAAATCACTGTTATTGCAGGCCAAGATGCTGTTCACATCATTCAGTGTCTTTGTAAGAGATGTGGGAGAAGAACTGAAAGAAAAATCACACCTGAACACGTGCTGTGGTTTCCTTCCTAAAATTTTGTCTGCTGGTAGCTTCTGCTTGTGGATCTCCTACCTAAGCATGTTCTGGTGGACCAGGTTAGTATTTATAGCTGATGTCCATTTCAGTCTCTTCCAATGGATCCAGATGTCTTTTGTTTCATTTTCTTTTGTTGAAATAGAGGGATATTTCAGATGAGAAGGGCCCTGAGGAGGCCTCCAGTCCAACCTCCTGCTCAAAGCAGGGTCAGCCATGAGATCAGACCACACTGCTCAGGGCTTTTTCCAGTTAGGTCTTGAAAACATCCAAGAACAGCCACAAGAGTGCTCTGGGCTAGGTATGTCCCTGCCTGGTTGTCCTCACAGCGGCCAGGTTTCTTCTTATACCAGCCTGAACGTCTTGTTGCAGCTTATGCCTGTTGTCCCCTGGCCTTCTGTCGGACACTGCAGTGTAAAGCCTGGCTCTGGAAGCGCCTCGGGGCTGCTGCGGCGTGCCCTGAAGCCGTCTCCTCTCCCGGCTGAAGAAGGCCCTTCCTCTGCCTCCGCTCACAAGGCAGGTGCTCCAGGTCAGCCATCCTGCTGGCCCTCTGCTCAACTCCCTCCAGTTGGTGCAGACGGGTGGACAAGGAGTGGTTTCTCTGAATTAAAATCGGTGCTGCTTCACTTGCAGTTGTCTCCTTACCACCGTGCTGCCCATGTGGATGTTTCTCTGAAGTCTGTTAACGTTGATCCGAAGAGAAGGCCACTGCATGGCTCCATGTTGGTTCTTGGTTGAGAGTAGATGTATGTGCTTTGTGGGGGCTGACAAGGTAGAATAGATGATCTTTTTCTAAAGAGACTAACAGCGAGTGAGCAAAGGAGACACAGAGCTGGTTATGACGAAGGTCGGGACTTCCACTGATTCTTCAAGATGCCAGAGCTGTGAAGTCTGGAGGTATAATAGAAGGTGAAACAGATGTTACATGTGTATCAGAGCTTCATTGCGGATCACTGTCTACAAAAGCTGATATTTAGCCAGTTATTTTCCAGATGATGATTTTTCTTAACATGCTGAGGGAGCAGCTGTGCTTATTGTATCCCACTCCTTTAAGTCATTTTGGGAGGTTAAACAGATGGGTGCATGTTGAAATCCAGTAACATCTCTTTCGGCATCTGTAACGTCATTGTTCTCTGTGCCAAGCAGGGTACAAGCGATCAGAGCATCTGATAAGCACTTTGCCTGTGACAAGCTGCCCCGTTTGCCAACGGCCAATGGTACACTAGTGTTAATGGTACACTTGTAATAATTCTAGTACAGGAGGTGACTGTGCCTCTGGAATGCAGGAAATCATTCCATCAATTGAATTCCATCTATCTGAAAAGTAGGCTGCATGTTACATATTATGTGGTAAGCTTCAGCCAGATCTTTGGGGGTGATCCTGCATGCTGGGGCTGTGTGGGGTTTCGACACTGACACCTTAGCAAAATGTTCCAAACACTATGAGTAGGGTTATTAGAAACCACGTGATGAGATGTGTAAGGTAAATGCAGTGCTGTCAGGTCTTTATACTGTAGATTTAAACAGTGTAAGTTGAGTAAAAAATCACAGGTAAAATTCAGGGTGACATGAAACCTTAGGATAGAATAATACCCTGTCACTTAACACAAAAAGTTGAATATTGAAATATCAAGCCTGTTTAAGGCAACAAACATCATGAATCATTACTTCCTTTGTTTTGTTATGAAACCAAAATAGGAAAACATTACAACACTCAGTAACTTTTTGGATGTGACATTTGGGTGACTGATGTTACAAAAGCTTGAAAAAATCGCTGTTAAAACAGTAGGAGGGGCAGTTATCAGTTTGCTAATGGGAGAACCAAGGAAATGCCAGGATGCTTGAGAAGGGAAATTTGGTCTTGCTGTGCGTGAGGATACCTGGTGGTTTTACAACACTTTAGGCTTGAGTATTCAGTATTAGACTAGAACACAGAAAGAGTAATTGTTTCCTGTACGTTTCCTTGAACAATGAGTTTTGAAATTTTCTGGTTTTAAACTGAGCGTGATGTTTGGCATTTGTTTATATTTAAATATATAAATAACACATATATATTTTTCAATATAAACCAAATTGGTACTTTCTGTTTATCCACAGTTTATGGTAGTCTTTCTCAAACTGCCTTGTGATGGATTATCACACTGGAGGAGATGGAGGTGTCACATTATTATTACGGTCATTGTTACTTGGTGCAAGTTGATTCTCAAGAACGGTCATGGCTGCTGGGCTTAAGGTTGACCTCAGTTACGGTTGTGTGAATTTGAAGAAGTTTCACTGAAATTTCTGACTTAAAAATTTCAGTAGGACCTCTGACCCCCACTTTTACCTTCTGAGGATGTGCTTGGGTTTTGTCTAATCATTATATCAGGACAAATCTTTCTTTGAAGGAGCTGTGGAGGTTGGCAGCATTCGAACTGGGGCTTCGTGTTAAGTGCTTTCAGTGTTTCCTTTTAACTCATTATGAACTGTCCAGGTTGTTATATATATTCTGCTAACGCATTCAGAAAAAGCTGGAGTTCGTAGCACTGCAATTAATCATTATGACATTGTGTGGTGCATTGCAGGTGACCTCCAGCGGAGAACCGCTCCCGAGTGGTTGTCCTGTGGGAACGCTCTCTTTTTTTGGCTCCTAGCGGCTGCCTGCAGACTGGAGAGGCCTGGGCACCAAATTCGGTTGTGAAGTGTACTTGGCAAAGCCTGCAAGTGCGGAATGATGTTAGTGTTCCTCTGATACCCAGCTGGCAGTTGGTGAGCACGGCAAGCACAACTTCCACGGCTCCAGAGCTGCACTGTACGTCATCAACCCAACTGCGTGCCTGGGCTCAGTAAGCAAGGGGACCGTTTTCATACAAATTTGTTGGTAACGTGTACCAATGGCCAAGGAGATAATGTGAATATAGGACAGGATTGGAACAGCAATTTAAATAAGATTTGATGAATACTTAACATTTTGACATCAAATTCTGATGTTGGCTGTAGTAAAACTATGTTGATTTAGAGCTGTCTGATTGAGAGCTTTATGGCTGTCAGCATTTGTTTGAACAGTCGTCATTTGGTCTTCAGAAAATAGCTGAAGTTGCTTGATGGTAATTTGGCCAGTTTATGTTTGTTCAAAGCTGCTAATGTGGGAGAAATTAATGGCATCTTAGGCTAGGTTGGAATGCCTAAGCAGATGGAGTTGAAATAAAGCCTTTTCTTCTGATCTGCTTCTCAGATGGTTTCTGCCTACCTTCAGGGTATGACCACTCTTGCAGAAGATGGATTGGGTGTGTTTGAAATGTGCCAGTAAGGGACAGCAAGGTTCAGAAGGCCTGACGGTGTGAGAATGTCAGCTGATGGTGTGAGATAGTCAGCTTGCAACTCCAGGATTTTTCTTCCCCGGCGCTTCTTGAGAAGACAGGGAGTATAGCAGCACAGGGAAGAGAGCATTTTATTTAGTTCATCTTCTTCAGATTTCACCTTAACTTGATGATTCTTACCACTGAAGTGCATTCGTGGTATTTGGATTATCACCACCTTTCTTCTGTGATATGCTCATTAGTGTGATACTAGTCACAGATGCTTTCTTAGCTTTTCCAAATACGTGAAGCCATGGACAATGTCAAATCAGGCATAAAATAATACAGGAGCTGGTACTGTTAACCTTGAGGAAACAAAGGACACATGAACAGATTAAGAATACCCAGATGCACGTCTCTGTTGGGAGGATGTGATTTGTGAGAATCCTTTTAAAATGGTATTGAAATATTTATCCCAGGTGCTGTTAGTGGCATGGGAAGATGTTTATTCTTATGATTGCAGATGTTAAGAGACAGTGAATTGAGGTGAGCTGTAGGTTGGCATGACAAAGTTAGTCTGGTAGGATCATAAAATGTATGCGTTATGCACTATGTGTTACAGAGTGGTCACTGCTGTCACTACAGTATACTCAGACAAGGTCGTACAATATACATCTAAAACTTACAGCATTGCAGAAAGCATTACTTGAAACAAGCTGTTGCATCCCAAATCCCTTCCACTCCTGTTCTTGCTGAGTTTAAGTCTCAGGAATTTACTTGAAGTCGGAAGGAGGGGCCTTTCCAAAGCCAGTCACAGCACCTCTGTTAGGATGTCTGTCTCCAGCCAGCTGAGCCCAAATTTACTGGATTCTGAGAAGGTGAGATGGCTACAGGTCCAAAAACAACTGCAGCAAAATGAAATCGAAGAAGCAGCTCAGTGTTGTTGAATTTGCTCTGAAGTAGAAATTTATGTAGTTTTTGAGTAAAGCACTACCAGAGTTACATTTATGTAAAATGCTGGTCATGTAATCCAATGATAAATACATCATGAATTAAAAAAAAAAAAAAAAAGTCTGGAAAGAGGTAGGCAAATTATTTCAGCGTGGTTGTGATGCCAGCTCCTACAATTCATGTTTATGTTACAAAAGCATTAAATGTTCCGCTACAGAAACAGTACTAAATAGGAACATTTTTCAGAAGATGCTCATTTAAAATGGTGCCATTTCGTGTCACCATGTGAAAGCTCTGCCTGCATCACTGATGTTGCGAGTGAAACTTCATGTGCGTCTTCTAAAAATGCACCAAGGGTGTTTCTTGTCCAGATGGAATTTACCTTGTGTATTTGTTAAAGCATGACAGTGTTATAAAATAAGGTGGAATTAAACCCAGTGTGAATTAGAAACATGTCAGGGGATTACAAAAGGGATTTTAGATCAGAATTAGTGTAATACAGATGAGATTTTTGTGAAAAGAACTGGGAACAGAACCAAGGTTTTCTCCTTTGCTCTATATAAAGAACTCACATGTACAGATTATAATTGCTGTGGTGAGAGGATGCCAAATTATATAATGCCTCTACCACTATTCCTGTTTTCTAACCTCAAGAGTTCCTCTTTTGGGAATATAACCCCCCCGCAAAAAAAAAGAAAAAAAAGAAAGAAAGAAAAAAAAGCATATTTATACCCTTATGGTTCTTCCATACAATGGTAACATAAATCTGCAGACCGGATCAGGCTTTTACATATCCGATACTGTGACAACGGATGGATTTGAATGTGCAAAATGCCTGCAGTGCCAAAAATAGGTCCATATTTATTCCTGGCATAACTTCACTGAAGTTAATGGAGTTGAGCCAAGGCTGAATATGCCCACCGTCTATAGGACAGCTGGCCTTCTGGCAGGGTTTGTTTGACAAAAACGCTTTTGTAAGAACAATTATGTCTTCTGATATTGACGGTATATATGGTGACATTTCAGGAACATTCACGTGGATTGAAAATGAAGGTTTCAGATGCATCTGTGATGCCTAAAAGACGAGGAAAGCACTGACAAAAGTATTTGCAAGCAAGAAGTGAGTGTAGTTCCATCAGCAGTTCTGGACTACCAGCCCGCTTAATGAGGTTTTCTAATTGTAATAATAATTCTCCATATTTTGTTCACTAACGTTACAGTAATTTTTGGCTTCATTGAGGATGGATCTTGAGCACCATTTGAAGGGAAGGTCTGATTCTCTCATCCTTTGCTACATTTGGCGAAGTTGTTCATTTGACTTGCAATACCCATATGCGATCCATATAGGCATTTGCTTTCCACTTGCGTTCAGTTGTTGATTGATGAGTGTCTGAGCAATGTAGGCAGTCTCAATGGTTTTAGGTTTCCGGAAACATTCATTTCATTCGTCCAGATTCAAGAGCAGTCAACCCTGGCTTTTTTTGCATTTACTCGTTTTGTTTTGGGCAATGTGCAGAGTTGCCTACAAGCTCTTGAACTACAAACTATTCAAATAGCTTCTACTGAAGTACTGAGCTGCTTACTAACATTTTGAGAATATTAGGCTAGTTCTTGACACCGGCCTTGGCACCTCAGATGGTGCTAAGTAGCCGCAGCTTGACTCCTGAGGGAAGGCATTTCCCGAGCTTAAAAACCAGTCCTAGAAGCCAAGTCACTACTACTTTCTTTCTTTATTTTTTTATTTTCTCCCAGGGAAGTAGAATGTTTGTTTATAGCATTTTTATTTTCCTTCCATATGCCCCCAGTCAGGGAGCAGGGTGGATGCTTGCTGGACCTCAGGCAGATAAGGGAGAATGTTGTGGTCATTCAGGCAAAAATACTCATCATCTTAGAGCTGCAGGGGGATGTTCTCCTAGTTAGTGGCTCATCTGACATTTGTGGCAGGACAGCGTGAAGCTCTTGCTTTTTAATATTGCTTACTCTAAAAGCTGAGATACAGAAATGTGGGTGATTGCCCAAAACCGGGAAAGGGAAAACTAGCCGGTCTTTTCAAAGAGGATAAGGAAGATAGGTTGCCGGATCCCATTGACTGTCCAGAAAAAAAAGTAGTTTCTTCTAAAAATGCTAGCTGTAAAAACAGGTTAAAGCAATTATAAAGAGAAAAATAATGATTAGTCACTTGTAAAGATGGACCGAATTAGCATAGTCCATCTCTGTAGGTCTAGGCAGTATGTGACCTATTAACAGTTTATGGCCTCATGTTATAGGTGCGTTGCCACTGGATGCAGTATGTATCGTCTCATTCAATAATTATTAAAGCAGCAATTGGAAGAATCACTTCATTTTACTCACATTAACTATGTATCTGTCTTGGTGTACTGTAACCTAGCCAGTTTCCCAAGATGAAAACGGAACAACAAAACCTGGCAAGTTCTGTGCATCTGGGATTGGTGGCCTGAACCTAATAAAATGTGTAAGTGAAGAACAGAAAATAAAGCTGTCAATTAGATCTTCTAATAGCTTTTAAACTTTACTGTATTTTATTACAGGCCTAAAATTAGCCTTGTTTTCAGGCTTGGATCTTTTTCAAGCTTTTCGTACTTGAGCCCAACCTTCTTTTTAGTTAGGCTGAGTTTTCAGCACTAAACAATGGAAATGGTATCATAGCATTTTACACATTTCTGTTCCCATAACTACCAGTCCTTTCGTATGGTAAATCTGACTTTGTCAAGTTGTTGGACTCTGAAATTTTTGATGAAGCTGTGCCTAAGCAGATACTGTGAACTGTTTTAGGACAGGGAGGTAAACACTGGAAGATCACTCTCAATGAGGTGCATGAATAGAGGAGATGGGCAGTTTCCAGTCTGAGATTAGTGGAATAAGAGCTAGAATGGAAACACAGTTACTCATAAAAATAAATTTTTAAGTAAGTACCCTCTTAGAGTTAATACAAAGCTGCCTGCAGGGCTGGTAGATACATATTTTCAGATGTGCTGAATATCCCAAGAGCAACACAATTCCTAGTTGATATGGGAGCTTTGTGTGTGCTGTGGGAGCTTGAATTTGGCAACCAGGGGTGATGCTAAGCGGGAGACAGGGCAGGCAGCTGTGGCAGCTTGTCCAGGCTTTGTTTTGGGGTTTAATCCATCTAGTTAATGTGAGACAGTTAAAAACAAACCCCAAAACCAATATCCAAGTAATGCCTAATGTCTTCTGAAACTGTCTTTCGTGTTAATGGAGACAGGACCTTTTTACACTGAAATACTGAAGCAGGATAGTAATTTAGCAAGAGTGTAACACGTTCTGACTCTCATTTCCAGTTCTGCCACTTACTCCCTCTGTAACCTTGGGCAAGTCATTTCAGATGACGTCCCCAGAAGGATGCAGGAATACGGGCTGTCGTCTGATTTCCAGTTGAGCTTTCTCAATCTTGAAACGCTCTCCTAGTCTTGCTGCTTAATCCTAGAGCCCTCTACACCCTGGAAACGCCGCAGGTTTGGGTCCGGACCAGTCCAAGATGCAACAACCCATCCTTGCACCTTCAAGGCATGCGGGCTGCCGCATGGCTGGGAGCGCTCTGTGGGGCCTGGGCCTTGGGGCTGTGGGGCAGCCGTCGGGCCATGGGCTGCCCCGAGACCCTTCAGCAGGGCTGTGGGTGCTGCTGTGGGGACCCTCCCCCGCCCACCGGCCCCCTCACAGAGGCTGAGGGGAAGTGGGGGCTGAGGGCAGGCCGGGGGCCTCACGGGGCCGCCATCCCCTCCGCGGGAGGCTCCCGGAGCCCACGGGGCGCTCAGTCAGCCGTAGGGGGTTTTGGCTGAGGGCGCTGTGGCCCCAAGCGCTCCGAAGCCGCCGGCCGCAGCCCCCCGCCCGGCGCGGCCCAGGCCCCTCCTCCGGCGGGGATTTGGCTCCCGCTCCCGCCGGCAGCGCCTCCCCGGGGCTGCCGGAGCCCGGCCGGGGCCGGCCACAGCCCGAGGCAGAGCGCAGCGGGTGCGGGCAGCGCCAGGGCGGGCGCCTACCATGAGGCGGCGGCCGCTCCCCCCCCTCCCCGGCAGCTGAGCGTGTGCGCTCCGGGTTTTCCCGAGCGGCACGCGGGGATCCGGGGCATTTTGCGTGTTTCGGTAGTAGACGTTGCCGCCGCCGGACGGTTTCTCCTTCAGCTCCGGCGTCGCTGTCCTGTGGGCAGATCCTAAGGCTTTAAGAGGCTTGACTCGGTAAGGCTCGCGTCCAAGGGCATCAGTCATTAACGCGCTGAGCTGCATCTGCTTCTCGGCTAAGACCGGAGAAAGACATCTTAAGCTGGAAATCCTGCCCGCTCGCCCTGCGCTGCTGCCGGCGGGGCAGCAGGGTCCTGGGGGGCTCGGGGATGCGGTGACGGGAAACGGGGCGCAAGGCTGCTGCTGCTGCTGCTGCCGGGGGGAAAGCCCGGCCGGAGAAACGAAGGAGCGAGCGACAGAGCAGCAGAAATAGGAAGGAGGACAGTGGCGAAGAACTGAGAATAAAATTAGAGGAAACAGGTGGAAGGCTGGCACGAAGCTGTGAGATATTTTAGGCTGAAAGCTTTTTTTTTTTTTTTTTTAATTCTGAGCTGGTTTTGGAGATCCCTGCAGTCAACCAGGCTGCTCTAGTACAGCAGCTTCCCAACCGTGCCCTTTTCTCTCTCCCTGCCTGCTGTCTCCACCGTTGCTGCTGCTGACAGAAACGTGTTAGGAAAGCAGAAAGAGAAAATGCCAGCCATCCTGGTAGCCTCCAAAATGAAATCGGGACTACCTAAACCCGTCCACAGCGCTGCTCCGATCCTGCACGTCCCGACAGCCAGGACCATCCCACAGCCCTGTTACCTGAAGTTTGGGAACAAGGTGGAGGTGACGAAGCCGTCGTATTCCAGCCAGATTCCTCTCAAGTCTCCTAATGGACAAGAAAATGCAGGAGATGGACTCCCACCAAGGAAGAGTGGCTCGGTAGAAAATGGCTTTGACACGCAGGTTAGAAAACGCCGAAGGCTGGGGAGGTGTATGCGAGAATGGATTCGCACGTTGAATGCATGCAGCAGGTTTTAGGAGGTGGACAGTGGTGTGAGCAGCAGTGGGGGGGTACATGTGTGTAATAACATCTGTCTGCAGTGGTGGGGTGTTTTCTATTCCACATAGCGGCATCTCTTACCGAGGGATGATTTTGTAATTTCGCTAGCCTGGTGGGGCTGGCACTGGGCTTGTGAGGGATGGTGCTGTGTGTGCTCTTGCTCTGCATTGCCTCGTGTACTGGCTTTGCCTGCACTTGGGGGTTTGTGGCAGGGGGATGGCAGGGCTGCTGTTTCTGGGGTGCGCTTTTTGTGTTCCTCCTGTAGGTGCTGATTGTGATGGCTGGGTTCTGTGGCTGCGATGTGGAAAGATTGCTGCTTGTCATGAACATTTATTGTATTTGGTCATGGTCACACAGCTAGCGCTGTGTGAACGTTCGGTGTCTGCAGTTGTGTGGGGAGCGAAAGGGAGGCAGTGCTTTTATGCTCGGTTACAATACAAGTGTCATTCACAGTGCAGCTAAATTAAATGGCTTACATAGGAGAGGGATATTGAAGTGGAATTGTCTGTTTTAATGCTATGTGTGCGTGACATCACAGGTGCAGCCTCTTATCAATTTGCATTTTTTAGAAAACATCCACGCTGTAGTGAAATCTATTGTTTTTACAGATGCTGCTCCTGCACAGGGAGGAGAAGCGTACATTCTTCAGCTTGGTTCCTTTTTTGTCAGCATAGTAACGTTTTCAGCATGGCTCAGGCTGCCTTGTGCTGCCGATAGCCCAGTGTGCTCAGCAGCAGCATGAGCCATTCGTGTGCTAGCATACTAGGGCATGAGCAACGCGGACGGACGGTCTGCTGCAGCAAGCAGAATCGATTAGCATCTTACAGAGATCGCTGGGTAGCAGCATGGTGAATTTTGGAAACAGATGTATACGTTACAGGCTTCTCCTACGGGCATCTCAGCCCAGGAGAAGGTAGTGCTACCACTGTACCAGATCAGGAAACGATGATGGATACATCTTTTCTCTGCTTTCTTTTCCTTCCTCAGGGAATAATGAGTCATCCCTGCCATCTAGACTTTGAAATCTGCGGCCCTGTAACCCTGTTCTCTTCAGGAAAACATGACTACTGACTGGGCGTGTTTGGCCCCATGCCCTGAATTTTAGGATATGCTGCACTTTGTTTGCTGGTAGCCAGAGTGACGTATCAGGCTGGTGAGGCTGGGCTAGCATGCCTGTAGCAGCTCCTCGGGGACCAAGAGCACAAAAAGGAGACAGACAAGTATTGGTGTCAGGGTGGTGGCAGCAGACAGACTGACCTGTGCTTCACATCATGTTCTTAAGAGGGAAACAAATGCTATTTTTCCCCTGTGCTGGTGTCTGTCCTTGTAATTACGAAATGTCAGCAAAATCTCATTATATGCTGTGCTCTCTGATGCACCTTGGTTTCTGCATAGAAATCTACATTCCTGCAAAAGTGATTGTTATTGAAAAATATTTTCTGATCTTACATTATAACCAGAGAGATTCTGCCAGAGTGGTAGCTGTTGGCAGCAGAAAGGGGAATAGAGTAGCATGTTGTTTTTAACCCTTATTATACAGAAGTAGTATGAAACCCCATTTGTACATCCTGATGATGAAAGGGTCTAGAAGCTGGTTTATTGCATTTAAATGGGAAGAGATTGGTGCAAAAGAAATGTCAGATAATTTTGAGCTTGAATAACTTCAGCAGTGGGAGAAATCCTAGGCTTTGTCATGCTCAGTAACCTCACTTGGGTATAAGTCTTAGCGGATGACCAGCACCTTTTAAGTTGTGAACGAGTGAGGTTTGTTTTACTATCCATTATCGTGGGTAAATGCAGTGCTTTTATGTTATTCCTATTGATTCAACCTTGGTTTCTCTACCCACATCAGTGTGCAGGGTTTTGCCATTCAAGGCAGTGATCTGGGACATCGCTTTATATCTAAAGGGAGATCTTTCTGGATCAGTTATATCAAGGGCACTGTTCTTTCCTCCCTTCCGCTGTGAAGGAGTGGGAGGAGGAATGGGATAGAGGGACAGCTGCCAGGTGGAGTATTGGTAGTGGAAGCATTTTTATCCCAGGAAACCTTCAGTTATATTCAGGTGTAGAAGTGTTTTCTGACAATTAAACCACACGAGATTTAGTCTTAAACACCACACTAGGACTAAATATCTCGAATACGTATATGCTACGGGGTGATCATCTGCTTCTTTGGATATTTTCAGCACTAATATGGCCCTCGCCATTTTACTGTGCAGGCACCTGGCATTATCTTTCCCCTGCCAGGGAGAGAATTCACATTCTTCCCATGGATTTATAGTTTAGATCCAGAAAATTGACTGATGCTGAGTGTTTTGGCGCCTCTCTTCTGGTGATCTGGGTCCCCAAGGGGGTTTGCAGCTCACCGGGAATAACAGAATATCTTCCGGTGTGGGTGGAGGAGGAGTTGCAAAGAGGTTCTGACACTTGGATCAAAAACCTAGGACAAGAAATAAAAATGACTGAAATCAGCGTGTCTCGTGCTGTATTCCTTCTGGGGGCTGAACCTGAAATTTGCATCCCCAAACTTTCTCTTAGAGGCATAGGCTGCTGCTATCAAAAGCCAAGGTGGCATCAGACAACTTTCAACGCAACTGGAAGAGAAGCATCGCGTTGATACAACTGCTGAGTGGTTAGAGTGTTTGTTCAAGAGAGTAGGATATCTGAGTTCAGCTTCTATTTCAACATGAAGGATTTCAGACTTCTGTTATGTCTCTGGAGAGTTTCATAATCGCCAAGCCACAGGATGTTCTGGGAGTATTTAAGGGAGTTTCTCTTAATCCTGTTGAAGTCGGTCCTCTGTGCACTACATGATTAAAAATCCAGTAGCACAGACAAAATAAGGACAGAGAGCAACTCATTTGACCCAATGTTTGGGACATGTGCTTACAGATGATGGGAGGGATGCTACAGAGCGATATCTTTGTGCATATGTATGAGTCTTTCTCCCCCAGCGTGGTTGTATATGTACTTCCACACTGAATTCATGTTTGCCTTTTTCCTTGTGCTTACTGTACTGGTGTATTCTAGAGAAGAGGCTGCGGCTAGTGCATAGACCAGAAGTCACAACGTGAAGGTACTAGATCCTATTCTAACACTATTGTTGGACTATTCAAGCCACTTGAACACCAGTGCTAGGTCCATCAGCTTTTCAATGACAGACTGTACTCATTTGGATCTCAATTCTTCAAAAAACATGGGCGCTGCATGTAGTATTCATTAAAATACTCATTTTTTAAAAATGCCGAAAATCAAGGTAATGCTACTTGGGCAAGAAGGATATCAGTGAGAACTTCTTTATGTTTTGCTGTGTGGTTATTTGTCTTTTTTTATTTTTTGAACCTTCTTGTTACAGTTTTACACGTGTAAGCTGAATTTCATAGTAACTGGAAATTTTGTGCCTTAAGGCCATATAAGGGCAATGGGTTATTTAAAATGCTGTGCAATTTATAAAAAGCATTCTTCAGTGCATTTCAGAGGCACTTTCCAAAGAAAGGTCTGAGGGTTTTAGCATCAAGTCTGATGGTTTTAGCATCAAGCCCATGGTAAATGCTAGTCTGAAATCTTAGGTCGATGAATCACGGCAGTATTGTTCCTATTTTATTGTTACTGATATACACGCTCCATTCATTTTTCCATATTAAACTCCCTGTGTTGTGCACAACAGTATTCTCCTGTTGCACTCATGCTTATTTCGTCTAATTTGAAAACAGCGCCAATAAATTATACCCATGTTTAGAGAGCATTGTTTTGGAAATATTTAACTTTGTTACCAGAGAAACTTCTGTCAAATAGATAGTAAGATAGCAATCTCTCATATACAAAGTGGTATTTATTAGTTATTCTGAAAAAGTCATATGTATTTGGCTACTAAATTTGCATTAATTGTGTAAGGCCAAAGTCATTGCCAATTAGAAGTCTTTGGCTACGGTAAAATTGTTTGTGCAGGGTGCAAGAAGAAAGGGGCTGCTGCAAGAACACAGCCTGTTGCCACGTTATTGTGAAAGCCACTGAAGGAGATCGTGGATTTAATACCGTGTTTATTGCTGTTGTGTTGTATACTTTAGCTGCTTTATTTTTGTTCTCTGCAGAACCTAAAAAGCAGTTACTGTTTGGGTCTTCAGTAACTGCAGTAGTCCTATAACCACCGGCACGTTACAAAGTCATTGGTCCTCCGTTTCCACTCTAGCACCTCGAGTCGCTGTGGGCAGGCATCAGTCTGACCTGCTGTTGAAGCGTGTCTTCAGCCATCACCTGAAGCAACCCGCTCGGGTACGCGGCTGTCCTTAACATTTGGCGGGGAGGCATGGCAGCGGGCTTGCAGATAGCAAACGTGCACTTCTCTGGCTGCGAGTTGGGCAGCTCACTTGTCCCTTTCTTGGTGGACGTGGAAGGCAGGTGCTCACTAGTGGTTGGCATGTTCTCCCTCGCTTCTCTCTTTCTCTGCTCAAGGCAAACATAATTATTTTAGCCGTTTCTCTCAGGATTTCTCGAGCTCTTACGACTATCCATGCTCTCTGCTGAACCCAGTTCAGTAGAGTTCAGTAGAAGTTGCCTAAATCTTTTGTAAAACATTCTGTTCAAACTGGACACTTGATTTTGCTTCATTATAGCTGAGTGCAGCAGGTATCATTTTTTCTATCCTACACTTGAGTTTTCAGTTGATGGAGATTTTTAAAAAGATGTAGCTTATTTTTAATTTCTGGCAACAGATGCACCCTGTTGACTCATATTTTTTTTATGATTCACTGTGGAGTGATATGATTGCCTGCAATAAAATACCTCACTCAGAGTGCTCCCATTTTCTATTTTTACACTACATTTTTCTCTTAGTGATATTATTCCATTCACACTGCTTTCCCAAGTTGTTAAAAATATTTTGAGTTCCAGCTTTATCTCCCAAACTGTTCGCAACACCCATCCAGGTTAGAAATGTCCCTGGGTTTTTCTGACTACCTATTCTGTTCTCTAAGTCAATGACAATATGGAATGGTAAAGATGCTCCCTTGCGGATCCCTGTAAAAATCTACCTGGTAGCCATTCCCAGGTTGATAGTACACTACCGAAAAATTTCAGAGTATTTCAGTCAGTTGTGTGCTGCCTTGGAGTAGTCTAGCTACTCACAAATGGATTATTTAATGGGTTGTTCCAGTGTTTTCCACACTTCAAATCTAGGCCGACATCAACTGGTTCATGAGCCACATGTGACTTGCGATCTGTAAGCTATCAGTTAGCCCTCCCCACCTCGCTGTCCCATTCCCATGCCATTGGCAAGCCAGAGGAACTTGAATAGTTCAGATATTAGTAATTACTTTTCTAAATTTTAATTATTGTTATCAAAAGCCGTTCTATACCTCCGTATCAACTTCTTGCTAACCTGAAGCTTCATGGGGAGAAAGATTAAAAAAAGAAAAATTGCAGAAAAAATATGCCCTCATTTCTCACATGCGTTAGCCATTTTTTATTCATGATGTTGGGCTTTGTAGTTTTAGCTGTCTTCAGAAGGGGTAGGAATCTTGTGAGTCTTAATCTAGTTCTAGTTGAAAATCAGATGTACGCAGAATAGTCTCAGTGCTATTATGCAAACTATCTCAGTGGTGGAATTGGGTCTCACCAACACTGCTGTGCTAATTATACAAGAAATGTTGACAAATGTAGTTAGTAATACTAATAACCATAAAAGATGGCTTTTTGCTTTGTTGGAGGAAGCCAAATGAAGTCACGTTTAGGATGTGTGCAAAGAAGTTTTACTGAAGAGTTGGAAAAATCTAAGAAAAGGTATAGATTGAGGCTAGCAAAATCTATAACCACAAAATTAATTTAAGTTAGTATTAATTTTAATGAGCTTGCTTATGGAATGATAGTTATGTCCTTAATTATATTCTTCCAGAAAATTGCTGTATCAGCAGTCTCGGTCTCTTAAGTAGCCAAATCCTTCTATTTATGATTATAATGATTTGATTACTATTTTATAGGTACATAGTGTTACATATTAAATTGTAAGGGGTTTGTTCCGAATGAAATGTTATCAGAGAACAAATGAGGTGACAAATTATAAAGTGTTCTATTGTGATTATTAATATGGAGTTTTCAGTAATTTGTCATTTAATTTGAAGAACTACCTTCTTCAAATGCCCTGCATTTGAACAAAAGATGTGAGGTTGCTTTATAAATTCAAGAGGTTATTTCATCGTTGTTTTTTCATTTTGAGTCTGCAAAGGGTCACTTGGATTCTGAGTGCCATTCAGCTTTTAATTGTGACTGGATAACGAGTGAAAATGGTTTTTGCTCTGTTATTGGTTTAAGACAGTTCTTCAGAAAAAGAGCATTTGTTCATCATTTCATGTTCCTTCCCAAGCTCGGTACCTTGCTGTGGACTTGCCCAAGTCAGCATTTCCAAAGCTATGTGTTGGTGACCTAATGCTGCTGTTGAATTCAGTCAAGTTTTCATGGTCCAAAGTGAGTGGTTTTGAAACATCCATTTAATATGACCTTTTTTTCCTGCTTTTGAGTTTTATGCTGTTTCTGTGATTACTGCTAATAGGTAGTATCTAAGGGGCTTCCCAACTTTAATATACTTATCTTAAAAGCACTCTCTAGAGATAGGGATACGGTTCGTACTTTGTAAATGAACGGCTAAGGCACAAAGAGACATACCCAAGGTCACAGTGTCTGCTGTGCTGTAGAAAATGACTAGCTCGTCCCCTGACTATTAGATTATCCTTCTCCTTTGCTGCTACTTGTTATTCAAAACGCTTACGCGTATGGTGTCCGAGAGTTCTCCCTCTGTCCTTGAAACTTCTAGCTTATTCCATAAGATATATTTCTTCAGTGAGCGGTCTCGCTTTGTCCCTGATTTAAGAAGTATCGCTCTGTGGAAGTATTGCATGTATTGATCTGATGCTTTATGCATGGCAGTACCCAAGTAGATGCTTCGGTCCAGCTGTCCTCTACCCAGTAACGAGTTCCTTTTAGCTCTTGCTCTCCTTCTCCCTGCCTTTCTTTATATCCTCAGCTGCACTGGTGAATTTCTCTGGCAGCTTACAGAGTTTGGCTTTTACCTTTCCTCCATTGTTTGTCTCTTCTTTGATGTATGGTTTGTGTTTTATTTTTTTTAGACACTAAATCTCTGCTGGAGGTTTGTTTGAACTGAAGTTTGCGCCAACAGAAATGCAGTGAGTCTTTCTAGCTGTCCAACTGCTGGCTGGTATATCTGATTTGTTAATGTTCAAATATGGATAAAATCCCTTTAATTTAATAAGCAAGTGTAAAATGGGGAAACTAAAAGACAGAAGCATTTCTGTGTATGGTAGGCCTAGTATAGACAGCACTTTTAGCTGTACAAGTGGTCTTAGTAACTGAAAACCTCACTGGCATAGTTCATGAAACTCACTGTGAAGTCTTGTTCTCCAGTCTTCTACAAAATGCTCTCATCAGAAGTAAGGTCTGGTAAATAAAATGAATCTTTCCCAAGGATAAGTACCGAAAACTACCAAACAGAAAGAAACAATGATGAGACGAACACCACCTGTGCTCTTTACAAATTCTGGTCAATATTTGGAATATCCAAATTATATGTGGTTTTGTTTGTTGTTTTGTTTGTTCGTTTTTAATCTAGAGACTATTTGAAAATAAAGCCCTTATTTTATTCAGATGGGAAGGGTGGATTTCGTTTTCAGTTTGGGAAATCTGGGGGTTGGTTTTGGCTCTCTGTGATTTCCTTTGAAGAGTCCTTTGAGAAACTGTCTACTTCAGAACTTTGGTTTCCATATTATCTCACCCCTGGATATACATCTCAGTTTTATTTGTAGAGTAGTTCAATGCTTTTAGCCTTTGCGTCACTTTTTCCTACCAAAGCAGAAGAAATTAAGGAGGTACTTAAATTAATAATTACTTCAGTTGAGCTTCCTAAACTTGCAATACAAAAGAAATTTAAGTATTGTTTTAGAAGATACGCTTTTGAATAAATTGACAGTTGGGCCTTCAATGGAAGAATTTTTCTCTCCTTCCATTTTTTTCCTCATTTGCTTTCTGTTTATTTAAGCTATGGGGCTAAATCTTATATTTTGATTCGGGTATAAATCAGGAGATGCTCTTAAAATTTACCCCATTAATTTCATTTGCTCTTCCTTGGAGCAAACTGTAGAACCTCAACTAAATTCAGATTCGTTCCCCTGAGAAATCTACCTGACTAAAAATACCCTGGTTGAGTATAATTTTTAGAAACAGTTATATTTGAAGTATATAAATGGTCAGATTTTGTGTGTATTATTAGACATGAACTGTTGGTACATTTTGTAACAGGAGGCTGCTGGTTTTCCATTCACCAAGAACTGGAATTCAGTCAAACACTTGGCACTTACTTGTATGTCTCTAATTTTATCAGTAAATTGTTCTTTCTGAAATAGTTTGTGGAAACATTCTCAGTTTATTCAGTTTTGCAAACGACGGCCATGGAAATAATTGCTAAAACCTATAATAAATAAACCGTTTATTAAAGTAAATAATTGAAAAAACAGGTTGCTTCTTATTTTAAATCAGGCTGAGATCTGGACTTTTGCTGTGATTCTACCTTTTTTTTTCCCTCTTGAAAGTATTTTTAGGTGTGTTATCCTTGGATTATTTTTCATTTTATTTTTGGGTTATTTTAGAATTGGAAGCAATGTGTGGGAAAACAATAAACGAAAGGAAAAAATATCTAACCTCTGGGTTTCGAGATAGGCTTTTACTAGGACTTTTGCCCCTGCGCTTGTTCAGTTTTGGACTGCAATAGCATCCTGGTTTGGACTGTAATGGCATCAGGTTTGCCACCGTGTCTGTGCCGCACGTGGGGCACGAACAGGTTCTTGGCTCTGGTGGTCCCGGGCGTCCTGGGGGCATAGACCATGAAGCCTGCGTGGAGGAACCCAGTCGCACCCAGCCGGACTTGCACACAAAGTGTGTTTGGTAGACCAAAGTGAATACCCCAGAGGGGTTTCATGTTGCTGATCAGGCCCGTGTGGTGACGTCTGGTGGTACATATGGATACTGAGACTTTTTTACACTCATGTATCTGAAAACAGGCATTTAGAACTGCTCCCTTTCTCTTTCGCTGTGTCTGCTTGAGCCGCCCACTGTTGGAAACTACAGGTAATGGTAGTACTGGTAAGCTAGATGCTGCTTTTCTATGGCAGGTTTTAAGAGTGCAACAGATGTCTTTCCATGTCATGTCTATTTTGGCCGTTTCTCCGATTATGACACTAATTACCAGGAAGTCATTTCTAATCAACTTGTACAAGTGGCCTAGCAGATTTGCTTCCTCTGGCAGATGCAGCTATCAGGCATAATATCCTAAGTTCAAGGAGAAGTAAAGATTCATGTCATGTCTTTCAGAGCAAGACACCCTCTTTAGACAACGTAGCATGATGCAAAGTTTTATTTTCATAGATTTCATCTAAGAACAGTATCTGTACATGTGTGTTCAAGGCTAAAAGTCCCGGAACAGATGCTGAGGACACCTTTACATCCGCAAAGGTCAGTGCACAACTTCAATTATTGCTGGTGGAGACAGTAATTAATGGATTAGTCTGGTAAGACAAATTTGATTCAGTTACAAATTATCCTTCCTTTCAAAGAGCCTTACAGACATTTAAGTCTTCAAAACTAATTTTAAAAATGTCATCTGTGTTACAAGATCAAGTGTGCGTAGGCCGTTTGAAGCAAGAGCTTAGAAATGGGTTGTTCTTTTCGCTCCGTAACCACGGGTAAGGTTTTTCAGAATGGGCATACATATTCCAGGCTCGTCTGTGGCTTTATTGGGATGGATTATTTTGGGAAAGAGTATTTTCAGCATTGCTATGTCTTACTCCTCCGAGATGGCCAGGGACAGAGCGCATGGGGATCTGGTCATGCCGGGTAACGTGGGAGCGGAGTGGAGCGCTGCCAGGGTCGGCTGGCAGAAAGGTGCCCATCCTCCTGCAGCTGCGAAGGGCGGGAGGAAGGCCTCTGACTTGAGGGCTGTACGAGGCCAGGGGGATGCTGAGGAACTTGCTCTAAATTACTGCACAAAACCACTTTCTGCTTTTTGAGATGGAAGAGCAGCGGTTGCCTAGGAGGCCGTTTCTAAGCAGTCAGAGAGAAACCTCCCTCTGCGGTAAGCAGGGTTTTGCTTTTGGTAGCTGCGAATAGGTAGCCTTTTGGCTTTTCACCTGGTAGGTTGAGAACGACGTGGAGTGGTTTGTTGTTATAGGGTTTAGTACTTAGACTCCAAACCCTCATAAGAGGCAAAAACATTTGAAAGAGGATCTGTTTGTGAGTCAAAAGTAAAATTCCCCGCAAGCAAATGCAACTGAAACTCCACGGTGGAAGCCTCTGCCACAGGTGAGACCAACACTCATCTCCTCCTCTGCCTGCAGCTGCTTGTCCCTGCAGCACCAGGCGATGGGGAGTGCTGTGAATATTAAGTCAAATTTGGAGGTGCGGTGCCTTTGTGCGAGATGTCTGCCTTGGCCTTCCCCCGGCCGAGCTGTGGGAGGTGCCCACGGAGGTGAGCCCTTGTGGGGACCCAGCCAGCCCTAGGCCACGAGGGGACCCCAGGCTGGCCCTGTATGCAGCTGCCTTTGGATGGTGGAGTAGGTGCCGAAGGGCAGGTAAGGAGAACCAAATCTGTCTGCTGTGTCCTGTCGTTTCCAGCAGCTACCCGAGCCTCAGGTGCAGGGGGATGAGCGAGGGTCCCATGGAGGGCTTGGGGCTGCCTCTGCCATGGGTTGCTTTGGACATCCTAGGGAAGATGTTCCTCTCAGAGGTGCTTTCCAGCTGGAAAGCTGGTGGTGAGAGCTGAAGGACCACAGCCCTGTTGGAGGTGAGGTTAGTGTGCAAACACAGTGTGGTGCAGTGGGATATGAGATGCCCACAGGTCTCCACCAGTGGTCTGGTTTGTTGGGTTGGATAGCAAGGCATCTGTACCTAATTTTTAACAGAGAAATCATTCCCAGCTTCTCTTTGCTGAACAGGTTACTTGCAGCTGTGGGCACTTGAAGAAAAAAAGTAAAAACCAAAATAAGTCATAGGAAGGAGTTTGAAATCAAAAAGCTCCTAGAATGCTCAATAGCAGATGCTTCACTCTCCTGCACAGAGTTTCACATTCATGCTGAAGCTCTGGGCCCCAGCAAAATGAGCTAGATACGACCTAGTCCTCTTTGTTACATCCAGAGCTCTCTGGGATTCAGCAGGTTTGCACTGGGCCGTTGTCTTTGTAGTCTGAGCAATGGCCGTTGGCATGAGGTGTTGTGCTGGGGACTGGTTGCTCCCCCGGCTCCCCGTGGGCTGCTGCATCAGCAGTAGCAAGCTGATGGATCGTCACGTCCACTCTCTGCTTATTACGCAGCATTAAGCAAAGAGAGATCTGAAAGTTCAGTGGTCTGCTGGCAAATCATGTAATTCTAGGTAATTTTGTGGTGGTTCTTAGCAGCTTTGATATATATGCATTTTCAACAAATGAAAGCCTTAGGCATTTTGTGCACGGGCACATTTCAGTCCTGTAACAATACCTGTGGTGGGAGGAGGAGTCTCTTTTATATCAGCTTGTGAATAGCTGCAGAATCACCAAGTGCCATTCCCCTCCCTCCTCCTTTCTCTTCTGACAGCAGCTGAAATGGCAGGGCTCGGTTTGGCCGGTCCTCTGCATCATTTATAGCGATGCTATTAAATGCTGGACTGAAATGGATGGTAGCTAGGCTAATTTGCATGATTTCAAATGCCAGCTCGGTTTAATGTAGAGCAGCTGGTATATACTTAGCTCCTCCAGGAGAAAACTTAATACCAGCGGATCGCATTATCCAGGGCTACACTGTGTTTATTTATTTATTTTCCTGTCTCTTGCTCCATTGTTTCCCACGACACTTGTAGAGATCTTCTATGCTTTGCTGGGAAGGGTTTTGCTTTTTATTCATATTTCTGTACGTCACAGAACTCACAAAGGAAGTAATTGGTCCTGCCGTGCAACAGATACTACTAGTTGCAGCTTCCGAGCATCCACTCACACTGACCTTAGCAGATAGGACTCTAAATTAAGATGTGACATGATGAGGGATGGTGAGATTAGTTGGAAGAGGGACAGGTGTAGAGGCCTGGATTACATGGATTACCGCATACTCAATTTCTTAGGGTTAAATTTCAAGGTTGAAAATGGTTAAATCCACAATTACGGAATTAGGATGTGCCGCTGCTCTGGGGCTGAGCGGGCAGCCAGAGTCATCTTGTGACGGAAGGAAGGAAGAGTTGGAGGATCAAAGAATTCCTACGCTATCCTGAAATAATTAGCACATACTCAGTGAGAGGATGGAGGGAGCGTAATCTTTTAATACCAACCCTTCTCAAAATTGACCTTGTCACAGGCAGATCCTGCTTCTCGCAGACGAGCAGATGTGTGATAGTGTCATTCTTACTGCGTCAGGAATGCTGGTGCGGTATTTCGTTGTCTGCCAAAACTTCCTTACCTTTCCATACGCGATGGGCCTCTCACATGCTGAAGAGCTATGAGCAGGCATTTGAACGAGATGTGAGGCACTGCACAGCAAAGCTAGGCTTTACGAAGTCAAGGCTCAGTTAAAGAGGTTACAATGGAGCTTTCCCTTCCCCTGGAAATTTTTTATTCTCTTGAGCCGTGAATTGAGCTGAGGTTTCTAATGGAACAGTATATTCCATTTTCTAATGGAACAGTATATGCCGCTTTTCAATTTCAAAGGCCTTTATTAGTTTAATATAAAAGTCGTGAGGCTAGAGAGGAAATGTATCTGTTCATTTCTTTTGAGGAAGAAATCCTTCAGTATTATATCTCAAGTTCCAGTATTTCTATTACCCTTTTTAAACCTTTGCACTAAAAGATAGCGTGAACTTATTCAGTTGACATCAATGCTGCGTTTAGTGTAGAGGCCAGGACAGTCGTGCCTGCACAAAGAAAGGCCAGGTCTTCCTTGATGATCATTGGTTACTTTTTTTGCTGTGAAAGTAAACCCTCTAAGAAGATGACTTCCTATAATCTTCTTCCACGAATGTAGACAAGTTAAATTACCCTTAGTGATGAAATATTTCATTACTTCATCTCGTGTTGTCCGTGTATAAGATCATTGCCATGCCTGCATGCTGGGGAAGATTATAGGCCTGTACTATACAGTCATTCATGCTATGGTTTATTTACACACCCTGCATTTATGTAAGAACCAGGAGAACTAAGGGAAAATTACATTCAACCCAGTTGAACATCTGAATGTTTTGAGGTACAATGAACAAATCACTTCAGACGTTTGAGAAAAGACTTGCTAATGACTACTCTTAAAGGCAGTAAGCTTATTTAATCAACATTTATCAGTCCTTTAAATAGACAGAAAGCATTTTGTGAGACAGTTTACAAGGTGCTGTTGTAGCTGGGTTACAATAGTGCAGGCTCCAGCAGATCATTTTATTTGTGTTTATCAGCTCCAAATCTAGGCTTATGGAATGGAAGAAATTAGCTAATGAGTTATCAAATCTTTATCAACTATGTCATTTGGATGGCTTTAAATGTTGTTTGTTATGTTTTTATAACTAAGGGAACTAAGGGATAAGTGTATTTCTTTTAATGTTCTTCCGTAGATTAATACAAACTAGTCAGGGATCCAGGTTTGACCTCTAATGCTTAGTATTCCTTACTATTTTCCAGCACAGATATTTTTAACTTGCTGTTTCTAGGACTTTCCCAACTGGTCAAGAGGTTAGGAAAGCCACTTCCACCAGACTGGATACTCTGAATAGGCTGGAAAGAACGGTAAGAATGGATTGTATGGCCCCTTTGCCTGGAGCCGTGCCTTTCTGCCGAGAGGTGTTGCAGAACTTACAGGGCAGGTGAGCGCCTCAGCCTGGGAGACCCACGTGGAGCTCCTCCACAGCCCTGTCACTGCTTCAGACAAGTCACCTAGAGCTGCCCGCCATGGTGTGTCGTGGCAACTTCCTTATCTCACAGGTGTTCTGTGGAGATAAATCCATTATAATTCCAAGCAGCTCAGGTAAATCGATACCTGGAGCCATGGAATTATCTTAAATGGCTATGTGACTCTTAAGCCTTCGAGCTCCAGCGTGATCTACTTTTTCCCTTATCATTGATTCTTTTTTCTCCTTAAGGTAATGCTTCAATCAAAGCAAGAGATACTTGATTTAAAATCCTTTCCACTAATAATTTATGGATTTCAAGAAAAATTGTGAATATATGAGGCACATCATTACCTCTTTGTTAGGAGAGGTTCTCAGCTATAAACAGAATAGGTGTCATTACTTTGGGCTGTGTCTTCTGAAAAAAATGCTTTAATGCAGAAAATACATTAAAGAGAAGATAAGAATTGAAGACCTGCACACAGTATTTCAAATTATAATGAGGAGTCTGTGGGCTGTGGGTTACCATCTGCACTCCGCTTCGATGCCATCTGCCCACAAGCAGAAAATCACCAGCAGAGAAAATAGTAGGATGTCCTGCAATTATGAAGCCACAAAACCACCAGTTACTCATGAAGACCTTGTGAGATTTGTAATGAAATCTAAGCCTTTGATTGTCTGAAAAAGGCTGAAAGGGTAGTGTAAAAAAGACAGGCCATTGAGATTTTGGGGGACAGAAAAGAGGGGGTTTAACTATTGCCACGTGAAACGCATGCTTAGTAGAAGCAAGGAATCTGCAGAGTGTTAATTCGTAGCATGTAATGCTGTAAACTGAGAACTATCTGTTAAGGCTGAAATTATGCTAATTTATGCAGTTCACATTGCTACTGCAGTTTAAAAATAGCTTGGTTTCTAGAGAACTAGCGCTACTGTATTGCTGCGTGCAGCAGGTTGACTTTGTGTTTAGCTTTGCAAATTTTAGCAGTTTGAACACAGAGCGGAACCCTACTTATGTGGTCTTTTCATGTGAAGGTCCAGTCAGTTACACTGCACTGCATCACTTCCATTCAAGAGACGAAAAGGAGAACATTAGTCCTATGGCTTAGAAATGGCACAGGGAAATTAGTGGATGCTGTGAATAGCTGCAGTGTTGGGCTTGAGACCGAACGCCCAGAAGAATAGTTCAGATTGAAGTGTGTTTTGGGCTTCTCCATATCCATATGTTTTGCAGAGCTTGACACTTCTCGCTAAGATGCGTAGCGCTTTGGAGTACCTCCAGGAGGCATTTGACTTGCCTTCTGCCACCATACACATCATTTTCAGTGCTTTTGGGATGCAGGAAACAAAAAGAGGGGAGCAAAAAGGCCCCATCTATTAGTTGTGAGTAAAACCAAGTTGTCATGTTTGAACTGAATTTCCAACAAGCGTGGGTGAAAGTGTGAAATAGCAAGCATATCACAGCTGCAGTCAGTGGGTAATTTTATGTTCTTACTTTAAATTCTGAAGGAGCTTGAATACATCTAATAGTTAAAGTCATAATGTAGCTGCATGAACATACTTGCAGGCAACAGTAGAGCTGATTTTAAAGACCAAGCAACTTGGGACAAAAAGTCATGACGTGGAACGTGCATTTGACCAGCTGTTCTTCTTAAAAAAGATTGCGATGGGTTTTGCCAGTGAGATAACCCTTTTTTCTTTTTTTTTTTTTTTCTTTTATCCATATCCTTTGCCTCCTAAGGATGAACAGGCTCATTTTTAGAAGCCTACAGTGATGGGTGGAAGCCAAGAAAACAAAATTCCCTGTTCTCCTTTTCTTCCACCACCTTCTGTTGTCTTCAGTTATGTTTCTTTTGCCATTCTTTGGATATGACTTCTGATAAAGTGTTAATGCTTCAACCCCTCCTCCTATTACTGATCATGTTTTCACATTTTGCAGCTGGCTCCTTCTCTTTCCCTCCCAGTTAGCTAGCTCAGCTTTTCATGATTAAGCTGCCATAGAGTCACGGCTGTTTCTAATCAACCTCAAGAGCTGCACATGTGAGCTGTGTGCCTCCCTTCTTTTTCTCAGTGCAACCCAACAGTAGGGAAAGCTAATGCACGGCATGGGCTTTTGCTGAAAGAAGTGGGAGGTTTTGGGTAGGTGGCCCAGTGGGAGATGAAGGTCCGATTTCTGTTCTAAGCCATTGCACTGTATAGAACCGGTAGGTTTTCATGATTTGTGATGTGTGTCTAACTGGTTAATACTTTGTAGGTGAAACAACACACAGAAGAGAGATGGTGTACTTCAGATATCTAGTTGAAAATAATAACTTCTCCATATTTTACTAAAACCGTTTCACTAGATCAGGTCAGGAATGACTGGTAATCTCTACTGGAGGCCAGCGTGTTCTGTGCTATCTGTTCAGTAGCTGCTGTAGAGGGAAATGTGGGTGTGAATCCATCTGATGTACCAATATCTTAGTAGAGATCAACAGTTACAATGCAACTTACTTAAGGTCTGCTTTAGGATTTTGTGAAGTGTTTTTTGACTCATTCAATGAGCAGATGCATGCAGGCCAAAAGGGAGGCTGTTAGAGAGAGTGTGGTATCTTCTTTTTGAGGTACTGGAGTTGGATATTACTGGAGGTCTGACATCTTCCAGCACTTGGGGTCGCCCTGTAAATAAGCCTAGAAAGCGGTGCAGATCAATGACTGATTTTTGCTGGCATTATTATAAAGTCAAATGAATCCTGGTGAGGGCTGTAACTTATATATATATAATCTTTAAATTTACCTTTGGATATACTGTTAATACATCTCTGTTTAAAAACAGATATATATTACTAAACTGATCAAGAGAAAATTTAGAAACAACAGTTCCGTGTTACTGGTGGAGGCCAGATTGCTTTTTGATTTATAGTGTGATAATGCTGTGCGATGCCTGCAGCTATACTTGCTGCTCACGTTTGCAGTTGGAATAAATTTCCACCCACCAAGCCCCCTCTGCCTCTTGATGACAGTTACCCAAAATATCGGTTAGGTAAGACCATCTTGAGGTCCCTTCCAGCCCCTACAATTCTGTGACCTCGGTGGAGGCTGAGGGGAGCGGCCCCGGCGGCCTGCCCCGGGAAGATGGTTTCCTGCGCACCAAGCGCGGGCATTTTCGGACGGGAGGTGACAGCTCGTCATTTTGGGGGAGCTGCTGAGGGCTGACCAAACCCTCGGCATGGCCCCGGGGGGTCCTTTCCTCGCACACGGCTGCGGCCCGGCCGAGGCGGCAGCGTGAGGCCGGCGGGGCCGGTGGCCGGGCGGCTGCTGCCACCTGGCGGTTCCGAGCGGGGCCCCGCAGCCGGCCGCGCTGCTGGGCCTCGCCGCTAGGCCTCGCCCGGGCTGCTGCGGCTCTACGCGGGTCCTTGTGGCCACGGGGGGAAATCCCCGCTGTGTTACGTGTCCTCCTCCTGTTCTGGGGGTGCACGGTGCTGTGAAAATTAACGCGGAGCCTTTCTCTGAGCACGGTGACCGGCTGCCGTGGCTTGGGTGCGGGCAGGTGCAGGGCTCTTAGAGCTGGCCTTCACGCTTAGTGTCAGCTCGGGGCTGCCCGATACACTGCTCGCCTCCCGGCTGGAAAACTGTAAAAGATGTGTAAAAAAAGATTTGTGAGTCCAGAATCTGCCTCTCCTCATAAAGCACCACAAGACAGAAGCCTCACAGGAGGTAACGCGGTGTCACCCCAGCCTGACAGCAGTCTGCATAGAGCCACGAGGTGGTGGCATATGGAGGCAGAGCTAATGAATACCGCCCAATTGCTTCAGAATAGCCCAGTCACTACATTACCGGTGCAAATTTGATTTCCGTAAGTGATTACTGTCTTATCTTACTGAAATTAGTGGATCATTACCAAATTACAACTTTTTGCACTTAACGTAAGTGACTTAATTGCCCTTCCAGTATATAGTTTTATTGCAATCCCTTTAGTAGGGTGGATACAGATAAATTTTAGTTAAAAAAACATTTAGTTAAAAAAACAGTCCTGTTCAGTGACAAAGACACGTCCTGCTGCTTAATCTGCAGATTCTCTGTTGCTGCAAAACATAGACATCTGCTAGAGTATTTCAGAGTTTCAGAAAGTTTCCCTGTTAATTACTGGAGCAGGTTACTTGCTGTGAATCCTTCAGGAATCACATAAAAGCTAAGGTCATCCTTGGCATATATGTGAATTTGGTCTGACCTCTGGTAGGGGTGTGACCTAAATGTTTCCTTCTCTTTGCTGTAGCAGCCATGCATTGTGCTACAAAATCTGTATATTTCAGGGAAAAATGTAAATCCATTGAAGTCATAGGCGTTTTCTGGGGATTTTGGCCAAGAAATTGAAAGCATGACTTGATCTTCTAGAAGGAAAGAGAATCCCTGTAATAGAAAACAATGTATTTTGAACAGCTAAGCTGTCATTGTATCATCTAGTTTCCAAAGAAAGATCCCAGGATTCATTATGCTTCTGAAGCATCAGCTTCTCTGCCACCACCAGAATCGAGGGTGCAGGCGCAGCAACCCCTCTGGTATCCCAGCAGAATGTGCTCCAGTAGTGGCAGAGCTGATCTGACCAGATACAATGAATCAGAATTAATGTGTAGACTCCTAAGACAGTTACATGGACTGCTTGTAGTAATTCAGACTTCAGAAGTAGCAAATTTCTTTCCATTTGTGTTTTTCCCAATACAGTTAACAAGGTGATTTTATGGGACCTGAGCAAGGTGATTTTATGGGACCTGGAATGCGTCACTTCTGAACAAATACACTTCCCTCACAAATGGCACATGCAGATTTCACTCTGGTCTTTTAAACAGTATGCTTGCTGTATTTTCTGCTGCAGGAGGTCATTCTGCCTGGAAAGTATCATTATTTTGTAATTTGCTGTTCTCTATTGTTATGAAGGCTAATTTGATTTCTAGGCTTATTAGCAGTAATCACAGTTTCACCTCGGAGCAGTTAAACCAGCAGGAAGCAGAACAGTCGTTTTGTCCCCATCAGTTTTGAACAATTTCAATTACTAATATTCCATGTAATGGAAGCTGAACCTTACTGCTCGTGTGTGATCTCTTTTCTTCTAGTTAGTACGTGACTGATCCCTACAGAGCCTGGAAATGGAGTTGGGTAGCGGCGATACAGCACACACTGCTTACGGCGATCCTAGATTGTGATGTGCAGCAGTAATGGACGAAAGCAAATACATTGAATTTGGGACATCTTTCCTTTAGTAATGATTTTGTTTATGGCTGAACAGTTCTAGTCTTTTCTGTGGTTCTGCTAGCACACTAGAGGGATGTCTAGTAATTGAATTGAGAATCGGTAAATGAATAGAAAGGACTTAAGAGTTGTTTTCAGAATAATTATTAGCATAAGATGTGGAAACTTGGTATGTCAAAACAAGTGGTCCATAGACTGGCTGGGTTGCATGGAAGGTGTTCAGCAGCAAGAGCCTTCCAGCAGCCTGCTTTCATGCCCTCCCAGGAGCGCTGCCGCTTGCCCACCGCTGAGTTTGGCTCATGCTGGGTACAGCAGGTGAGAGGTGGTGGCAAGCACGTGTCCCTTGGAGCTGGCTGCTATCACCTGGGTAGGGGGATGGCTTCTGGATTAAAAGGCAGGTGAGTGAAGGGCGGGCATCCTTAGGGCAAGCAGGAGTTGTCCCAGTGCTGTTGGGCCATGGTCCGAAGATGCTGAAAGCCCAAGGTGAAGCATCCAGCTGAGCTATTAGTTACAGGTAGAAGATTGGGAAATGGACTTATTTAAGGATTTGAAAGGGCAAGCACAATGAGCGATTTAGAACCACTCAGTGAAATCTTCTTAAGTCAACAATATCAGATTTGAATGTTTTTAGTTTAGTCTGGACTTAGTGTGATGACAGAGCCTTGATTCCCTAGCCTGTGTAATGGTATCTGTGTGTTTCGAGTTAGCCAAAGAGGGCCCTCACGTCCTGTTATCCAGGAATGCTCTGTGCCTAGGAGAAAGTGTAACACTTCTCCAAACCATAAGAGTAGAACACAATTTTTGGAAGGCAGCCTGTGGCAGATGTCACTTTTTTCTTAGCTCTCTTCCTTCCTCCTTTCCTTCCAGGTCCTGGACTTTGATGAATCAAACCTCAAGGTTCTCAAAACCTCTCTAGTGCTGTGGTACGAGTTGCCAGAATGCTTCCCACATAGCTGTGGGTTTGGGAGAGCTGTGCTGCACCCTGCCAGAAAAGTTCTCTGTGTTGGCGGTCTGTATCTCAGAGCAAGGGTCAGTGGAAAGCTGCTGCTTTGGGGCTAAATACTTGGAGAGCAAACCAAGCAACGTTAATAATATTTATCTTCAGCGGAAAACTAGTAATGGCTTGCTCTCAGGTTTGTTTATTTTTACCAGTCACATTAGTGAAGTGCTGTAATAGTAACAGCAGTGAGCCTTCCTCTTTTTTGTTGCTCTGTAATCTGAACGCTGTGCAGCTAGACGAAATGTTGGAAGTAAATCTTGTTTTCAGAGACTGGTTGCCTGCTCCTAGCTTGTGCAGATAAAGCATGTTAGCTTACACCGTGGTGAAAGGTGCACGTTATTGCAGTTTATTTCACGTACGTGAGATGCTAACTCACAGATAGGAATTACTTCTGCATGCCTCACTTGCTGCGCAAAAGCTTCTTTTTGTAAAGATGCCTTTTTTATAAACTATGTACCACCCCTCTCCATTTTTTTCCTCTGAAAAGCTTACAACTTAGCTACCTTCTTTCCATCGTGTGCATGTGACATGCAGCATTCTCAGTTTGCAGGGGTTTGTGACACAACTTTATGTTTGGCAAAAAATGTCAATCTTTTTTTTTTTTTTTTTTGTGCTGAAAGAATGCAGTTTTGGGGAAAACGTTTTACTAAAACAAAGCATGCACTTTCCACAGTCGGTCTTTGATCTTCTTTGAAACTGCGTCCTAAGCTTTTTCCATTTCTAACTGCCAGCCTCCCAGAGTTTGCGCCTCCCCAAAGTCCCAATATTTTTTACCTGAATACTTTGGAAGAGTTAAGTGATAAGATGTTTATGTTCCATCTCTACTGTTAACCAGAAGAGAGCATAAAACAGCTCAGAGAGAGACTTGGTGAAGCATGGAAGTCCTGCAGAAAGAACCCAAAATTTTGGTTGATTTTCTCCTACCTCAATGTGCTATGTATTATACATAAAGTATGCTGGATGTGAATACATTATGTTGCATACATACATAAATGTGCTCTAGGTTAATGGAAACACTGGAAAAAATGCATCCAGAATTGCTAACTTGGAAGTATTGTTGCAGCGTATTTTTTATTTCCCTTAAATATTCTGCAACTGGTTGCATGCCATCAAGTAAGCTCTCACTTTAATAACAAAAAAGCTGCTAGTAAAACGGAGCTCATTGTTTAAATATAACATTATTTAAATATAACTATTACATCAGAAGCTAATGCACAAATTATGCCACAAATACACGTACTTCAAACCTCACTCTTAACACCGCCCTTAAGACTAGCTTAGTATTTTCAAGTACTTTATTTACAGGTACACAGCACTTGAAAACTGATCAGCTGCATTTTATTTCTGCCTTATTTGTTTGGTTTACTTTTTTATTAAAAAAGTGACTATTATGCTTCGCTTTTGGTTTTCTTATGTAGAAGAAGTATAGCAGAGGAATGTGTCTGAGTGCTTTATGAAGGTGTATTTTTATCAGCTACAGTGAGCAAATGTTGAGTGGCACCACTCAAACCAATGTAAACCCACCCTATCTTAACAACGTCAGACTTGGGTCCCCAGTGTCAGTGGGAATATTTATGTTAGGCTGTCATAATTCACCAGTTATTTTAGTTTAGATAATTTTATTGAGACCCCTCATCGTTTGAGGGTGCGATGTTATCAGAAAAAAAAAAAAAATGGAGCACAAAGATAATGTTGAAAACCCTTCAAAAATGTTACCTGCTGCTTCCAATTGTGGAACTAAAACTTTTTATCTCCTGTATCAGAACAGCTAATTATTCTTTGAGAAATAAATTCATCAGTCATTTAAAGCCATCTCCTGTCGGAAATACAGTACACTGCTGGTGAGGAATAAGATTTTTGTCTCCTAGGGAACAAATTTCGTTCCATGATTATTTGTGTTCTGCTTGCCACGTTCATTGCATAGAGATTTGTCTTTCCTGTTGTGTATTTGCAAGTGCACGACGGTGAAAACAGGCTTGAGGAGTGGGGAACCTGAACTTGAACCCATCTCGGTGGGATTTCTACAGAGAGTTTGTCTGTATCTCTGTTTCTTCTTTTGGGGAGGTGAAAGATTAAGGTGATATGGGAAAATAAATCTTGGCTGGCTGAAAAAAAAAATGGGAAAAAACCATTGAATCAGAGAAACATCCTCTAGCTGGGACAGAGATCGCTACAGAAATCAAGTGCAACTTGGCGGCTGAATCTGTGGGTATGCCTTTGTTGTTTTGCGCAGTCTTTCGCTGCCATAATACATTGTATTTTGGGTAGATGTGTTTTCTCACTGTAGATGTTAAGATCTCTTCCTCTCGCAGCGAATACTGGTGTAGCATACAAGGCACACCAGGGAATGAGTATAGGGATTTATTATTTACCTAATTTTAAAAATAACTTTCAAAAAGAATACTGTGGTTGCAATAAGCATGCTTTAGGATATTCAAAGCATAGTTTGTCACTGTTTTAAAATCTGTTAAATAGCTTTAAAGTAGTACTATAATCTCCTCCTCAGGGCCTGGCCAGACATCAGTGAAAGAACGTTTAATAAAAATAAAACATCATCTTGTCAAGTGTTTAATTTGATGTAATGAAACAGGTCTGAGTCTTTTCTGCTTTGCAGCTTATGTAGTCGCTAGTTCCACAACTTGAATATGAATTCCAAATGCAAAGTTACAGGGTCAAACTTCAAGGCAAAGAAGAACCTGAATCACATCCGGTCTGTTTTAATTGGATTTTTCTTTTCTAGTCATTGTTATGTACGTTCTGAACAGACCAGAAACAATTTTTGTACTGAAGCGTGTAGCTAATTAGACACCCGAGCCATGAGAAACGGTGCAATTAGGGGGAAGAAAAAAAAAAGCCTTGAATTCTAATATGACTTTATAGCTAGAAACCTATTAACTTTTTATTAGTTGAACTCCAGACAAAATGCTAATGTTATGTTTTTAAAGAAGCGTCTTATTTTAGTGTTTATAAGTAAGTTACCTTAGTAAATGCTAATTACTTCATTCACATCCGACTAGGCTGCAAATCACAGTCTAGATTCAGCCAATGTGGGGAGTGGATTAAAGCAATTAGCTAGCACTTTGTTTGCTGCTGTCATGTAAATATAGACAAACTCCTTTTAGAGTGATTGGAGGTAGACTGAAAACAGTAATAAAACTCCTTTTGACGTTCATGGGGTCGGGATGTGCTTTGTTCCTGAGTGCAGTGGAAAGTGAGCTCAGCTAAATGCTTCTGGTTGTTTACAGTGGGGCATGCTGTAGCTTCTTTCTACTTACTCATTATACCTTGAGTTACAGAAAACAATCAATGCCAGCAAGCCATGGAAGAAGCGATCGTTGATTATGATGATATGGGAAAATCAGATTAAACTTAAAACCTTCATTCATAGCTTTGTGCTATTTTAATAATCCATCAAAAAGATAAGCCAGATTGATAAACATTTACAGAAGGAATTTAGTCTTTATTTTCAACCAAGTGCTAAACTAGAAGCAATGACTGAGCATCAACTTTAGTGATTAGACGAGCTTTTTGTAGACAAAAGTTGTTTTCAGGAAACCTACGTAGGCATCTGATCATGTGTTTACCTTTTTGGGAGATCTTCCACTTCTAAAAGGAGTAGGCATACAGTGAGGTTCAGATCTGTGTGTCCACCATCATGAAACAGAAGGTTCATTTCTTCTTAATGTAGCTCAAAGCACATTTGCATAGGAATAGTGCCATGTTTGTTTCTTTCTTTGCATTTAGCATTTCTGCTTCTGTTCTCAATACCATTCCTTACACGTAGGCAATTAACTGTGCAGAGACAGCAGCTAAGTAATGTCTTTAGTTGCAAACTCTTAGAAGCTTGCATCTATTTTGATATTTTTCTTACTTGATGTGTTTGAGGAGATCGCAGTATGACAACTGAGACACTAGTTTAAAGCAAGTGGCAAGAGTCACTTTAAAATAATGTCAAAGAAATTGGCAAGCAAAATTGTTTTCCAGTCATTGGATTTAACTTGTGAAGTACATCCCATACATAAACACTGGAGGAAATTAATCTACCCATACTTTTTCTGGGGTCCAGACAATACCCACTGGGAGTTTCGAGAATAAAGCAAAATTAAATCCTCTTTCTCCAAGTACAAGTAAAGAACAAAAGGGAGAAAAATCTTAAAAAAAAAAAAAAAAAGAACTTGAGGAATGGAGAAAAATGCGTGCTAAGTGGTATTTCCTTGTTACTTGTATCAAACTCTTCCTCTGCACAAGCAGTAGTCCAGTAAGGAGAATTCCAGCCACATAGAAATGCAGTGAACCAAGGGAAGCTGTCAGAGGAGGGGAGAGAAAAAGAGCTGGAAGGGAGAAGTGAAAGAGCAGAACTAGCATCAACAGCCAGAAGATGTCTTTGCTTTAGGAGGCTTATCTTTTAAAAACGTTGCAATACTGAGTGGAAGACTACATTTTGTGATTAATCAATTTCAGTAAAAGCAGCGAAAACTGGAGTGTTCCCAGTGATGTCTCGCCTTGTTTCTGCTTTCCAGTCTTTCCCAAGCCATTCAAAAGATAGACAACGTCTTTCAGTTGCTCTAGCACTAATGGAAAAAAAATGAGTCTTGGATTCCCATTTTCTCTGAAACTTAAACAATGTCAATGTACCTGCTGTGAGGAAAACGTTTTGAAAATGGTTTATCTTAATGTTACACTTAGAGTTAGTTGATGCAGTTTTCTGACATAGATTTTTGTCAGGGTGTTTTGTAAGGTGTATGTGCCGTCTCCTCAGGCTCTGACTTGTGCCGTGATGTCTTTTTGCTGTGTACCTTTCATTTTTCTTCCAGACTGCATGGCATGCTCATCATTCTTCTTGCTGAACGGGTATGTTCGGACGTGGTTTCTGCTTCTCAGTGATTTATGGGTGGTGATGTTCATAGCTGTTTACCTGTAAGAAATTCTGTGACCCTTCATTAGTTAGATGATACTGGATTGATCATTTTTTCCTGGCAGTGTGTTTTCAAATATTCTGTAACGGAGTTTAGCTGCCTGCCATAAAACATAGTTGAGGCCTGTAAAGAGCCACACGTGCAGATCTGATAACTGTTAATAAAAGCTCCCATAACACATGTGTCAAAGAGCTCGCGTTTAGGGGCTGGGGGCAAGCTGAGAGCTGGCTGATACACCATGCCTAGCGCCATCAGATCAGAGCAGGCTGCCCTTGAGGAGGGCGTCGCGACACTGAGAGGCTCAGGAGCCCCTGCAGGACTTGCAGGTAGCGGCTGCTGCCCACAAAAGGACCTATTTGTGCTGAGGCCAAGAGAAGGTTGGAGAAGGTACTGGCAGGGCTTCTGTCGCAGGAGCAGCTCACCTGACAAGCAGCTTAGGCCCGGTTTATTTATGAAGATGTCCAGTAATTACAGCATAGTGTTTGGGGTAGAGGTGTTGGTACAATTCTGAACAAATGGAGTCACCATCCCTGGAGATCTTTAAAAGACATTTAGATGTAGTGCTTAGTGATACAGTTTAGTGGAGGGCTTGTTAGTGTTCAATCAGAGGTTGGACTCGGTGATCTTGGAGGTCTCTTCCAACCTAGATGATTCTGTGATTCTATGAAGTTTCTTCTTCATCGAGAATTTGAATTGCCAGGTATTTACATGGCCTTAAATCTCACCTGTTTCTTTACAGTTTCAGCTCGTCAAGTCAATAAGCAAATTTTACAGAAATGGATTGAACATGAATTATGTGATGTATGTAGCCATGGAACTGCGTCTCACTGCACTTTGAAGCTTTCTGCACATCTCTTTGCAGGTTTCAACAGCATTTTTATTTGGAGTTCAAGAGATTATCAAAGGAGACATTCATTGTGCTATGTCATTAAGGCTCTAATTATTTAATTCCTTGTATCTTTGTTTTGTAATGTCAAATTAGGTCTTTTCTGACTGCAGCCTGCCATATCACTGTGACAAGCACAAGTAGTATTTTTCTGTGTGAAGAAAAGGAATCAGCGCATGTAGTTCTGATGGGCATGCAGAGGAAGAAGTAATTTCTGCTGTGTTTGAGCATATCAAGTACCGCTGTTTCCCACAACAACCTTCCCCGTATTATAAAAATTAGTGTTTCTCTATTTCTCAGTGTAGTCTAACTTCTTAGCGTGTGTGAAGGGTTCACCGAGGGTATAAAATGCTTGTGGGAACGTGTAAAAATCCTTTTTGCTTAGGCTACTGAACGAAGTATACGTTTATTGCAAAGAGAGGGCCATAGCATCCTTGTTGCCAATTTGAGCATTCCTAGCAGAGGACCAGGGTAAAACTACTCTATGGTTTCAACTCTAAATGCAGCCTTTTAGTTACTTGTAAGGTTGCAAGTCACCATGTATGTATGTATGCGTACACAATTCAGAATATACATTTCTGCTTGGACCTACCATCTAGGCTTTTTGTTAAGAGAACTTGTGCTCTTGAGTTACCAACCACTTTATTTCCCCAATCTTTCCCTTTACGCTCTCCATTAACCTAAATAAAGTGGAATTTGCCAGTTACCTTTAGGAGTTGCAGATAGGAAATGGAGGCTTGGAGTAATACCTTCTTGTGGAATTAAAGCTCAGCGTGTGTTCTTTTATGGGACAGGTTCCAGAATTTTTGTTGAGGGCTCCTTTATTAATAACGAGCAGCTCTATCCATAGGCCGTGATTTAAACACTTTTTAATATTGTTGTGCATCTGTTTAAGAAGCATTGCTTAGTTAATTTTTAATTATTGTTGGCGTTCAGGGCACTTGGCAAAAACGCAGCAGAAACACAACAAATAGCCCTATTCTGGCTGTATTTTGATCTTTTTATTAAAATTACCCGAATCAAGAATTGCTCTTAAATGTAGTAAGCCCATCTATTTCTGCCTGATATGACTGTTCATGTTTTCCTACAGAAATATTTAGTAACACCAACCACGGCTTTTAGACTTGAAAAGGGGGTGTTTTGCAAGTTTTATTGAGTTGTGTCTCTTTGGAAAAGGCTGGGTTGAAAGAAGTGATTACTTCCTTCACAGTTGGTGACTTGGTGTGCACCCTCAGCCTCCGTGGGACATACAGCTTTGGATTGTATGTAGAGTGATCTATCATGGACCCAGCTGTCCAAAAACAGCTGGTACCTCTGTTTATGCAGATGAAAAAGGTTCTTTCCACGAATGCAACTGGTATGTTCAAGACTACCTACCTGTTTTCTTACTCTATTCTTACTAATATGGAAAGGAAAGCAGAGGTTTCATTGCATCTGCAAAATGGCACAAAGCTTAAACAACGCTGTGCTGCACTAGCACTCTGTTTTCTCACTTGTCTTTTTCACTGTAGACAGTAGTTATGTCTCTATATTTCCTAAATACGTTTTCACTGATGGTTTTTAATTCTGTATCTGTTAGTTCAAGTTGACGACAAATTTTCTTCAACAAATCACTAGAACTTGGTAATTACTCTGTGCTCTTACATGGTGAGGAAATGGGGACAGGGCACATCAGGTCATGCAGGCAAGTAGTCATGGAACTTGGGAGCATGATCTGGGATTGCATTCAGAAAGTCATAATCCAAAAGTAGTGCTGTGATAGGAGATTTTTGGGGTAGAACCCACAGAAGGTTTCCTTGACAAAACTGACACTGGTTTGCTGTCTTCAGGCCATTATGAAATAAGTTTGTAATGGCTTTGTTTTTAAGCTGCTGTGATTTTCTAGCAGTGCTGTGCTGTGGCAGAAGAATAGGAGCTTACTGCTCCATCACGGTGCTGCCTAGTTAATAACATCAGCATGGCTTTCCCAGTGGGTTTTCTTTATTTATTTTTTGTTGTTATTTTTGTTACTTTGCAGCAGCTTTTTCAACCATATCATGTGCTAGATCAAAAAATGAATGGTTTTTAAAAAAGAGTGAGGACAACAAAACAACTATTTCTTGGTGCACTGGTGAGCTCTTGAGTACTATCAGGCTGCATCTTGCAATGGAGTGCGAGAAACTTGGCACTGCTTTTACGTTCCTTTTGATTCTTGAGGACTGCTGGCTGTTACGTTTGGTTGCCGACACAAGGTAGGCAATAGCAGAAGTTATAGCAACATTCGTGCTGCTTTAACTTGTGTTAATACATTTATGGGAGGAAGAAAAGCCACAGTGCATTTAAAAACGTGCGGTGATCTGGCCCTGATAGGTTAGAATTACTAATTTGATGTTAAAAGCCAACTAAGTTAGTAATGTGTAATTTTTAAAAGAATTTTCTCCATATGGGGGTTCTGATTTAATCCCGTGTTTATTACAGGAGTACAGAGGGGTTCATCCCTTTTTAGCTTCCCTTCTGTAGAAGATTTACAGTTGCAGTAATGCCTTCTTTATATGCCTCCTATTCTTCAAGGGTTTAAGACTGACATTGGGATTCTCATATCAGAAGCTGGACTGCAGGGTAGGTTGTGTTCTCTCTCAGAAGGAATCTTTGTCTTAACTAAATGTGGGGTCGGTGGTTTGGTCTGCTGGTAAGACTTAGTGCTGTACACTGTGCTGGCTTACTCCTCCTCCTGTCTGTCTGAAATCAGTGAGCTACAAGTGCCAAGTGCAGAGGTTGGCAGGAGCAGATCTGTAGCTGATGTACTTCGCTGTGGAGTTTGGAAATAGCCGTTGTTGGTTATAAAGCAAGAAGACAATAAGGGTGATAATTCAGTTTGACCTCCTCTGTAAAGCAGTTCGCAGGACTCCTCCTGAGTTACTTTCATTCTTGAATTTACGAAGTCATATTTGCGCTTAGACTTCTCTGACAAGTGGAGTAGTTTCAGCTTTTTGAATCTGGTTCTGGGGTATGCATTTTCCAGTCCTTCAGTCATTCTTGTGCCTCTTCTCTGAAGCCTCTCCAAAGGTTGGTAATCCTGTTGAACTGTTGCAAATGTACCAGCATTAACTATGATGGCCAATAAAGCCTATCCGGATTTGATTACCTTTTTCTTATGTACAGGAATTGCACTACCCCTATGAGCACAGCAAAAGCCCCGTCATCTCATGGCACATGACGTAAACGATGCTCTTTGCAGATCCCCAAGTTGTCTTCGTATTCACTGAATTCCCAGAAATTCCTTGCTCTGTGACACCCTGAGTTTCTCATTGCTGCAAGATTACAATTGCTGTATTGAAACACCTCTTCATGGCTGTAGCCAGCATATTTGAGATTATTTAACATTGATCTTATTTGTTTTTATCATTTACTTCTTCCATTAATTATGGGCCTCCAATTGCCTAGACGTTCTTTGCCCCCTTCTAGGCAATGCTTGAGAAGATAAAACTGAAAAAAAATTCCCGTGAAGCAGTCAGGCTGCCTGTTTCCTTAATGATCATTTCCCATCTGTTACGTACTTTGAAAGCAGTTTCAGTCCAGCCAAGGTACGCTGCGTTTCATGAGAGATGAAGGCAAGTGCCTCACAAAACTCGTGTCTGTGTTAGTGCCTCCAGAAGTTTCGATAAACTCAGCAGAAAATACCAGTTTAACAAGACACGTTTTGCAGAAATAGGTGCTTATTTGCCAGCGATAATACTATCTGCTTTAGCTGTGGATTAATTGAGCTTCTTCCAACCAATCTGCACTTTTGTCTGGGGCTCGTTTGAGGCTGATAAGGCTGATGATTACCAAGGCTATCTCACTTTCACTTTTGAACCATTGGCAGGCAGCACAAGCTGTCTCTTAGGCCTCCAAACCTCCCAACAGTTACTGAATATCAAGAATTAGCCGTTTGGGTAGTTCTTCTGTTGGGCCTCATAACATTGCCTAATCTACTCATTTAGAAAATGGTTAGTTCTGAGGATGCTGTTCAACACCATTTCAAGATCTTTTGAATGCAAATTACTGCTTATCATCTGTAAAGATTTTTGTGGTCTAGTCCCATCTTCTCTCCCCCATCATACATTGCAGAAATATTATTATTACTGACAACTTTGTGATTTTTAACCTGCGTTTTAATTTCGGTATTTCCATTTTGTAGTACAGAAAAGGAAAACCTAAATAGTTATTAGCCTTTAGTAAAAGTAAACAAAAATCCAGCATTCAGTGAATAGAAAATTATACTGTTTTTTGACAAAACCTCATTTAAGACCAATTTATAAAAACTTCTAATAACACGCTGCCTTTTTTAGGTAATAATAGTAGCTGGCTCTCGGGTGATTAAAAAGCAAAAGTAACGTTAAGTGCAAGAGTGTGACTTTGTTTAATGATTATGTGGCAAGCTGCTAGCACACATATTTTTCATAAGCAAACAATGGCTTATTAGCTAACGGATTTCCTTAAGCTTTCTTTATAGTAAATGTTTTGCGGACAATGACTGTATGTGCTGAATTCATTCATAATGCTTCCAACACCTGTTTCCTCCTGTTTTTTCCAACAGTTTTATTTGGAAAGTATGGGGAACTCAAATTCAGTCTCCTTAGAGTGCTGGGTGTGCTGGAGACCCACGTGTTTCGCTGTCATTGAAGACTCACAAGTGAATAGCAGGCGTATTGTTTAGCACTTTAATAGGGATGTTTAGATGCCCTTTAGAGCTGTAAATAATGTCCTTTTCTGAAGGTTTACCTTACCTCTGAAGTAACAAATATTTTCTCCACAGAATCATTTACGTGTTGTCCAAGTTCATAATGAAGCTTTTTGGAGAGCTTTAATGCTTTCAGACTAAGGAACAGAAGTAAAAGGTGCCCTTTCTCCCCTGAAATACGGTTTGGTATGCGAGAGGCAGCCCCGCGCTCCCTCAGCAGAGCTGGGGCAGGGTGATTGGGGGGAGAGCTCCCACTGAGGTGCTGGTGGGGGGCAAGGGGTCATACGCGGGCTTCGCCGACTTCAGTTCCAGTCTTATCTCTTTCACTGTGTCAAGGGAGCCTAAATGAGAGATAGGAGATGAAAGGCAGCTCCCGAGTCTTCCATTTTAATGGAAGAAATAAATTCCGGTTACACCTGGCAACGCTATCTGGATTCCGTGGATCTTCATCCCAAGCAGAGGGTGACTTAGGAAAATCCATTAAGTAAAAGCTTCTAAAAGAAACACAGTTTTTAATTAAGGATATTAATTTTAAAAGTAATGGGGAGTCGCAGAACTTACATTTTAGCCTCAGGAGCTTTGCTTCATTATAGTAATATTTTAGACTGATGAAGTGAGAGCATCTCTGTCCATGTTCAACTCGCTTAGCTGGCCTGTAAGGGATTACATGAGAAAATAGTCCAATCTGAGCCACAGCTCAGTTAATGTAAAATTAGATGGTGAACTGTACTCAAAGAAATGAATGGTGGTCAGTTGAAGAGTAATTAAAGCCTACGTCCTTCCACCCGGTATCTGGTATTTCAATCAGCTTGTTTCTAGCTGGGCCCCTCTTTGAGGGTAAGGTTTTGGCTCTACCTTGTTCCCTGCACACAAAAGCAGCGTGACAATGTCCCCAAAATTGAGTTTTCCCTTGCAATGGTGGACAAGAAATGGCCGTTTCCTCCTCTGCTTCTCACAAGCCCTAGTTCCAGTATCATGTTGAGAGTTGAATTTGGCTGCTCGAACTGGCTGAGCAGATCGTAAACAACCCATGAGAGGCCTAGGGCATGTCTGAGGCTAGCCTGCCTTGTGCTGTGGGTTGTTTTGGCCCTTTGTGTGGGCCGTAATCCCGAAAGCGTAAAGCTCCTTGTGCCTCAGCTCCCTTTTTGTCTGCAGCCTGTGTGTTCTTTGGAAGCGGAGCCCCGGCCTCGAGTCATGATGTTTAGCCAGGTGCCAGCACGTTGATGGGAAGGCCTCGTGATGTTTCCACTGTGTCAGCAGTGAGGAAGGGACAAATTCAAACTCAGCTAGCAGCGTGCAGCTCCTGTGAGTGCTGGCGAGGTGCTCCTACATAATTCTTTTTTTTTTTAAAAAAAAAAAACAAAAAACCCTCGGCTTTGCATCCAGGCTTCTCCCTGAGTGCATTCATTCATTCATTCATGGGTTTGTCAGCAGGTTATTGTGTCTGCCTGTGACCCTCCTGAAGACCATGCATCTTATGTTCCAGCCCTCGAATAGGCTGTGACCTTCTCCTGTTTTGAATGTTGGATGAATGACCTTTCAGCAGGGTACTTGCTTATGTGGAGGTCTGGCTGGGAGGATTTGGCTGTGCGAGTGCTTTGGCCCACGTTGGCATGAAGCGAAAGAACAAGAGTTCTTTATTCTCAGGACGGGATTCAAATTCTACTTCCGTGATTCAAATGTAACCTGCAAGGCTTAAAATCTTTCGACATGTAGCTCTTTACGTGTAGCTATTCGAGTTCACAACATCGGTGGCGGGTTTATACCAACAGTGAGGAAAAATTGTTATTGTTCATTTCAATAATTATTCCATTTCCCTTATGGCTTAAAAGAAAAAAAGGAAGAAACAAAAACCAGGGTAACAGTTACAGAATTAAGGAATGAAACGTAGTAGAAGCATAACTGTTAAGGAAAAGCCCTCAGTAAGGAGGTGCATGCATTTTTTTCCTATGAAAATACTGTGCACATGCAGAGTTTCAAATGCTGATTTGCTGATCTATTGTAGTATTTTATCAGCAACATAGTAATGGGTACATGAAACAACCTACCCAGTAAAATTATCCAATAGGATAATTTCGAGCTAAGAATGTAATCAGGTAGGGTGCAATCTGTTCCTTTTTTTTTTTTAATGTCTTAAATGTAACATGAAATCAAATTTGATACACTTAGTTCTTTTGGTCCCTGAAGACGACCGAGGGCCACGTTAAGCAACCCATTCGGGTCTGCTTTTCAGGTTACAAGTACAGAATCGCAGATGCAAGTGGCAGGCATAAACCACATCCCGGGAAAAGACTCAAGCGCTTCAGCTACAAAGCGACCGGCTTAGGGCTGAATGAACCCTGCAGCGCTTCAGGTGCAGAAAGAGTGGCCGAGTGCTTTTGTGTAAGGATTGCATCCTGTCCTGGGGAGTTACGTACAGGAATATCGAAGCCGTAAACACTTACAAAGTGAAGACGGGCGGGCAGTTGCAGCAGGAGGTGTGCTGCCAGCGTCCACTAGCCGTCGGTTGTTTCTGCAGTTCCTCGCCTTCCCCCTGCAGCCAGCAAAGCCATCTTTACGTGAGTCACAATTTATATTTGGAGAGAGGGAGGGAAATGGGTGACCTGGAGAATTGATTCAAACAGGTTTTTCCTCTTCTTTTATTTTCCTTTCCCTGTGGTTCCCTACCATTCATTAGTAGCGCGGCAGAAGCAAAGCCACCCCCAAGTGCCCCGAGCACGGGCTGGGGCTGCGCTGGTGCCGCTGCTGGTGGGACAGGGCTCTCCTGTCCCTCGGCAGGCACTCCCCTGTCCTTCCATCCATGCGTCTGTTGGTCACAGCACCCCAGCCAGAGGAGCAGGGTGAGCAGGTGCAGTCAAGCTGCCCCAGGGTGGTTTTGCAGGGCGTGCGCGGGATGAAATGGGCGCAAGTCCTCCCTCGGAGCGGTGTCTGGTGAGCTGCTGCTGGGGGCAAGGTGCTTCGGGGGAACAGGCAGGGGGTTTTGCAGGGGTGCAGGAGAAAACTGGATTCCTCTGGCTATCGCATGCACCTCAAATGCAGAAAAAATGATGTAGTGTGGTATTTACTGCTTTTCAGTACGGCTGTTTGGGATATTCCAAATGCTCTTACTAATCCCTTGAAATGCGACATCGATGCTCCTGAAGTTGATCTGTGATGTTCCACAGGTGGAATCAGTTTCAAGGCAGTATCTTCTTCTCCGTTTCCCCCTTTCCCATGATGTAGTCCTTTCCAATCCAGCACACCAGGTATAGGTGAAAATCCAGGTGGAAGCAGCTGAGATTGCGCTGAATGCCAATAAAACGAGCCGGCTGTAGAAGCTGAGCTCTCACCAGTGTCAGGCTGTCACACGTAGGAGAAACCCCTTGAAATTTACTGCTGTGCTCTGAAGCGTGGCTCCTACCCTTCCTTTGCACTTAGACATCACCCAAAGTGATGGCTCGCACGGAACCCTGTGCACTTCTCCTTCCAAAGCGTTGCTGCGAGCAGTGCTGGCTTTTCAGCTCCCCTGCACGCTTCCTGCCCTGCTGCCCCCCCCCCCCCCTCCCGCTCTCCCAATCCCCCGGCCCCCTGCAGGGGGGCTAAGGGCGACCCTGCCGCAGGCGTGGGGCCGCGGCTCAGCAGGGAGGCGCGTGCACATGTGGGGCTTCCTCTGCCCACAAGCGGCCTGAGGATGGCTGGCGAGCAGCGAGGGCCAGGAGCAGCTGGCGGCAGCACCTAGCCGGGGGAGCAGGGGCTGGACGTGTAGCCTGGGTGCCTGCCGTGGTTTGGCGTGCTGTGGTGTGGTTCCAGCAGGTGCTCTCGGCCGGCAGCGGGCAGGGACAATGAGCGTGATGCTGTGGCGCTGGGAGCAGAACAACACGAGCATGAAGCTGGTAAGGGTTTTGCAACAAAGCCTCGGGAAGCCTGATCGCACCGATTGATGGAAAAATGCCAGTTTCTATGGAGATGGTAGGCGTTTGTGCGGCACTTTTTTTTTTTTTTTTTCCCTGCCCGGTTCCAGTTTGCAAACGGGAGCTTTTGTCCAGCTGAGGTAGCTCTCCTCGTAAATAGTGAAATAGCCGGGTTGATGCTTCTCTCCGAGTGGAATGCTGTTTTGCAATAAAGCCTAGCTGGACCTGTTACTTGTTCGTTCATCTTTTGGACTGCTTTAGATTGTTTAGCCTGTAGTTTGATCTCTGTAGTTAAGCTCACTTATAAGTAGGAATAGAAACACAGATCGTGTATGTAGCTCTCTCCTCACCTTTTTTTATTTATTGTCTTTACCCAATTCCTTCTTGAAAACAGCTTTCTCCCTCTTTCCATCTTGCTGGAACAATTTTATTGTCTGTCAAGTGAGAGCATTTTGGGTTTTGTTAACAAACAAAAGACCATTTTAATTTTAAATTCCTATTTTTTCTTCCCAGGAAAGTGAAAAACCCACTGTTCCCTGTAAGTAGAAAGTGCGTGCTTTCTCTGTTCCTCCAGCATAAATGAGATCAGGAAACCCGTGTATCTGCCTGTCTGTTTGAATTACGGTCTGTACCAAGATTTAAACTCTGGTCAAAACTTAGAGAGCCTTCACGCGAGCAGCCTTTTCAAAAGCTATTTGATGTAAAGAATATCAAGGCAGTGGCTGTCTGAGATAGCTTTAAATTTGCTTTCCCTGTCTCTCTGGCAGATTATTTAAACAATGGAAATTGCAGTTCGATGCAGTTTTAATGTAAAAGATTTCTTTTCCTGAGAAGCTGATAATCAAAGCCAAAGATTTGTTACAGGTCTAATCTGTTGGCCTTTGCATGTAAAAATTTTGTTGAAAACTGTGTGGGAGCCAAAGGTGCCCAGCACCTCTTAAAATCAGGTTTTGTGATCATAATAATGTCTTGTGCGTCTTGAAGTTTAACCACCTCTGTTTTCAAATACATTCCTTGCAAGGGATGATGATGTGATGAACACGTCTTATTTAAGGAGCGGTCTGTTCTTGGTAGAAAAATGGCTCCTCACATGGGATCGGACAGTTCCACATCCTTCACGTGTGAATACCTATTGGAGTAATGAATTTATGAGCCAGCAGTGAAAACGTGCAGCTCAGCGCAGGGGTTGCCCAGGCTCGGGGCCAGCTGAAGCCAGGTGTTTTGGGAAGGGAGGTGACACGGAGCCCCACCTCCCTTTTCAGATGCAGAGGAAGATCTCTTGAGGAAGCAACAGGAGCCATATGCGCACAGGTGTTTTTAAAAGAAAGTCTTTACATGCGCATTGGCTTTAAAACCACATGCAAATGGAATACAAACAGAATAAGCAGCTGTAGGAAATGAGCATTTTAAATAAAGTGGAGAAAATGAGATGTGAGCTGAGAGAGCAAATAGCTGCTGGTGACGGAGGTACCTTGGTCCACCCCCAGTCCGGAGTGTAAAAAGTAATAATAATTACCAAAAAAAAAAGGTCATCAGCTAAGTGAGTGTCAGAAAAAATAGATCAGAGAGTGCCCAATGGAACCAATGGAAATGGCTTTGGCATCTCAGAGTACCCCAAAAAAGTTTTTCATTGGCAACAACTCTGAAGTGGGACTGAAGGCCAAGATAGCGCAGGTCTGTCGGGAAACAAGGTGGGATGGGACTCGCTTAGCTGTTTGTCATGGTACTCGGTTGCACCTGAGGTGTTGCCTGTTATAACAATCAGTGAAACTGTACCGGTGTGCTCTTTCTTTGGCCAGCAAGTTTTACCTGATGCCAAATATTCCATTCGTTTATTGGATACGGAATTTATTAGAACTGTCTCTTCGTGGCGTCATTCTTCAGAGGGCTTCAAAGTACTTCACAAGCTGTTTACTGAGTCTTAAAAATTTCCACTGGAAACACTGAGCAGCGCACAGGAGGGTGTTTGCTGTCGCAGAGGGCAGGAGCTGAGTCGCCCTCGCGCTGGGTTGATGGCGGCCATGCAGTAGGCCGCAGCCGGCGAGGCCCTCGAGGGCCCTGGGGACGCCGTAGAACTTTCCAGCCTCTGTTCTCCCTCGGTTCTCCCCAGTACTTTCTCTCCCTCCCCCTGCCTTTTGTCTGGCGAAGTCTGTGGGAAAGAAGGGAAGGGAAAAGAAAGCACTGGGCAGCTCTCGCGTTGGGCGAGTTGTTGGTGGCTAGTGTGGGAAGCGTGACCAGCGGGCGGTCTTGTGGAGAGCTTGGGCAGTGACTGCAGAAATCACTTCGTGGTTCAGTGGGGAAGTCTTTCTTTTTTTCTTAGTTGTAGTACAGGGCTGTTTAGGGAGGGATGGACAAATCCCTTAATCTGTTGCTGTCACACAGTCACCGAATACCAGGTCCTGCAAGAGTTATTCAGGTATGTTTGTGAAAATTAAATGTTGCCATAAGTCTACAGTGCAAAAAATAGTTGTCGAACGCTGCTTGCAACTCAATTTTGCTTACTCTTCCTCCAAAATTTTGCCTTTGACTAATTTTGGGGAGTGATAACCTAATTTCTATTGCACCCAGATATGTGAACAATTTTATTTGTGTTGGTTTTCATTTTATGAAAAATGTGTCAGACGTGCTGCAGACACATCTTCTTTACTTGAAGCCAAGGAGACTTACATAAACTGCTTTGAAATAGAGCTTTAAATGACTTGCAAGTCTCAAACAGGTCTAACTCTGATAAGGCTAGTGAAAAGTTGGGCTTGCCACTTCTGCAGGTGTAGAAGAGATTCTCAATACAGTGGCATAAGCAACAGAGAGAGAATTGGGTGCGAGTGTCTTCTGCAAAAGTCTTTAGTGAGACTGGCGTAAGTCTGACTTTTTTAGGGTTTTGGGGGCAGAGGGATGATGAGTTTGTATAATACTCAACTGCACTGCAGCATGCACGTGAGCGTTTTCCAGTCTCTAGAGGGACGCAGTTCACTCTGTACGCTTATCCACGGAGCTGGCTGCTGGGTTGCTTATGTTTCTGTTGGACTTTGCACCACTTTGCTGCTTTCCCGTTAGGTATTCGGGATGCCACTCTTTAACATTGAAGGGAACGATTTTAAGTGTTTGGAAATGAATTGTTCCAGAAATATTTGGAAGTTGTTGCCATATTGGATATAGCTTTATAAACTATTTAGCTGAGGGTAAACCAAGCAGACATAAGGCCGTACGTGAGTCGTGTCACATTCACAGCCAGCATTTCAATTCAGGCATTTTGTCTGTGAATTGAGCTTGGGAACCAAGTTGATGACATCTTCTGAAAGACAAACAGCGTTTTTGTTACAAAACAGAAATGTAACCAAGGCCTGGAGATAACTGTCTGTTTTCCACTGAGTTTTTACGAGTAACTTTGTCTATTTCAGTGATTTTTATAAAGAATCATAAGATAATCCAGGTTGGAAGTGACCTCTGGAGGTGACCTAGGCCAGCCCCTTGCTCAGAGTTAAGTTCAATGGGTTATCGCTGTGGGCCTTATCCAGTTGACTTTGCCTAGCTCCAAAAATGCACAGCCTCTGTTCCAGTGTTTTACTAGTTGCATAGTGAGATGTATTTGCCTTAAATCTACCCAGAATTTCCTTTGATATAACCTGTGATTCTTGCTTGTCCCCTGCCCTGCAACTGTCTCCATCCACCCTCCCTAGTTATTTGTAGACAGTAATGAGCTCCCTCTGAGCCTCTTCTGGTTTATAGGTGGAACAAACCTGGCTCTTTCTCCTCCCATGAGTTTTCCTAGCTTCAGTGGTGTTTTTGTAACCTGAAAAGCTCCAGTCTTCATTCTGGCAAATCTTAAAATTTTACTTTTCACATGAAGTTAATCATCGCTTTGGGACAGTGGGGGAAAAAAAACTGATAAAATGTTTATACAAATTGTCATCATGATTTATCTTCCTACCACGAGGCTGCTTTTATGATTGGATATATTCCCTGGGAAACCCTGATGAGCTTCTTGCCAGTCTTTGTAGAGCATATTGGTGTTATTTGTGAACATTCAGAAGGGTAACCAAGAGAGCTTTTTGCTGAATAGATTGTGCCCACTTTGAAGTTCTTCCGTCTCAGGAGAACAAGGCTGGGTTTGGGTAGCTTACTCCTCTTCACGGTAATTTACATGAGTAAGACGAGCATCATACCTAGTTTGATGTTGGGGTTCCTCATTCCTGAGCATATAAAACTAATGCTTCATTCTGATTTTCTTTCTGGTTTGCATTTGAGACTAGCAGAACAAAATTTCAACATCCAACATAAAGCCTTCTCCTCTTTTTTTCTTTTTTTTTTTTTTTTTGTTTAACCATTATGAATCAGCTACACACCTTATGCAAACACTTCTTTTTACCGTAATCAAAACAAGAACTTGTCCCACTCCCTCTTTTATGGCTTTGAGAATTTGGAAGGGCTAATATATTGTTTTTGTGATAATTGAAGATTGCTGCAAAAAGCACGTGATCCTTTTTTTCTATGTGAGGTTTAAATTGTCCAGGGTTTGAGCAGCCCCCAGCTTTGAAGCATGGAAATAAAACTTTGAAATCCGAGAAGGTTCCAGCCCTTTTACAAGCCCTAGAGTTATATCAGTAGAAACAGTAACTAACTATCTGGCTATAACTGGCAGTAGATAACCTTTTCATTTTTTTTTTTTTTGTCTTGGGGTTTGGTTTTTCATGAGCCTGCAAGCAACTAGTGAATGAAACTGGTGTGTATGTTTGGCATATCAAGGAGATAAATCCTGGGTCTGACAAGAAGTAATGCCCCAGGATAAAGCCCATATTTTTTGTTTTGTTTCTGTAGAAAGAATAGTATAAACTTGATTGAAAAGCCCCATTAGCGTCAGTAAGAGCTAGCATTTTAATATGAAATGTAAACAGTGGTGTTTTAAAAATAGTATTCAGATGAATTAACATTTGAAGGCCCTAGGATTTTGTTCTATGTAGCTATTTTGAGTATTTTTCTTCCTCTTAGGAAGGGAGTACCTTTTGTCTTTTCTCAGTTGAGGTTGGGTTTGTGGGATATATACAGGTGGAGAAAACTGAACAGAAGGCTGTTCAGCCTTCGCTGTTTGTCTCTGTTCTTTCTGCCTTTGGTTTATAGTACTTGAATGGTATATACTGTTAAGGATATAGAATTCTGTATAGGTTTTGTTTTCTCCCTGTAATCCTTCTCTGTTAAGATGTTAACATATTGAATAACACGAGAGAAAATAAATGTGAATGTGTTTTGCATAAGGATGTTACATACAGACACCTGTATTTATGAACAGGACCAGATTTATTTATTTATTTATTTATTTATTTATTTATTTTGGTAGCAGGAAGCGGCCTATATTGGTGTGAATGTGCCTAAGTGTAAATCCGGTCAGAATCTCACCCCTGTTGGAAAGATAATGATAAGAGCACTCTTTGCACCTGCATTTGCCCTAGCATCAGGGCTTGAGAAGGGGGGAGTTTCCGAGAAGGGGGGAGTTTCCAAGAAGGGATGGCTTTCCCAGCCTTGCCCTTGCACAGTTAAGGACCCTCAAAGGTAGGAACCAGAAGACTTGCTCCTGCTGAGGACCAGGAAGTGCAGGAAGGAGCTGGGCCATGTCTTCATCCCATTTCCTCATGGCTGATGAAAAATGGCACTCCATGCTGGCTAGGTAAGAAGGAATGATGCTGCCTGCTCATCCAGTGTAGCTTGGCAGTCCTCCAAATGCCGGGGGTGAATGATACCAACTTGACTAACATTCAAGTTTTTCAGAACTCAATGGGCTGTAAGCTGGGTAAAAGAGTGGATTTTTTTTAAATTGCTCTTGTAAAATTATGAGTTAATTCCAAGTGTTCGCTGTGAAGAAAGTGTTAAGAGCTTTATCGCTATGTATAAAATTTCTGTCCTGGTTAACACGTAGCTTCCCCTTCTATTAAATATTTTCCTTTAATGCTCTTATCTCAATGTGCCTTCTGGACTAATGTGTAGCGTACAGGAAAGAAAACACTTATTTGGAAGAAACATTTCATTCTGGAAGAGATTTTCAAGTGCTTAAGTTAAAAACTGCAACAGAAGAATTGACTGGGATGATGAGAGGTTTGAAAAGTTGTGATTTGATAGACCTATTTTTGCTAGCTGACTTAGCTATACTTTTCATTAAGTGAGGGAAAGAATCTCTGCAGTTCCCTAAGCTTTTGCCAATGTATTAGTGACTTATAAGCAGTTTATTTGAATCATGTCGCAGTATTATCTTGCAGCTGATAATTGACTTGATGTTGGAATTGGACCGCAGCAAATCACAGAGCTTTTCCAAGTTGAAAAGTTTGGAACCTCAGCCAGTTGATAGATGTCTAGATCGAAGGCTTAGTGTCTAGTATTCTACAAAGATCAAAATAACAGCAAAGAATAATTCCATATTTAATAAGCTGGGATACTTCTGAAAGATGCTAATGCATATAATCATACCTTTCCCACCCATCTATTTAATCAATGTTAAAGAAATGTTCTTTTGACACAAAAGCCTGTGAGTATGCAGCGTTTTGAAAGGATGTACACATCTTTTTCCTGAGGAGGATCAGCCAAGAGATGGCAACACAACTGTGAACTGCAGTTGTCCTAAGACTGTGAATAAGGCAGATTTGTTCTGAAGAGGTATCAGGAAATGTCTTTTCAGCAGGGATAAGCAAGTATTAATGTAGTAAAACTGCCAGGAGGCAGAAGAAACCTTGTACAGAATATTATACGCAATTGTGATATTGCTCATGAAAGATCAATTCAAAGAAACCAGGTCCGTTGGGTTGACCAAGAGAAAGAACGACCTGTTTCCTTGTCTGTTTTAACCAGTTTGGGTTGCAACAGACGTTAAAGATCATCAAGTTCCAGCCCCCTTGCCATGGCATGTGGTTATTCTCTGTAAAAGCATGAAAATAGAGCAGAGTGTTTCTAATCAAACCAAGGAGGTACCAAAGCAGCCTATCTCCCAAAGAAATAGGGGGTAAACTTCAACATACCTTTCGGGACAGGCTTTGATTGTTTTACCTCAGTAGCTCTATCGTATAGTTAGTTAAATTGCTAGATGCAGTGCCCAAAGGGTACTTTGCAGGCTGTGCTCCTCTCTATCTCCAGGAGCATTGGATTTGTAACTGCAATGTGTGCATGTACTGGGACTCACAAGGAGGGAGTGAACTTGGTTCGTGGCAGCCCATATGCTTTGTGGCTGGCCAGGGTCAACCCACCGTGGTGTGTATTTGTTTTGTACAGTATATAGGTATCTAAGTACTATGTAATTCTGCTTAATACGTCATATATTTAACATTTATTTAAGTAGGGAGTTGATGTCATCGCAGAACTGAGAGAAAATCCAGGACAAATTTAACAACAAATAAATGGTTTTAATGTGCGTAACATGCAGCTTGTAAAGAACAGTTCTATCATTTCATTGCAGGTATCGTAAAAAAAAAAAAAATCACATAAGGAACTTCAGCAATGCAAAACTAAAAATGTAAGTAGGTGCTACCCATTGCTTGGTTTAGGCTTTTTGAAATATTCCAGAATAATTTGTTTCTCTACCTTAATTTAGAATTCAAGTATAGACACTTGAGCCTCATTTAATTCTCTGTGATTATAGCAGTAGACAGAGACTGGAAAGGGAATTGAGGTTGGCTATCCTTCCGATACCCTTCCTATTCTGGTACAGGATGCCTTCTGAGAATGCAACCTGATTTCAATTTACTTACTTCTGTCCCTCCTGGGACACCAAGGGAGGACGAAAAATTAGGCTGTTTTAAAAACTTTATTATCTCTTTTACTCCCAGTGGCGTGTGTTTTTGTGCTAACTCTTTATTGTAGAACGCAGAGGGATAGAAGCAGATGGTGGGTATATGATAGGATGTGGGATGGAAGGATTTTATTTTATTTTTTAATCGTTGTCAGCCTTTATAGTTGCAAACTACTGATTAATGTAATGTTATTGTCATGTTCATAGATGTGAAGTTTTAAAACTAATTGGCTTGCATTCTCTTTCTGTTTGTGGTAGGCTGTCCCAAAGTTTTCCTCCAGCATTATCATCTGCTTTGACATATGCGCAGCCTATTCATTTGTGGCATTTTTGCCAGCATGTCTGCTAGCTGTTCTGCTCCTCTTCCGTGGCATTCCCAGCCAAGGAACATCTTAGAGTGTGATTTCTAAATAATCTGAATTCCAACTCATCTTTTGCAAGATAGCTTCTTAATTTCCCAACTCCTTTTATGTATCGTTTCTGAACTGTTCTTTGTTGAATACTGATGACCAGAAGTGCTTGAGATGTTTCAGGTGAAGTCTTACCAGCACATTGTACAAGACCTTTAGTACTTACTACTTTTCCTTAAAAATCTATAAATAAGCATTCAGTCTCTCTGTCAATGAGTGCTTGCATTTTTTTTATCAGATAGTCCATGATGAGGGTCATTATGATGAGACAGACTGCTCAGATGTTTCCTGTGCTCCCTTTCAGTCTGAAAAGCCTTCAAGTAATTCAAGCCATTCCCTTTCAATGTGCATTCTGGCTTATTTATTGTCATTATGGATCTGCTTCTTAATTTTGAAACATGCCCAGTTTTATTTGGAAAACATAAAAAATTCTTTAAAGGTTATCTGTGCAGTTACCACATTTTATTATCATGATCCCGATCCTGTTATCCATTGAAAATGAGCCTATGTAACTTATGTTCATTAGTTTCCTAGGGTGTAATTACTGTGAAGGGTGGCAGTGATTTTGGTGAGGAAGGGCATTGTGCGGTGCTTCAAAGAGACTTCTGAAATAAGTGTATCTTTGCCGTACCTTTCTTTTATCTTTTTAATCAGAATCTTTTAAAGGAAGTAGTGGAGAGCTTCCAAAGCACTGTTGAGAATTTGTTTTCAATTAGCCGAGGGCGTTTCCTGGTTCTAGCATCTTGCTGTCATGCCGGTGTTGTAAGGTGTTAGACAATCATCTGCCAAATAGCTGGGCAGTGTAAAGCAAGCCGCTTGTCTCTTCTGTGCTTCTCCATGGCAGCCATTCAGGGATTCACCAGATTGTTGTTGAGGGTTGTGTACATCTTAAATAAATATTAATTATATCTTTAATGACCAAAATTCACGTAAGTAATCAAGGCTCAGAATCAGACTACCACTGGACTCGATGCAGATTATACGTAACATCACCATTTTCAAAAAATTTCCTGAATTCTGGCGCATTTTGGCAGAGGCTTCCAAAACCATGCAGCTGCTGCCTTGTTCTTCTGAGCATATTTTAGAGTTTTGAAGGCATAGATTGTTATTGTTCGGTTTTGGTTTAAGACATTTTGGTTGGAAGTTTACATTAGGAGAGGATCCCTAAGGATGAGATGTCTGGGGAGTTAGTCTGTTCCGGTGTTCTGCAAAATCATTTCATTTTCATGACTAGGTGTGGATTTAGAAGGCAAATTCTGGTCATTATGTGAAACATGATTTAGATCTTGTCCACATTCGGCCACTGAGTTAACTGATTAACAGCAGCCTGGAGAGAAAGCCATCAGGCTTCTTGCCTCCTTAACGTGTTTGTGTTGCGTGGTACTTGATTTTTCTGTGCCAGAGTCGCCTTTAGCTGTGTCCAGTCCTGTTTCCGCAGAGGTCTATGTCAAGGTTGGTCAAGGTTTCCGTGCTGAGGAAGGAACACATCTGCTGCAGGGGGAAGCCTGTGGTGACATGGGTGCTGGTCCAAAACCTTTGGCTTTGGAGAAGCAAGCTGAAAGGCACTTTTAAGCCTGACATGGCAGCGTCACTTTGGGAGCCACCTGTAGAGCTAAGCCCGGCTAATCTCTCAGGAGAGCCACGAGCCCTGCGGAGAGCTATTGTTACCGTGCGCCTGCGCTCACCTCCAGCCCCAGGCTCCCAGGTGCGCCGTGTGTGTGACTCGGAGTTGTGGCCACATGGGCTGAGGGACGGTGGCTGCTTCGGGGTTACAAGATTTGTTTAAGATGTTGTCTTCACCCGCAGCTTCTTATAAATGTGACTAATCTATCTTGACGACTTGCAGACTGGAGTTAATGAAGGGATAATACCGCAGCCCAGAAGCCTGGGCTGTGGATATAACTTAGTTCCTCGCCGGGGGAACCAACCTGGCTGTTAGGAAGCAGGCAGGAAACCCAGCAGGTACTGGGGAGGCCTTCCTGCAAGATTATACAATTCGCAATCAGCTAGAAGTAAATGGAAATGCATTCGGGGTCACTCTGAGCTAAAGAGAAAACGGTTAATAAATTTAGCTTGCAATCGGAGATAAAACAGTGCCTCGAACCCAAACTGCATAAAAGCAATAGCCTATTTTTATGATGGTGCGTAATATTAGGCTTGTTATCTATTCTAAAGCAATTTTGTAGTTGTTGTTGTTCTCTAAAATAAAGACCCTTTAATGTCATTTCAGAGGTACAGTGATTGGGGGATTGGCTACATGTGCTTAACAATAACGTGAATGAGGCCATGTGTTGGGTTCAATTTGGTGTCAGCTGTTCATTGCTGATCTTTGACTGGTTAATTTAATGTTCTCTGACATTTGCTCAACAAGCTTATTGTTGTGGTTTTTCTGCTGACAAGTGATTGCTGATGAATTGACTGATTAGAGAATAAGGAGTCTCAAGATAGCACAAAGCTGTATGCAACACACGCGGGGCCCATGGATCATTTGCTAAATATTGGAAAGGAGAGGGTTATTTTTAACCCCCATGTAAAAATTATGGGTTCCTTACTTTGTTAGACATCTGCTTTATTGGTTAGACACAACTGATGCTAATTGCGTTTAGTTCTGCTGTGGGGTGGTGGCCAGTCCCAGTATTGGTAAGGACTTGTATGAGGTCTGTCAGTCTCAGCCGGGTGCACAGAAATGCCAGTCCGCTAATCTCATCTTGGGTTTCTTTGCCTTTTTGAGACCAGCATCTCCAGAGAGATGGGAAAACCAAATGTCAGAAGCACGAAGCAGGTGATCCTGAAGCATTTGCCAAGCCACCCCCCCCCCCCCCATATCCCTTAACTGTACCTGAGCACTATCTTCTATCTTACGGAGAGAAAGCATAACAGATCGTACCGAATAGGCACACATAGTAAAAACACCGCATAGACTAACTCACTTAAATAGTCAGAATACTTGAATGTATTGTTTGCTGCTAGTTACACTAAATTAGGAAAAATCAGTAATGCATAAATACAGAAACAACAGATGTGCGACATGAAATTATGCATAAACGTTTCATTCAGAATTGTACTGACAATAGCTTATTTTCTGTGTTACTGGTTTGCAAAATGCTGGACAAGTGCTAGCATATAAAACAGCACAGGCTTCGCCCCTCATGCAACAGGTGAGTGCTTCTCCTGGCCGTGGCTTGGTGTTACTCGCTGAGGAGTTGGTGGTCTCAGGGTCGGTCTGGTTCAGAGCACCCAAAATCAGCATTATTCTGGTCTGAGGTTTTCATGGCTATGGTCACTTCAGGGTCACCTCGTGGTCTGAAGCTTGAAGTGCAAGATTTCTTGCAAGATATTAAAAAAAAATAAAAATAAAGCCCCACAACAACAAAACCCCTTGGCCAGTCTATTTTTAAAGGCATTATATATCAGTGAGAATGCTGTTTACTTCAGATGCCTCTCACGTTTTAAAACTGGGGTTGTAGACTGGTTACTGGCAGCTTCTTCCAGAATCTCTTAGTCTCCCAGATAGCGTTGGGATCCCAAGTAGGTGAGCTGAAACTAATTTCTGTAAGGATCTGCTGTTCCCAGCTCCCGCTCTAAATATCAATTTGCCGTGTGGAGCAGAGCAGCTGCTGCCTTTGTCAGCTTTTGCATAGTTCAGTGGGAATTTTTCTTCATTGGCCTTTGTGTCGGAATTGCTGTTAGGGACAAGGGTGTGCTCCTTTAATGCGTGCCTGTAAACATCATTCAGCTCAGCAAGGTCCGTACAACGATGCCCACACTTTGAGTTGCAATGGGGCTGGCCCCAAACAGCCCTCGAACCGTCACTTGCCTGAATCTGTCATTCAGACTGTCACAGGGTGCTACCAGCTTTTGCAACCTATTTGTTATTTCGCTCATGCAGCCTGGGGTATTGTAGTGGTAAATGCATTCGCTACCAGGAGTCTGATGGCAAGCGGTCTTGTTAATGGAGTCCAACACTGACAGCTCACTGCAGGAGATATATGGGAAATTATTTGTAGAGACAAAAACGGATCATCCGCAGCATCCTAGTGATTAAGAGATCATATGAATGAAACTTGGAACAGTAGCATTGCAAAGATGTTAGAAACAAGACTACAAAAGCAGAGGTGCTAGGAAATTCTGTAAATGGCCGCTTTTTCACAGAGGAAAAAAAATTGAGAAGTCTTACTTTTAGGATATTTAAATAGCAATTTTAGATTTCATTCGCAACCATCTGTGTGTGACTGTATTGATTTGCTACAATTCCAAGTTTTACACAATGCTCTTAGCCTGCCTTGTGTTTTTTGTTTGTTTGTTTTTCTCTAATAGTTAATGGTTAATTTCTGGATTAAGATCTTAGTCTATATGTATATACACTTTTTTTTTTTTTTTTTAATCTAGCAGCACACTCTTTGGTCTACATTCCTTCAACCCTTGCTCCAGGCAAAAAAGAAAAACTGATTTGGCTGAAGCCCATAAGCCTTGCTTCTATGCCAGTAGCTTCTGTCCTGAATGATGGCCAGTAAATTGCTCTGATTTTATCTGCAGCTAGGCCAGTGGTCTTAGTGGATGTTACTTGAAACCATGCTCCGTTTCATACGTATGTGGGCTTTGACCTGCATCCGTTGTGAACATTGGGCATACATACATATATATTTATGTAGTGTGGATCAAAATGAATGTTCTTGTCTGAAGAAAAAGTAACTTTTTTTTTCTTTACAAAGTTGGGGAAAAAAAAGTCAATTGCATAATATCTTTGGGCCCCAGTGAAATAACCGCGGTGAATTAGTTACCTGGTTTCATTCCCTGTAAATTCCCTATGAATTTTCATTGCCTTAAACCTGCAAGTCAGCTAATTCTAAGAACGTAAGTCTGCTGGAGTGACACCATCCTATGTGTAGGTGTTCAGGCAGAAGCAGGACTTCACTTGGGAAACTAAGTACAGGATCTAGAATGGAACATGGGATTATGTAGGCACACAAAATTACACAGGAGCTTCCGTGAGGGAGGCCCTTGATGAGTGTAGTTGGCTCTCATGGCTTTGTGCCTCCTGAATTTTCCACAGCTTGCAGGTCCTTTGGTCAAGCTCCTTGTTGCCATGTTAAGGGTATTACTAATTACAGAATATTTCAACCATCCCCATTGAAAAAGCTGTGCATCAACAGGGATCATGAGGAACTACACTAAGGAAGTCATAGCCCGGTAGATCATCCTCTTCAAGACTTAACACAATTTATGGGTTATTTAATGGGAATTGTTAAAATCTTTTGTGATGAAAATAAATGATGTCTACAACTGATCTGCCTCCTGACAGTACATATATTTCTGAACAAAGCTTCAGGAAGAGAGCAAAAATTACTTTGTTCAAATGATTTTTAGGAAGGTGCAGGCGGCCTTCAGGTGGCTGCCAGCTCTGCGAGGAAGCTCTCATGCAGAGATGGCTCTGCCTCCTGTGCTCCTGGGGATGCAGCCTTTACTTTCACTCTTGATCAGCACTAAAATATGGTCTTTAATTATTAATCAGTAGCCTGTTGTAAGTTTTGCTAGACTGAATCTCTTTTAAAAGAATTACCTGTTGTAGAAGGCTATGTTAGAGGTTCGGTATCAGAAATTTCACTAAAACCCTAGAGCCTTGATTTCAATCACCAGCTCAATGAAAGCACAGGCTGGTGTCGCTTCAATGAACCTCTCTAATTAGGAGATGGGATTTGCAGCAGCAGATTTGGCCAAAGGTCTACTGCAGCTAGCATCCTGCCTCCAGCAGTGCCCAGTGCTGGCTGCTGGGCTGGAAGTCAGCTCCCCCTCCTGTGGTGCGGTAGGTCAGCACCGAAAGAAGCAGCAGAATCTCTTCTTCTGTGTCGTGCAGAAGATGGTTCTTCATCCCTGAGACAGTGGATGAATAACAGGGGTCTTGGCAAGCCTATCTGTAAATGTCCTTTAGGGATGAAGATGCTCATCCTCTTACACAGCCTTAAACTGCAATTGCTAGCAGAGGATCGCCATTTCCTCATAGGAGGGGAATTTCTTTAATTCTTCATAAATACACAAATGGTGACTACAGAAGTCTCTGTTTTAATGGCACAGACTATGGTGGAAAAAGGGGAACTAATCAGTTTTCACTGTAACCTTTGTACTTGAGAACCTTTTTCCTCTGTTCCCATATTTCCCGTGGTGTATGTGCATCGTACATCGGCACACTGCCCTTCTCTGCACATTTTGTTTTGATCTGGTGCCAAATGTGCAGCTTCGAACCCTGCCAATTGCCTTCTAACTATATAATTGGCATATAGATCATTTTATAGAAAACACTCCAAGCCCTCTAAATGGAAGCAGGAGGAACTGAGCTGAAAGCAGGGTCATCATAGAGAATTTAATTTAGGAAGTTAGCAGTCAGTAGAAGATTCAGTTAGATTTATATCTGTGAAACAGATGGCCAACTGCAAGATGATTACGTTAGGTTTATTATGTTTGTGGAAATTAATTCAGCACTTTATTTTTTTGTTGTTGTTTGGGGAAGAGAAAAAAACTTGTGTGATTTGGTGACCTCTTAGCGGGAACAATTTATGCAGACCACCATCTTCTCCCGTGTAAAATATGGCAAAGCCATCGCTGGGTACGCGGGAAGCTTTTTGCTGGAGCCAAGTATCTGGTACGTGTAGCAATATAGTAAAGGACGTTACAAAACTGAAATGCTGCCACCTATGGATAAGTGGTTGTTAGTATTTCCAAATGCAAGTGTGTTATCTCCAGATCTTACTGGCAAATGCTGAGGGTGTGCGTCCCCATCTGCCTGCCTACCCAAATATATAGACGTGTGTGTTTCTTCTTCCCTCTTCCCCACTGAAAGGTGAAGATCAGTTTTTAAAGCTCTGCAAATCTAATATTAGTTGAGGTTTTTAAGAAGTGTCTGAAGTTTTCTGAAAACTTGGCTGTTTATTTTGATGGCTAAATGGGAGCTGAGCTCTTGTAATCCGGCTCTAATTGGGATGCTGAACCCTCCTGAGATTCTTCGTCTTGTTGCGCGTCTCTGGGAGCCAGTCTTTGCCACACAAATTAATGCTCTGCTGTCACAAAGTATTTTTCACTGTGTTAAAAAGGCAGCTTAAAATAAAAGGAGGCCTTTCAAAAGTAGGTCACACCTAAGATTTGTCTAGCCAACTGTCCCACTTCTGACAGTGCCCAAGAGCAGGAACGATGGAAGAGCACTGGAAATAGAAGCATTAGTAGAAGACACACAAGAAAAAATTAGAAAGATAATTGGCCCTCTTATTCTTCGTGTTGCCATTAATAATCTTAAGAAATTCTGGAACGAATACCTAATTTTCTAATGATCCATTTCACTAGAGCATTCCTGTTCAGATGAGTTAAAGGTATGCTAAGTTTTCTCAAAATAATTGAGGCTTGAGTACAGGCTTGAAGTAAGTGTGTGGTGAAGTGCTTCCTCGAGTTCGGATCCTGTTTTCTCCTTTATTTGTTCCTTCCATCTCCAGATTTTGCATTCACGAGGAAAAGAAAGGCAAAAGCCTTATTTTGTTACAATTCAGCATAGTGAAATACGTATTGGTGCAGAAGCACACATCTCAGCTCTGTCTGTCCAAATTTTTTGAAGCTTTAATAAGATTGCTTAAAAGCTGATATATATATATATATATATGCACACATATATTACAGTTGATTCACATTCTTTGCCAGGGATACTTCCTATTTTCCTAGTATGACCTTGCTTGCTTGCTCTTCCCCCTCTTGACAGAGATGTGGATGCTGTTATTACACAGCACTGGCAAGTGACATTGATGAGATAAAAGCTGAGAAATTGCATTATACTTTTTTTTTTTTTTGTCTTTGTTGTGGTGTTGTTGTCTTTTTATTTTTCCTTTGGACAACTTGAGCTCTTTCTTTTTCTCTTGATGTAATTATCAGGCAGGAATGCAGGAATGGAACAATTCTTTTTTTTCTCCCTCTGATTTTGAGGTACAGAAGTAATAGTGAATCCATAGCCAGGCAGACAGGGAATATATCACGCTTTAAAAATGATGGTGTCTTCAGCCTCCCTGCTCTTCTCACAGTCTGAGCTCAGCTCCGTGCAGCTGCACTGATTTTTTCATCCATCTGTTGGTTACCTCTTGCTTTGCGTCCTTCCAAGTTAGAGAAAGCACTGCCTTGCACCAGCTTCTGGCAGCTTTGCCAACTCCAGAAGCATTGCCTTTCAGAAAAAGTCTTGGACGCTGAACTAAACCACGTTGTACAGAATGAGAGCAGCGCAGGTGATGGATTGTGTCGAGTGGCATCAGCCAGCCTGTCCCCCGGGTAGGAGGATAACTTCCAAGCGTGAGCATGGACTGAGCCTGCTTGATGAAGCATGAACCAGACCGAAAGGGAACGCTGTCATGTCCTTCCTGCCTAAAGGAGGAGTAGGATTTGGTCTCAAGGGTCAGACAAAGGCCGATTTTTGTAGTTGTGTCGTCCGCACAGCAAATTGCTGTTGTTAATAATTAAGGAAAGTCTTTTGTAATGTTTCTGTCCTCGCTATTGGGATCACTTTTGATAACTTCCATCTTAACGTGTTGCTAAAAGTTGAAATGGGTTAGTTATGTGCCTTTGGGACCAATTTCATTTGGAGTTGCTTCATAACTGTGAGCATTGTTTCTGGTAACTATTAATTAACGTTTTGCTAATTAATCCTGATAAATTCTTTTTTGGAAAGCACTCAGGAGCAAATGGACTGCAGGAACAAGTTTGTGCCCGAGATGCTTGCTACGTGGCAAATCAGGCTTAGTTTCCAGCCCTCTTCAGAGTTTAATAACCCCTGACCCTGCCTTTCTCAGAGTCCAGCGCAGCAGTAACAGTTGAGCTGCCTGCCCAGGGGAGACGCTACTGAAGTCAGACAGGTTTGTGAGCCCAGATTTAAAAAAGCAGAACAAACAAAAAAATGCAAACGAAACTGTTGTTTGGAACAGCCGGTTACCTTTTACCCTTTTTCTGAATAATCAGTCTATCTTGGTTAGACAAATTTGGAAGAATTTACTAGCCGTCGTAGACAGGTCATGCCAGAATTGCACTGGGATTTGGGAACGGATCATGCTGAGTGTTGTAGCACCAGCTGCACAAAGCAGCAACGCGTATTTAAGACTGCAGCTGCCTGAAGTGAGATGTCCTCCCTCAGTGGGCCTTCTTTCTGGTGCTAACCTCCCTGCTTCTCGCCGTGCCATGCCTGTTGCAAAATGCTAAATTATTGCTCGTAGCTCAGTCAAGCGTTCCCCCGGCACATCAGAGGCACGGTACCTGGTGAAAAGTGGTGCGTTTCTTTGACAGTGCACTTGGAGGGCTGTTCTTCCCCCACCTCCCCAAATCAAACAAAAACCTCCGGGGACAGAGAGTGGCCTTTGCTGGAGGTGAGAGGTGGTGTGGAGACAGCATGGCTACGAAGTTATTTGCTTTTCCTGAAGCAGTTAAAAGACACACACAGGTTTTATTCTGTCTGAAGTGTGCCTCTTGAAGAACAAACAGCTAAAGTGTCAGACATCTGTCCTTCAGCTCGGCAAGAGGGGAGCTGAAGCAGTCATTGCTTTGCACCTTGTCAACCTTTGCAACGTTATTTTTAAAAATATATTAAAAAGAAAAAACAAGCACGGCACTTTACAAAGGCCAATTCTCTACTTCTAAAGAACACCAACAACGTGGTCAGTTGACGATGTGTGGGGTGACTTGCGTGCTGTGGGATCCCTGCTGTCTACACCAGCCCCTGCCCAGCAACGTAGGCAGGTTTTGCGGGTGTCCACATTAAGTCTAATTGAGCCTTATATTTTATGGCTTGCATTTACGATTGATACAGCCCTAAAGTGTTTGAGCAATACTGTGAGTGCTCCAAATGTCAAAAAAAGATGCATCTGGGTGTTTGTTTGCTGGTACAAGTAGGGGCAGCGTGCAGCATTTTGGAGTTCGGTTCCAAGTACCAGTCTGCAGTGCCACTGGGAACGTTTAGGTAAGGAGGTTGTCACACTGCTGGGTGGAAAGCCTCTTCTGATTGGGCTTAAAAATCAAGAAAATATATTATTTTTTTAGTAATTGTCTCTAAATGCCTACAGCGTCTAATGCAGAAGACCAGCTAAAGTTAGTTTGCTGCTAGCAGCTTCATTATTAAAGAGATATTCAGCGTGGATAAAAAAAATATTGAACCTGTCTGAAATGTATTTCAACCCCTGAAGCTCCCCGAGTCAGAGGAAGCAGGGCCAGGAGGGAGCGGTGTCGGGCAGAGCGGGGCGGTAAGTGAGGAGCTGCCGGCGGGGGAGTTGCTAACGCAGTGGAACGTGGCAGTGGCAGAAACCTGACCACTGTGTGTGCGTGACTTCGGCTAAAATTAACCATCCGAACTTCACGTGCCCCTGGGTATGTCATCATTTAGCTGTGGACCACTTGAGAAGGAAGAGCAAGCTGGACTCCAGCAGTACACGTCGATGTTAAATATGCCAATAAGCAGGACGACCTTTCAGGTCCCTGCTCGTGGGAGAAGTAAATTTTCCTGTGACCATTATAAAACAGTAAGCAGATCCTGGCTCCTTAATCACGGCAGCGGTGCTGTTGAGCAGTGCTCTAACTTCAGCCTCAGAAGTGATTTTTCCCTTTCTTCAGCAGCTTCTTAAGATTTCAGTGGTTTCTCCTCGGAGTACAAATTTACCACCTTTCCAGATAAGCCCTTTTCTGTTGCTATTTGTGTGTGACAGTAGATGGAAACTGGGTTATTTAATGTCTGTGAGAGCTGCGGTATCGGAAAAGAAGTGGGTGTGCACTCGAGGTGACTGTAGCAAACGTCGATAAAATGGTGCGTTTGTTTCTCTTGCTCTGAGGTCAGTCACGTTTCGTTGGCCTGGGACCAAGCGGGTGTCCGCACTGCGGCCGAATACAGCTTGGATTGGGTTTCGCTGATAGCTCAGCAACCAGCTCCGTCTCGCTTCGGGCTACGCGCAGGACTTGTTGCAGGCGTTGGTGTTGCAGATCTCCTTTCTGCTCGTGATTTGAAGTGCTTGGCGAGGGGGCACTGAGCGGGAGGCCACCTGCTTGGCTCCCCCCGGCAGGGGCAGCGTGGAGAGCAGGGGAGCGCTGCAAGCAGAGCCTGCTGCAGCCCCGCCATTGCCTGCCACACATGCCCAGGGCTGGGCTGGTCAGTGCCAAAATGTGGTGGTGTTGGGAAACCTTCGTGCTCATGTGCCTTCTATGCCAGGCCCGGCAATGTGCAATGGCAAAAGGAAGGTAAATAACCTGCTTTCTCCTTTTTTTTGGTACTAAACTTAGCAAAATATGCAGTAGATTAAGAGCCAGTATCATGCAGGCAAGGCAGATTAAAACGTATTGCTTGTTCAGGATCCACACAGGATTTGCTTAACACAAGCTTGTAGAGATAGCAGTGCATGCCCTGAAGTGCTGGCCCTCCGAGCGTCTGTTACTGGGAAGACTGGCAAGCATGCTAAAATTCACACACATGCTTAGCTGTGCGCGCAGTGAGCCAGCCCATTGCTTTTGAATAGTAGCCATATGCATGAGAATAGCTCTGCCCAGCTGGGAATCAGGATGTAAAGAGGGGAAATAAATAGTCCCGGTGGTGTTTGTTTAAATTGCCCGTTTCTCTATTTAATTTCCAGGGGTAGTTAATATATGTGAGTGTCCAGTAAAGTGTAATATGCAGTGGAATACCTCCCACAAACTGCCTAATAACTTAAAGCTGTTCCAACAAACACTTGCACATGTGAGTAGAATAAATCGTTCAGTTTCACTAAAAAGAAAAAAAAATAAATTACCCCCTCCTTCCCAGTGGGGTGGGAACGAAGACCTCAGTTGGTTGCAGCTTCATTCCCAGTAGCTGAGGATAACTGGAAAGTGGGAGCACTTGAGTTAAATGATGGTATTTTCCTGGTGTCCTGCTAGATACTAACTGGTAGCTAGTTACTAGTGTCTATTTTTAGGGATTTTTTCCCCCCTTTGAACATCAGCAGGCAGGGCGGTTGGGTTAGCAGCAGCACAGGTGCCGCACTGTACGCCAGGTCCTGCAGGAGTTGGTTGGTGTGACTGACCCCACTGCTCAACAGTGAAAGAAGCCTTGATCTATTCTAGCTGGGGTGTACGCTGTCAAAAAGATACTGTTCGCTTGTTATCAAACGTCTGGGAGCCTGATTCATGGTAAGAAACAAACAAACAAGCCAACCCCCAAACAGTTGGTCTGCTTAGTTAAGAACTGGCATGGTGGGGGGAGGAACTAAAGGCTCGAAAATGTACTTGAGCATTTATTGTACTTGGAAATTATTGGTGAAAATGAAAGAATAGCATAGCTTTTTACTTGTTAAGAAGAGGGAAATTCTTTTTAAGTAGTTCTGCTGAACCCTTAACTTTTTGTAACAAACACAGTTGAAAATACCAGTGAGAAAGCAAGATCCACGGGGTGGTTCTTGGATTCCCATTGAGGTCTCGGCTGTGTTTAGAGGAAACCCTGGGGTAAATGCGGCTGCCCATCACCTGAATCCAACTGCAGCTACATGGATGTTGGGTCTCACCTGTGATCTCTGAAGAGTCTTGCTGGGTTCATTGCTCTCATAATGCTCAGTGTCCTGGCTTTGATAAGGGGAACTGAGGATTGTAGTCCTACAGATGGCTGCGTCGGGCCGTGACCACCAGCAGATCCACATCCTTGCTGGTCAGCACGTCTGTGCACCCGGATACCAGCCTGTTGCCTCTGCAGTGGTATCGGTAGGTGTGAGATCCCAACTTCAGACTGCTAAAGCTAACAAGGAAATTTGTGTGTATTGGCTTTTGGGGTGATTCTTCCAAGCTTAAGAAGAGCACGTATATTACTTGTAGTTGGACAGAATCATCAGGAATTTTGCTTTCCACTGTCGAGTATGTTCCTCAGCGCTCCCCAAGTTGCTTACTGGTGACTCTGTGGTCTCTTTGGCTGTGCTTCGTGGCTGACTTTCTTCTGTCATCGCTGCACAGATTGACACAAAGCTCGGTAAAAGGAGCAATGTAAATCCTTTCCTGAAGACCGGCAGTTCCGAGTGGTGCCAGCCGTGAAGTCTGACTTCAGGTGTTACACCACTACAAGGGCAGTATAAAGGATGAGGTTCCCTTGTATCACAGAGCCGTCCCGCTCGTCTCAAACTTGCCCATGAGCTGTTTTTTCCTGGCTTGTCCCAGAGCCGTGCTGGGAGGAGGAGGAGGCATCCCTTCTGACGGAGGCACCTCTCCCTCCTCCTGGCCTCCGAGTGTGGGCAGCAGTGAGGCCTGAGGTGACACCGAGTGCAGGTTCTCCCAGCTGGGACCCACCGCTTCTCTTACCACCAGGCCTCCCTCCCTCCCTCTCCTGTCTACAACATGCAGGGATAGCCATAACAAAAGGGGAGAGTGCAGTGGTCTTGTTGATCGAAGGCTTATCGATCTTGCATCCTTTTTCTTTACAGACAACTTTTTAAAGCTTTTGTGTTTTTTTTTTTCTCAAAATCTTTCTTGCTTTGTGCAGTAATGTTTTAGCTGTGACTCATAACGTACCAAATATTTCCAAAATCAATATTTACCTGTAATGCGCTTAATTCAAACCTGCTGGAATCGGTGTTCACCTGGAACACTCTTAAGTCAAACCTGATGGATTAAAAAAAAAAATCACATTTGTTTTTAATTTGTTTCCAGATAATTGAATTCCTAAGATCATAGACTGCAGAGAAAAAACCTACCAAACAGCTGAGTCCACCACTAACAAAAGCCAGAACTTAGACCCTAGTTAAACATTAAGCTGACTGGGCTCAGGCACAAAGACCTGCTGTGGTGGTAATGCCCAGATCATATTGTTCACTTCTTTTTTCTTAACTGAAATAATGAAGCTGGCTCCAAGGAGATATATATATATATATATATATATTTAATACCATGTGAAATCGCCAAAAAGTCGTAAAAGCCCATACCAATATAAACGTTATCTGACTGGTTGGAGTTGTAGGTCGTTGGTCAAACATTTCAGATTGCAAGCATTAGTATTTTTTAATTAGATGACTATTAAAGTTACTTTTTTTGTGTCCACACCTCTGACATTGTAGTCTGTTTACTGAAAGTACTGAGGAACACGCCAAATCCACGTGCGGAGATAGGCATACATGAATGGAAAGTTTCTCAGCAGTGTTTTCCCAGTTCTTTTATTATTGTTTTCCCAATTATTTGCCTGTTTTTGAACATTTGAAAACATTATGTGCTTTGAAACATTTTTCATTTGTCTAGAAATAGCAGCCATTGTACATGTTGTGTTTTCTTTTTTTTAACTTGTTTGTATGGAAAAGGAAAAGAAACATTAGGAATCGTATTTGTGTAATACATTACAAAGACTTGCAACAAACAGTTTTTGAAAACATCCTGGAAAGTTTCCATAATTAGCTTAATATATGCCATAAAAATGAGCAGTGACCATAAAGAGCTACTACAATGAGCCTTGGTAATTCTGCGTTGGTAAGAAAGCTTCAGAGCTTGTAAATATATAGCCCTGACAGCTTAAATTAAAAAAAAAAAAAAAGTGAATGCTATGCATATTGCAAAATAATGTGGTATAATAAAGCTTTCAAGGCTCCTGCAGATGTATTAAGATGATGATTTTCCTGAAAAAGGCTTTGCTAATCAACTGGTTGAACGAAATCATGTTCTATTACCTAGACGGCCCAGAAACAAGTATTTTCCCTGTGCCGGTGTTTGTTGATGTTTTTAATGTAATATTTTGTAACTGCCATGCAAGCTTTGCTCGCAGTTCTGCTAGCAAGCACAGCAACTGCCTTCAGCATACACCGGAGCAGAGAAGAACTTGCCAACAGCAGGAGTTTGGCTGTGCTCCAGGGGCCTGGCTCAGAGGGCTGTGCTAGCGGGGATTTCACTTTTCCTCCTTCACCACGAGGGCTCGTTTTGGAGCCAGGCTCTTTGCTGAACTCATGGGTATTTGTGGGGTGTGAACATAAGGCCTAGCATCCCTGGACGCAGCGGGGACGGGCCCGCTCAGAGGCGGCTGTGAAATGGCCGTTCTGTGGTGCCAGCCCTCCGGCTCCTCAAGCCGCGCCGGTGCTGTGGTGTCGGGAGCTGCCCGGAGGGCTCTGCGCTCCCTTCCACCCCACTGCCACCTTATCTCTAGCGCTTACCAAGCATTGTTCTGCTTACATGGTGGTCTGTGCCACGGGCACGCTCCAGGCTTCAACTGGCACGCCAAATCATGGTGGTGTATCCGCTTGAAGGCCGTGGTGGAGCTGTGACGGTGATGGCTGCCCTGTGGAGGGCCGTGCTGCTGTCAGCTGCTGGCCGGCTCCGGGACAGCACTGGTGCCCGTGTGGGTGGATGGCATGGCCCCCTCCCTGCGTGTAGCAAGTTGGTAACCCCAGACCTGATTCCTCACGTCTTTTCTGGGAGTGAGCGAGCTGCTCTGGGAGGCAGGAAAGTAGGCAAAGGTGATCCTAGTTCTTCAGAGTCATTAGACCTTTTACAATTATCTTCCTGTTATAGAAAATGTTTCCTTGTAAAAGGAGCTAGGGAACACAATGTCTGGTTTGGGTGAAGTTCTGTTTTGTCTTTTTTTTCCTTTTTTTTTTTTTTTTCCTCAGTCAGCTAGGGAAATCATTCACGTGTACTTGTGTACTCGGTATTTATTTCATTGAGATGTTTTTCACTGAGGTGTCTTCTAGCTCTTTTTTTTTTTCATTGAGGTGTTCCAGTGTGGCTTTCTTCTCAAGGTTGTGATGCCACTGGCATGGGGCGGGCACATCCTGCTGATCTAAAGGTGGAAGTAGAGGATAAACAGAGAAAAAGAAGGATGCATATTTCAGATTTTGAATGACTTGTTCATTGCTGTTTCACATTCGATACGCTAAAATGCACATTAGATAATGAAAATAACTAGTCAAAACATACGCTCTTCAATTTGTCATATTAACATGGAATCAGCACAAGTGCGAGAGCAGCATGAAGTTACAGCCCTTGTAGCACCGTGCTAAAAAAGCCTGTCAGTGCTGTGTTCATGACGCAATTTCTGGTCCCAAAAATGTGCTAATTACTGTCCTAAAGACATTTGCCTCTAGGTCAGAGTTTCACCCACCTGTGTGAGGCCTTTGTCAGTAGCAGAATGCTTGAAGGTTTAAAACGAAACAACAGCAACAAAAAAACAATTAATGAACCATCCAACCCCAGCCCAGTTCCTGGTGGTTTTGTAGGGCCTGTGGCGGGCTGGCAGCGGCCCGTGCTCTGAAAGGAACACGGACAGTGCCTCTGCTTTATGATGACTGAACTGGGGCTCCTGCATTTCTAATACACTAGGGACTCGCAAGAATAGGGGGCAACCTTGATATGTCCTTGTATTTAAAGGGAAGATCTTGATACTTAGCGGGTTTTCTTTATTTCTTTGGAATAAAAGTAGTTCATAGAGAAAAATCTTTCCTTAAATTCTGTGCTATACCAAGAAACGGTATTTAGTTCTTAACCAGAAATTCCTAGTTGAGTATTTTTCCTACTCCTTTTTGATAACCTGGCAGGAAACGATTTTATAAGCTCTCTGGTGATGGTGGCTAAGCCGCGCTAGCATGTGGTGAGCTGCGCTTGATGCAGATTAAAGAGAGATTTTGACTTGACTGCTTTGTTTGCTTACTTTTCAGATAATACATCTGAAAATAAACCCCAACAGTTAGAATTTGGCATGAGAGATTAAAATCAATTTAATAGGCCTATTTAACCCATGGGATGGAATTCATTCAAGTTTGTAGATTTAAAGACCTTTAAAGGCTCATAGGCTAACACAGCAATGGAGTTTCCTCAAAATGGAAATGCTGCATGGTTAACATGTACCAGAAGTGGTTCTTGGAAAAGAATCTTTAAAATCTGTCAAAAACAGCTATGAAGAATGAATGTCAAAGCTGCTGATAGGAAGCTAACGTTATCGCTGTGGAACATTTAGTTCACTGTCTCTGATGATCCATTCGGGCTGTAGCATGTTGAGAACTTTACTATAGTCTTACGTGAGCTTTGATGTCAGATTTCTGAATAGGAAAAGCCCTGCTATAGTAAGCTGAATACTTGATCTGCACAAAGCCTTGAATTTTAATGGTGTTGACTTGTTTCAAACGGCAAAAAGCAGTTCTTTCAAAGCAGCCTCTCGGATACTGAGACAAACAAAGAGCTGTGATTTTTAAGGTTGATGTTATGACTAACAAATTCTTTTTGTTTGTTTGTTTTTCCTCCTAACAGATTTATACGGATTGGGCTAATCACTATCTAGCAAAATCTGGCCACAAGAGATTGATTAAAGATCTACAGCAAGATGTGACTGATGGAGTCTTATTAGCTGAAATAATCCAGGTTGTAGGTGAGTGACTTTCTCTGTTTGTATCACGTATCTTTTTGTACCAACCTGTTCAGAAATTGACTGTCCTATCTTCTACGTAAACACAGTGCCAGGCTGGGGGGGGGGGGGGATGCCCTTAAACTGCATGCCTTTATGTGGTACTTTTCTTTCAAAGACTTTGCTAATTAATTTGATAAAGCCTTGTTATAAAGGATAGTGGAAAAATAAGGAAAAAAAGGTCGTTGCTGATAAGATCTCCTGACACAGAAATACCACTCTGTACAGCTGAATTTTTTAAAAAGCAACCGATAAGGTATTTATTTATTTTGCTAGAATGCTGTTAGCCTTCACTACCCCTGTTACTGATACTTTTTTGGGATTGGTCTGAACGGTGATACTTGCCTGCTGTGTTGCAACTTCTACTGCTAGTTGGATTTTGAAAACTCATGCATGCAGCTAGGAAAGGAGAAGAGGTATGATTTTCATGTGGAAGAACAATGAAGTATTTCATAGCGAGTTTTCTGATGAGGAAGATGATTTATCATCAGGGCAAATCTCAGATGCAGGCTAAATTCTGCCAAGCCTTGAGTTCCCTCGCTTTGCAATAATATTAGTGGATAATGAAGGTTTTAAACAATTTTCTGCTTTGGCCCCGTGTAAAGCTGCATAGTCTCCTTCTTCCCTTGGGCCTGGATCCTTCATTAGTTCCTTCAGAGGCTCATCCATCTGGTATCTGGGATGCCACAAAACACATGCATGGGCCAATGGAGATTGATGGAATCAGAAAGCCTGCTAATGGGAATTAGGACGACTATTGTTAGAAGCAAACTGACAGATTTGAGATGCAAATGAAGAAGACAGCAGTGAAGTAACAAGACATCAGTGCATGCATATTTATGTGTGTTTGAGATGCTGTAAACGAGCTAGTTCCCTGATTTAAGGTACAAATATATAAACGCTGTTCCCTGATGAAATCGTGAGGCATCGTTCCAATGGCTCCGCTAGAGCTATCCTGGAATACATCAAAAAAGATTTCATCTCTGTATGTTATAGAGCAACATCAGATCTTAGCATTCTACAGACCTGTCAAGCAGCGGTTATGTCTCCGTTCCCTTCATGAATATCTAGCTACCTTGTGTGAACACTGTTGTAGAAAAATTTTGCATGAGAATATGCATGTAACAATGCCACCATCAAAATGTGAGCCTGGTTGTACCAATTATTTGAGTATTGACTTGTGAAAACTTACAAAAATCAGGTTTATGCCCTCTAAAATAATCAGTATAATTGTTGCTTACTTTATTTTGCTTTGATTCACCTTTACGTTTTCTAGCTATTCTGAGCCGTTGCATTTTGGCTCATATTTAACATTAAGTCTGCATGACGTAGGTTCAAAAAAAATGTAAAAAAAAAAAAAAAAAAAAAGTACATGGTGAAGGATTTCATTTTTAAAGAATGTTTTGCATGTGAAAGAAAGTTCCTATTTAAACATACTCAGTTGAATCCTCCAAATTAGCAGTGAAGAGAAAGTAATTTGTTTCTGATGTGTATGGCCTTAGGCACGCTGCATCTCATTGTCACAGAGATGGTGATAATTTTCACACATAGAAGTAGCTTTAAGTGTAGCCTGCAAGATAAAAGCTGCCTTTTTTTTTTTTTTTTTTCCCCTAACAATCAATACTACATCCTAAGAAAAGCTTTGCTAGGCGGTGTAGGAGACATTTTTCATCTTTTTGCTATGCTTTCTTATGGGTAAAAGTAGCCATGAAGATGCTCCTTTTTGTCACGTGAGTGGAGTGCCTGGAGATGATCTAAACTTATCAAAATTGGTTCAGGTATTAATTATGCATCTTTTCTTGTGTTCACTATCTGAGATTTATGTTGCAGATGTTGAATCTTGACATTTCAGTTCTCAAACTGAAAAGAGTAAGCATGTGGGTTTTCTTTTTTTTTAATGAAGCCTCAATAGAGTTGATGACTGTGCAGACACAGTGATTGCAATCCCTCCCTCTGCTTACCTTTCTATGGTGAAATAGCTGTATATTTACAAAAAGAAATGTTATAATTAATAATACTTTGGTAGTTCTTTTACCTTAGAGTACAGTCAAGGATTAAATCTAAAAAGATGTGAAAACAAACATCACTGCATTTGATTTAAGAGGATATAATCTTCAGACTTAAAAATTGCTGGTGATAATATGGAAGCATTATATGGTGACAGTTTATTCTATTTGCAAGTCAGTTGAAATGTATTCACAGCATTCTGGTTTACTTTGGTTCAAAAATTACGAGTCTATAACAGAATATGTAAGTAATTATGCCTTTGTAATACCATATAAACCTAGTAGCTATATATAAATTCATGAATGCAGATGCACTGGGTCTGTGCATGGTCTGAAACAGGTGACATATAACGTTGTCATTGGGTCCCTGTGAGATCTTTCAATTTTCAAGAATTCAAATTGATGCTAAAATTAAACTCTAACCCAATCCACTAGTATTTTTCCCATTACTACAGCTAAGTATCTCACTTCAAATGCATACTTACCTCAGAACAGCTTTTGTGTGCAGATATGAAAATTGTACTATTACGTTTGCAGGGGAAGCTTATAGGTTTATATTTCAAACCAGAATCTTGGGATCAGTTTAGCAGTGATTGCTAGTGGTAGCTTTCATCATATTTTGGGGGGCACGTTATACAAAATTTCGTTTTACAAATGTTTGAGTCACCATTCAGTTAAAAGCTGCAGGCCAAAATTAGCAGACGTGGGATGTATATTGCACAGCATTCATTCAGGCATTCAAGAAAAAGTAATCTAATGTCTAAGCATACACCTGGAATAGTGAATAATGCAGAAGAGCTTCTAAGGTTGTAACAGAAAGCTTAATTCATTGTTATGAAGTGCGTGGCTTTTTTTTTTTTGTATGGGTGGTTAAATCCAATTTAGTTCTATGGAGTGCTTAATGAAACAATTCTGATTTCTTACCGTAATTTTTCATGCATTTGGAGTGTCATTTGCTGAAGATTTTTTTTTTTCCAACAGGAACGTATATCCGTAGCTACATAAATGGGAAACTGGCCAATTGATTTAAATACTACTTTGGTACTTCTAATGCCAGAGGTTCCTTTTCACTTATGTTTTCATACGCTTTCGGCTTGTGGCTTCATAGTATGCCTTCTATCAAAATGCATAAACCCAATTATCTTCCATGCTTTGATTCTGACCCCGTTAGTGAAAGCCCAATGCCGCTCATTACTGCCTTTATTATAGACTACAGCTGGTTTCTTCTGTCTGGCTTAGCACAACCCTCAATCTGTGTATAAATGGGAAAAATCTGAAAATACTTAAAACCAGCTGAACCCAAATTCACTGTATCCACACAACCAAATTGCTCTGGCTTTATGAAAGCGAAATGCCACAGAAAAGCGGGTAGCATGAATATACCCCCAGGGCGATACTGGTACTGGACAAGGAGTACTCCTTGCATTCTGTTTGCATATGCTTCCATGTGCTTCCACAGTCAAGGCATAAATATTACTGTGGTCCTGATAGCCATCTTACATGGCTCATAGTCACATCCTTGCCAAGCCAAAGCCAATACAGAGCGCTGGGTCTGTGTAGGATGAACCACTTTTGGTTATTTTTATTGCTGAAGCAAACCTGGGGCTTGTTGTAGACCAACTTCTGTAGGACCTGCACTGGTGCTAAACCTGTAGTGAAGAATGCTAATTTTGAACTCCTTTTAACCAAACAGGCGATAGCGAACGTCTGCTGGGTGGAATTGCCCACTGGAGGGAGAGGGAACGGATTTAAAAGAAGGGTGGGTGGGGGTGGGGGTGGGTGTAAGTGTTGCGGACTTGCAGTCAGTTTGGAAAAAATCTCCAGTAGTTCTCACATCAGTGGTTATGAATTTGCATCTTGCTCAGTGTTAAGATACAATTTAAAGCCTTTATGATTGCTTGTGATTTCCAGCTCATGCTAACTGATGTAGTATTTCTACATGGCCCTGAGAAACAGAAGCTGTAAGAGTTGCCCATTTATCTCAGCCAGAATGCTGTGCTTTTGCAGCTGTGAAACTTGACACTTTTCCAAGATCCTGCAGCATTCAGTGACTTATGCTATGAACTGTGCCATCACGCTGCCCATGAGCACACCACAGTGTGTTATTTAGAGAAACTCATTCACTGATATCTCGTGCTTTCCAACCTTCTCTGCAAGAAAAGCAAATTATGTAATACTTGCTGCCAGCACTATTCCTTGGAGCCAGGTAAAAGGGTCAGAGATGGGCTCCAGCTTACAGACAAGGAACTGGAGCGTCAAAATGATTTCCTGTTGAATTAGGCAGACTCCTGCAAAATGCCAATTATGCCCACAGGCCACTTTGATGCATTTACCCGGCCTACTACGAATCTCTGACTTCTTGCCCTGCTTCGTGTAAATAGAGGCTTGAGTTAGAGTTGAGCCCTGCTGCCAGTTTGCCCCCCTGCCAGTCTTGCTGGTTGCTCTCTATTACACCTGCTTTTCATAGCACTTGTACCAGCACGGAAGAGGCAATAATTGCTACAACTTAGTGAAAGGAGAAACCTAGAGCTGTAGGTGAGGTGGTAGTGGATAAGGAGGAGAAATTGTAGGGCATGAGCCTGCACAGGGGAATGTGACTGGCTGGGGGGAGGCAGAAATGGCACCCAACGGAGGAGGTGAATTGGAACAGAAATTCCAGTTCTGGTTACTACTCTGATTCCTACCGACTATATGTGGTCACCTACATATTACATCACCTGTTGTAGATAAGGACAAAAATGTAAAAGGAAGTGATAGCTAATTCAGAATGAAGAATTATCAACTGGTGTCCAAAAACCTGCAGGTTCACACGTGAGAATTTTGGAAAGAAATTCTCAACATTTAGGTAATTTCAGATAGGTGAGTCTGGGTAGTTTGCACACAAAAGCTTAAAAAAGAGGCTGATAATAATCTATGGTTTGCTAACATTTGTTTAAAATAAATTACATAACATTTTGGAAGTTATAGAGAACTGGGAAAAAAGCTACTGTTTTTAAAGGAAGGTAAATAAATTTACCTGGGTTATTAGGGATATCTCTCTGCCCAAACAAGAGAGAAGCTCATTCAGAACTTCATTAGTCTCCTTTCAAGTATTATTTCCAAACAGTGAAGATAATAATAAGATCTTATCAAACTCATCTGCTATCAGTTTTTGGAATTAATTATTATTATAAATTCAGTTGATAAAGATATTGCTTAGTTCAAAACCAAGAGATAGTAAATATTAAAAGATGGAAGCACAAGATCTGTAAACAGAATACAAAGAAAACATTTGTGTTTCCATAAAACTAAATCTGAGATCACAGTTCTTGAAACAAATGCATGCTCTTTGTGTGTAGAGGCCGATAAACTATTCTGGGGAACAGTGGAACGACTTTATCTGCAACCTTTTTCAGATTAGCATCAATTCCTAATGCATTACTGTGACATAAAGATGTATCGTGACACCTTGGTGTATGACAAGTAAGAGTAAAGAAGTTTTGTTAGCTCCTTGCTTGACGTTTTTATGACTGCTGTTGGAATACTGTGCCCTATTTGATATTCCTAGCTGAAGAAACATAAAATTAGATGGAGTTCTGACTGAGGTCCTGACAATAGACATTAGGTAGAAAAGCATATCCTGTAATGTACAGGATGATGGGAGACAACTCCATTCAATTCATCAAATGGGAAAGGAAAGCCTACCTTGAACACAGAGAAAAAACGGTGGGCAACAGGGCTTTGATTATAACTGGCTCTTCAGTCTAGCGCACAAGCCATTTCAGGGCCCAATGCTGAAAGGTGAAACTGAGCAAACAGTCTGAAGGCAAACATTTAGGCACCTCAGCAGCTTATTTCTCTTGAGACTTTAAAGATTAAAACTATGTTTTCTGCAGTTGTGTTCCAGGTGAGCCATGGTTAACACGCTTGAAAAGTAGTCTTTTCAGCTTTTTTTCGGTAGTGATTTCAGCTTTTTAAAAAAATAAATAAATTAGACTCGATCGTAATTTTTCTCTCTAAACTTCAACTCTACAAAGCACGTCAGTTGACAAGCAAGCATCTACACATATGTAGCATGCACTTTTCCACCCAGCAGTGATTCAGTTTCCAGAGATTAAATCTTTTTTGTAGTTTAAAGGAGCTACCCGTCAGTGTACAAGATGTTGCCAGACCAGTTGTTTTCCGGCTCCAGCTGTCTCTGGAGGCATGACCCACTAGAAAACTCCAGCTGCTTTTTTAGATGGGTCTCAGTATTTCACACATTCCCTTTGATTGGACAACTACAACCTTAAACCCCTTTACTTAGCAAGCAGCAAATGCTCTGCAATTGATTGGTATGATGTCCTTGGTATAGTTTGTGCTTTATTTTTTTTTTTTTTTCAGCAAATGAAAAGATTGAAGATATCAATGGATGCCCAAAAAATAGATCGCAAATGGTAAGTAGTAAAGTGGTCTGTTGTTTGCATGTATGTGGCTTAGTATTGAGTAAGCTTGTGCCACTTCAATGCCTGGGACTTTTAATAACAATTTTAAACTAGTTTCTCATAGTAGTTGAAGTTCATGTATAATCTGAAGAACATAAATGCCACAAGTCTTTGCCCCACTGTGCTGTACAGGCTTTAAAATAGGCCTAATCATTTATCACATACTTATAGTGGATATTGTTATTGGTATTTTATTGGGGGTTGAAATCAGGTGATCTTTAAGGTCCCTTTCATTCCAAACCATTCTATGATTCTATTTTATATTTCTGAAATATCACATAAAGAGGAATATATAAAACTAAAATGTTGGTCCTTGATATATGTAGACAATAGTATTGTAAAAGTAGAGTTTTATTTTAAAGTTGGATTAAGAGATTCTATATTCTTTGAAAAGGAACAAAATAGATGAGCAGAACACACTAAATGGGAAAAAAAGTCAACTTGCAAACTACAAGGTCTTTTTTATGCAAGTTGTTTTTGACTGATACGTTTTCATTTGAAGATCTAGGTTTGTGTCTTGCTTGTACATAATATTTGAAAGGGGAAAAAAAGAAGCTAGTACAATAACCTTAAAAGCATATAGTACCTTGAGAGTATGTCTGCCTTGAGTATCAGTGAATCTAAAATTTATAGACATAACTTTAAGAAAGTAAGTAGTAAGAAACTGATTTTTATAATGCCTCTTAGGGGGGAGGGTTTCAAATCTGTCATTTGAAAGAAGGTTATTGTGTATCTTGAGGAAAAAATCTCATTTCACAATAAATATTCTAAAATCTCCCATTTGCATTGTAAATGCTCGCTTTGGGACACTAGAGCATTTTTTCAGTGTATGAAGCCATGTTAATGGTTTTCATTTTTATGGCTCTCTTCCCAACTGTCCCCACCTCCCAGACCGTAACTTGAGTACAGCTACTCACGTAGTTGAACAAGTGAGATTAAAGATTTGACAAGAGTTTGCTATCTGAAGTCAGGAGCAACGCTGCGTTCTGCTCTTCTGTTTGGGCTTTTTGTTTTTTCTTGGAAGTTATCAATCTTGCTCAAACCCATGGAGCAAGCACTCCTTAAAAAGAAAGCCATCTAAAAGATTTATCGCTGCTGCTTTTTACTGCTTTGAAGAGACTGGTTGCTATTCTTGCTGTAGCCACAGCAGCTGTCTAGAGCATAAATAATTGAGGAAATTTTGACAATTACTCTAATGTTCCACAAATGCATCGTAAGAACTGAATTTCATTGAGGACTGGAGTCTAAAACAGATTCCATAACGTTGTAGCCAAGTCGCTAAAAGTCACTGTTCTCTATAAAGGAACGACATTGTTCTGTTTTATAGTCTGATGCATGCTGTAGGTTGCTTTTAGAAGACAGATCTGGATACAAAAGCATGCAAAGGGTGTGTGCTGCGTCAGGAGTTATGAAGAGCGTTGGCAAGTGTTTGCTCTGCATTTCCTCCTTCGAGGCTCTAATTTTGTTCCAGTCCCTGGTTCAGGAGGGTGGGGTGAGTAGGGCTGGCCATTCTGTGTCACCCTGCTCGTGAGACCGAGCCCATTAATCATAGCCAAGCATCCCCAGCCGTTTTCTTCACATAAAAGCAAGGATTATGCATACAGCTTGCTTTTGCAGGAGTGTGCGTGTTTGCCGAGCTGTTTAGCATCTCACAATGAAGGATATTGAGGCAAGAATAGAAGTTTCTTCGTGGAGGTTGTGCTCACACAGTTGCTGGTGGCGTTTAAGGAGACGACCCTTTTCCAGGTTTCCTGCATTCTGGGGAAAATGTATACATTATACTGTTTATTAGACATGGCAGTCTTCATCCTTAGCGTTTCACGGCACTTTTCCTCTTAATATAGCTCATGTGCCTGAACAGCCATCTTCCAGAGTGTGGGCCCTGGTGTTTGTGTCTGGTACTTCTGTACAGAGGTGATGTCTAGTCGTACTTTTTCAAATGAATCATTTTCAAACTCATATCTACGTTGTAGCATCTGTAAGCTGGGCATCACAGCTGAGTAGGTGAAATAAATAAATAAAGCCACCATAAACGACGTTACGCTGATTAATAGGAATACAGCACATCTTAATGGGAAACCTCCTGCCATCATCTTTCCCTTTTGGGCAGCGACTTGCTTTATAGGCTCACCATGCCATGGGCAGAAAGATATGAGAGCTGAGTTACGAAGAGGCGGCTCAGGTCCAGCCAGATGTGTCAGCTCGGAAAGCTGCAGCGGATCTGTGCCTGCCCCAGCCCTCCCAAGTGTGTGAACACAAGGGGCTTTGCTTCCGTGTGGTGCAGTCCTAAGCCAGTAAAGCCTGCCAAATCTTAGCTGAACCCGGAGCCAGAGCAGGTCTCTTTGCATCGCTGTTCCCATTGCTACACAATGTTGGAAAGCATCGTATAGATTTGCCCAGATTGCACATTAGATAGAGTTTGGGTCTGTCAGGCTCAAAGCCAGTGCTGCTAAGCCTTGTCAAATGAAGTTCAGTACTGCAGAACCATTTGGGACCATCAGGACCTATCAGCCTCGCCCCAGTGCCAGAAATGACATGACAAAGCCCCCCCCTGACCCCATGAGAAGCCCCTTAGGTGAGAACCTCTCCCCTGTTCTCCTGTTGTCTGGCTTTCTCTGCTCTTGGGAGCGTCTCTGTCTTTTGCTCCAGATAACAGTTGGCTGTTTCCAATATATGATCTCTTATAGCCAGTTCTGTATCTTTTCCTCTTTTCCTCTGCAAAAGAACTTTTTTTTTTTCTTTCAAACCTCTATATTTTTGTACTGTAGATGCTTCTCTAAACAAAAGCCTGTAATTGTGGTGATGAGTTCCAGCTGGCAGGCAGAAAGTCTTGTGGTTAATGGAGGATGTAGTAGCATGGAGCGTAGGCTCTGGGGCCAAGAAAATTTGAAGATGATCAGCAGAATTGTGTTTAGGAGTTTGGATTGAAGTACAAGAAAATATTGGCATAGTTCTTGAGAACTGAGCGAAGGAGGGTAAAACAAGGCTAGTTTCCTCTCCTACCCACTTCCAAACAAAGTCTGAGGTCAATAAGCATGAGTAGGGCTGTATCTTCGTTAATGTTTGGTTACAGAAAAGCAGGGATGTTTTCCTTTCTACCAGTCAGTTTGCCGCTTGTTTTGGGATGATATTTGAGCTCTACATTTGACATCCTGCAGTATTTGGGCAATATAGGAGCTGCTGCATGCTACCTTCCCTTGTAGGTAGTGCAGATTATTCCTATTAATGTGAGTACCTCAGCTAGTGCTAGTACGGAGCGGTTCGTATCACTCCGATTTGTAAAAATGATTATTACTTTATCAATTCGATATATTTGGGGTACTTTTATATACTCTTTTTATACTTTGTTTTTAATATGCTTTCTATACTATATTTTTTATCCTTTATCATAATTGTCAGCAAACAAGTAGAGTACTTAAGGGATTTCTTTTATGCAGATACTAAGTCTGGCTTTAATGGGAGCCTGTAGAAATCCTGCTCTGTAAGTGCTCTGTTCTCCCTGGGACGACATGCACTTTGTAAAACGGTTGCAGCTTTTGAAGGAAGTTTCACTGTAATTCTTCTAGCACAGCGTGATAACTGAGCATATTATTATCCTGAGTATTAATGTGTACTTCTTGCTTAGCATTGCAAGGAGAGGGAGGGAGAGAGAGGTAGTTGTGTTACCTGCTACATGCAAGTGATAAATCGTAACAGATGAGGTAACAGGAAAGATGAAACGATACAAGAAACATGTGAAAGATCTGAGATCTGCAGAGAGCAAGGTAAAATCAAAAGATCTGTATCAGCCAAGATAGAACAGACTGGGGAGAGAGCTGTGTAAAGAAAGCTAATTTTTAGAACGTGGACTGGAAGGCATAGCAGAGAGGAGATGCTTGGAAGTGAAGAGGTATGTTGGCAGGCAGAGGCGACAATGGATGCACAGCCAAAGCTGGGACTGGAAGAAGAGATGAAAGAAGGAGCAGCAATTTTTCTTATAGGAGAGGTAGAGTTGTTTTTTTGTTTGTTTGGTTGTTTTTTCCATCCTGAATATAAAACTAAAAAATATTGAATGTAGCAGTAGAAAGAGATAAGAGATCTCTGTATTATTTAAGAAAAAAAAAACAACACGAGAAAAGTTGATAAGAAAACGGAAGCTTTTTAATGGGAGAAGTGATAGGGTGTTACCCGTACTACTGATAGCAAAGCTGTCATGCTGAAGGGAGAAGAATGGGGGAATCTGTACGTGGATAGAGGAGACTCTCATCGTTTCATGCAAAGCCTGGGGAAGTTGTGGGACACCCAAGGCAAGAATTTGGAGAAACAGGCATGAATATAGAGTGAGCCAACACCGCAGTTCCCTCCTATAAACAGGGTAGGAAATAACTGTGGTTTTCATTTCGGTTTGTGGTTGGGTTTTATTATTTTTAAGGATGATCACTTTGTGTATGTATGTAAGTATCTGTGTTATCAAGTAACAGAGAGGAGGGGTTTTTTATGCGTGTCTTGACCAGAAGTTTTTTTCCAGAACCATTCCTTTCTGATGCAGACATTAAGTTGTACTAGTAAAATGCTCAGTCTTTCGGCTGCTGTCTTGCAAACGTGAAGAGTCCTGTACTGCAATGCGGGCCAGAGCCTCCAATTCCTCCCAAGGGCTTTAAGAAAGTCAAGATGAAGGCCCTTATTTTCAGTACATTGCCTTTTGCAAGGAAACGTTACTCCAATGATGGCAATTGGACAGCTATTTTAGTTTTTGACTGATTACTTGTATTGTGAAAATGAGCAGTTCTGCAGTGTGTTTTGGACATCCCAAGCCAAGCAGCACCCTGTATGAGAATTGATCAGCCTGGCAGGGCCCCTGTTTATAAGCACGCAGTGCAGGAAGTTTTAATTTCATTGCTAAAGTTAATTTGTTCACTTGCCTCCTCCATGCGATCTCTGCCAGCTTCACTTTTTTTAAGAAAGAAAACACAAAAATACTTCCCCCTTTTCATGACAGATGTTGAAATCTTTGTGATAGCGTGTACATGGCGTATGCTGTACGTTTGTGTTCTTAATGGATGCTGTAATGAATGGAAGTAATAAATGTGAATGGTGGTGTAATGTGGCCCATATGTAACGGGTACACCTGAATACACCTGAATGAGCTGGTTGGCAGGAGTAATGTGAGCTGAAACCATCTGCCTCGCTTGAGCAGCTCCCTGTGTGTGTAACATCCACTAGGCGGGTGAGCTGATGCTTCTTCTTCAAATAGCTAAAAACAACTGCTGCAAAAAAATGCAGCTAAAATATTCTTAGTTGTCTGTATTTTTCTTGTGGAAATTATTATCGTCAGTTTTAGAAACTGCCCGTTCAGCATTTTAAGTTCCCCTTCAGCTGCACCAGGGTTTCAGCTCATCCCAGCAGGGGCAGAATGCAGCAGGCATCTGCAAAGCTCGTCCCTGAACGCCAAGGACTGCTGTGACATGTTTTTGCCCCATATTACTCCCAGTCACATTTATGCATGATCTGACCAGTTTATCCAAAGAGCTGCTATGTTTCATTGTGTGAGAAGGGGGTTTAAAAACCACGGGTGGGTTCCAGCGGTTTCACCAGGTACTCGCCTGGCGCGTTACTCTTGGATCTTCTAGACCTGGCATCCTCTCCAGCCTGCTCCTCTGAACAAAAGCAAGTTGATAGCACCAGCATTGTCCAAACATTGCTGCAGCCAGCCACAGTAACTGTGCGAGGGTGCTGCTGCAAAGGCCTGCGGCTCGCTGGGGCACCTGGCTGCCTGGTCCCTCGGTCCCCACAGCTTGCTGCCTGGGACTGCGCTCCTAAATCAGGGCAGCAGCTCCTCGGGAAAGATCAGAAGCATCACAAGCTTTTTTTTTTTTTTTTTTTTTTTTTTTCCCTCTGCAAATTCCTACTTTAGGACTTTTTGGAAACACATCCCTGCAGTTAAATACAGCCGTGTATTTTCAAGTGATGCTTCTCCAAGGTTGATCTGAAAAATGTAATAAAGGGAAAATTTTGTGTCTGCTGTTTGCCCGGCTTTACTTGGGGAATTTGTGCCTTATGGTCAGCGTGTGTTTACAAGTCTGCTCTGTTGAATTTTATTAGTGACAAATGGGTATCTTTTGGCCCTGACCTGCAGCATGGTTCCTTGTGGCTAAATGTTAGATTGAAGAGAAGACATCAGCTGGAGCCGCACCAGCCTGCCCAGCGGCAGACACCAGCTTTGCTCCTAGAGCTGCTTGTGGAGATGTGGCCAAACGTGCAAGTTAGGAGTACGGAGCACTGCATTTTCCCTAAGCTTCCTGTGTTGCTCTTGACCATGTGTGAAGCTAAAATACAGTTTTTCCGCTATAGAAGAGGCATTTGCTCCCTGCTGGGAACCTTGCATGGTGCTCCTTCCTTCCCCTCCTCCATAAAAATAACAGTTAGGCTTTTGCATGTTGTCCTGTAGAAAAGAATGATTTACTACAGAGGTGATCTGTCAGGTTGCTTGTATTATATGTCCTTTCTCACCTTCTGATGAGTGTTGCCCTTAGGTACCATTCATTTAACTGTCCGTATTTTTTCCAGACCCCTGGGCTGTTGTTGTGCTGTTATGCTTACCATTTGTGTATGGTTATCGGTGAGGCAGGCAAGGTAGGATAATAGATTTCTGTGGTGCAGAGCTTGCAGTCCCAATAAAACCACAAGCAGACCCCTTGTTCCCACCCTCCTCCTTTTAACCCTACACAGGAAATAACACAAGAAATCCAGACTGAATCGGGAAAGGGGCTTTATTCATCTCCCTGTCATAAGGCGTGATGAAGGGAAAGAGTTCCAAAACTCCTCCGCATGTGGAGACAGGAGATGAGGTATGACATGCATACTGTTCTACCCATTTGGTGGATGTATGTGGTACCTTTGGAGATGCTGCTTCTCACGGTCTGTCATTCCCATAAGGGACTGTCTTCGTGGTCCCTTGTGGTCTGCTCTAATTTTACGCCCTACGGAGTGATGCTAGAACTTAGATGTCACCTGCCTCTGCAACAACATTAGGCTCCATAAGGAGCAACAGGGAATTGACTTAAAGTAATTTTACTGGAAAAAAAGTGGAAGATAAGAACTTAACTACAAAGGCATAGTTAGATTTTATGTGATGACTTATTTCACTGTTAATTTAAGCCAAAATCTGACCTTTTGAATACCTGTGTTTCTACCTTCCTTGTGGATTAAATAGCTGAAACAGCAAATACGTGAAGGGGTCAGAGTCATTCCATGTCAGTGTGTGGAGATCTCTGTCAGTATTTGCGAACGTCTTTCACTTGCATGCTTACACACAAGACTGGAAAAATAACTTTTTTAACGTGGCTGCTATTAAAAATGATTACATAAAATATATGCTTTCTGCAATACTCTGCAAACACTGTTTCTTGCTGTATTTTGCTTAAGTGAGGAAAAATGGGAAATTCTGGGTGGCGGGGTTTTGCCTTCCTGTGCCCGTGTGTTGGGGCACTCACCGTGTATGATGCTGCGGTCCTTGAGAGGCCAAACCAGGTGCAGCAAGTTGTTTTAGCTTCACTGGGATAATGCTGGCATTGAATTTGGTGCCATGAGCAAAACCGGTGCTCAGACAGACTAAAAGATAAGGCCATTTCTCTGGCAGTTCGTTCTGGTGCTTAGGTTTCAGTTTCTTTGCGTAGCACTGAGCACTTCACTTAAATACTGGAAATGGATCACAGCTTATACAGCTTTCATACAGTCCAGGGAAATCAACTTGGTCTCTGTGCCTTGTTAGCAATTTTTGATTTCAAGCCTTTGCTCATCTGCTGTAACTGTGTGAGAATGGCTATTTAAATTAATTGATTTAAGGTAATACACATCCAGAACACCTTATCCTTCGGCTTTTTGAAGTAGGATTATTTTTGTGTTTGACCTGCCCAACAGTAAAGTTTAGCTAAGGGATTGTGCTGAAGAGCTTCTGTAGGAGATAGAACCCAGGATCCAGGTGCAAGGCAGGAGGGAGGGAGCACGAGTGTAGTGGTGTCCCAGACCAGAATAAGTCAGGAGCAGGTGAAGCTATGACCTCCAGGCACGAGGACGTCCATCAGCCATGGCGGAGAGCACACACTCTGCCTGGGAACAGGCTGTGGCAGCAGCTCTCTTCCCAGGGCTCTTTTTTTAGGAAAGAACAACTGTCCGTGGCCATGCTGCAACAGCTCCTTCGAATGACACAGCTATGAGATGATCATTATGTTATGTTTTGGTTTTTTTTGAACTGTGTTTGAAAAATGAAACCAGGACATATGCTGGTGTCCTGCGATCCCACTTGTAGTAATTGAGAACCTGTAACTTGTGTTACTTAAAATTAATTTTGGCTGGTGGGTTGCTTTATTATTATAAATAATCATTTAATTAGTAGGATAGTCCAAATGAAACTTTTTTTTTCTTCCCTGAGGCAAAAGCTCTGTATTTTTTTGCTACGTGAGTTTCGTTAAATTCTGGGTTACTGCTGCAAATTCAAGCTAATAGTCTTCAACCCTTGGGTTAGTATTTCTGAAAATACAACACAGTGTACAAAGGCCAATGCTTACAGTAAGGAGTCGTTTTAGCATCAGCCATTCCTTTAAGCGTTTATGCTCTTAAAAAATAGTGTTTTGTATAGCATTCAGGGACGTTGTGGGAAGAACTGAATATATTAGATTGACTGGAGACATCGATTGTATTTTACATTTAATCCCAACTGCACAGCACTAGAAACACAGCTTCCACTCAGATAAAAGAGGGTCTCCTGGGAGCAGCCACGGAAAGTGGATAGGAAATGGTGGGGCTTTCTGCAGCCCTCCCTGTGTGTTCACTGAGCACCCCTGTGGCTTCTTCTACCCGGTCTGCAGTTGGAGGTGAGATTTAGTGCCCTTAATGGGCAGTCAGTGTGGTAAGTGCTAAATCCAGTTGAGTGTCTGTTGAGACCAGCAAGGAGTTTTGTTGGTAGTTGTCCTGAGGCAGGATAGTCTGTTGATAATTTTTGCAAAGCTGAACGTGTCATCTTCGTTTAACAAATCCTAGCTGAGGACATCTCAACATTTCAAACTGCACGCAATTGTCATCTGCAACTTTTAAAATATCTTTAAGGCTTAATCCTGAAAAACTGATCAAAAAATAATATTTCCAGGAATATATTTTTAAAGA